>JARHVA010003956.1:1405000-1752500 GCA_037957365.1 Torreya grandis
ATCTCTCAAGTGCTCAAAATGAATGGTTCTCAACCTGAGAAGGATTTTTTTGTGATCATTAGCTTGTCAAACCTTTTAATGGTAACCTAAGTAATTCATGGCAAATAGGGAAGGGTCCTAGCTCAAAATTTTGGGTATTATTTTTTGGATTGATGGCTATGCTTTATGAATTATCATTAAGAATGGAAATAGGTTTAACCCCTCTTAAAACCCTGATAAGGTCCTGATGTTGAAGATTTTGATAAAAAGTGAATATAATGGTTTTTTTATGTTAAGGTAATCTATTTTAACTTGTAGTGTATTCTCTTAGGTACTACCAAGTGGTATTGTTTAGAGAGAGAAGAGATAAAATGTTGAGTTACAGGCTTGTTTTTAAAGAAGTTATTGTAGAAGTCAAAAGTTGCATTGGACATAGTAAGAAAATGGATGGAGGAAGAATTTATAAACTCATGTTTCAGGTGCATGAAGGTTTTTGGATATTTTATCTCCATAAAGTGTGCTAAATAGGTCATCCAAGTTAGCCAGTCATTAATAGGCCCAATGGTACAAACAATGAAAAACCTAAGCAATAGTGAGAAATGAATTGAAATGTGTTTTCATGATATAATGATGAAAAAAAGTGCATGGAGATGTTTTTTGAGACTTTTATATCTTATTAATTCTTGGTATAGATATTTGAAGTTAGTAATGGTGAAAATGATGAAGATAAAATGGCTTGTCTGACTTAGTGAGGTCTATGTTTAGTAAGGCCAACACATGTATCTATAAGACTAATAGTTGTTAATAGACCATATAATTTTTATAATTTAATATGGTATAGAGATGTCAGAGGATCATTTTCATGAATTGGAATTTTTTCAAAGTGGTCATACATGTGTTGAATGTCAATGTTTCTTGGCTATATTTTTTTATAGTCTTAGTAGTTCTAAGTAAACAAGTTGCAATGATGCATTTGAGGCTCTATGCATTGATTTTAAGTGTATAATGCATATATATATATATATATATATATATATATTTTAATTTAAATAATTTTTCATGCTTTGTAAAATCTTGGAAGTTAGTGTAATAGGTTGAAATTTTGAAACCAAAATGGTTTATCTAGTTCAAGTAAGACTGTGTGAGATAAGATTAGGGGATTGGTCTTTAAGACCAATGTTGGATGTTATAGCTTATGGTTTTTGTGATTTATATTATTATTAATATGTTATATAATATTTTAAATGTATTTATAATCATTTAAAGTTTCCTTTCAAGTGTTGGATGTTAATGAGTTTCATGACTAGATTTTGAAAGTCCTAGCAGTTCTAAGTGAGCATACTAAAGAGATGAGTTTAAGCCTTTTTGCTTTGAATTGGTATGTTTAAAAAATATGGAGATGAAAATTAGGTAATATAGACTATTTATATATACTTTTTAAATATTTTTTGAGTGACTTAAATGATTTCGAGATTCAATATTAAAAGGCAGAGTTTTGGTGTACACATGCCTGATAGGACTGAGTATCAATGGAGTATTTCAAGTAGTGATTTATTGTAAAATATCTTGTTGAGAATATAATACATTAATGGTCTCTATTTTATAATTATATTTTATTTTATTTCCATGTATATATGTGTAGAGTGTTCCAATGGGTCATAAAGTAACATGCTCTAAATTAGGCCTAATGGAATTAGGTCTCCATGAGACCTAAAGAAGGATTTGGTCAATTTGAGTTATGGATGACCTAATGTAATGATTTATTATTAATTGTAAATTTTCCTAAGGATTTTTTTTTTCAAATATATATGTTCAATTATGTGTCACTAACCAAGAGGTGTATGAGCAGGAGGCTAGTATTTATATAAGGTATTTTTAGGCCTACTTGAGAAAAAAGAAGAGGAAGTGAATGAGATAGAAGACTCTTGAGTGGAATGAGGTATTATAGAACATCATAATAGAGTATATGTATTTTCATTAATATATAATAAGAGATTTTATTATGAATATCAAGGTCATATGACCTAATAAATCTTAAAGAGACCTAATTAAGCAAAAACGCCTAGAAGGTAGATTGAGAGGGTTAAAGAGTGTTAAGAGACAAATAAGGTGATCATCATATATTATAATAACAACATAGTTTTCTAAATGTGATACAATCAATCAGGTGACTGAGTTGGTGTTGATTCATCTAAAGGGTTGGTGCCTCCTTGCAAGTGGGTGCTTTCTAAAGCCTAGTCAACCAGGTGCTTGGCTAGTTGGGGTCAGTGCTCTATGTGGATTTTGTGATTCAATAAATTTGTATTTTATATTACAGTATTTTATTCCATTTATATAAATATCAATGGGTTTTCATCCCCTTGAGGGTTTCCCACATATGTGATGTTTTTATTTTATTTCATGTGTATATGTATGGTTACTTGTGCTTTGATTGATCTATATGTTTGTATGAATGGCTCATGAAGATCATGTGGAATTGAATGAATGTTTTGAAGAATAATTCACACTCCCCATCTCATTAATTATGCTACAAATAATTGGTATCAAATCATGGTCCTTTTAAGTAGGCCTAATAGCCTAAAAGAGATCCTAGAAGCACGAGCATAGGTTATGATGATGATAGTGTTTATCATGATGGCAATGAAGATCAATTCATTTCACAAGCTAAGTATGTAAGAGAGATGTTGAATAAGTTTTAAGGAAATAAGAAATCATCTAAGGTAAGTGATAATAATATTTTTGATGATGATGTTGACTATGTTGATCAAGTTGGCAATGGAGTTCTATTCTTGGCTAAATAAGTAGGTTGTTCCAAGGAAGAAGATAACATGTATGTGTTTATGTCAACATACCCCCTTTTCAAAAAAATGAGGACCCTTATGTCAAATTGTGAAAATTTTGACATTAAAGTAAAAAATTCACTAGATTAGAGTGTGACTATCATGTTTACACATTATTCTATTTGGATATCATCCACACCTATTATAGTTAAGCATATTTGTGCATAATTCTAGTTTTCCCTTATCTATAATTGATAACTTTGGATCTCTATATTTTCCAACTGTAGGTCTAATAAGGTTTAATTAGAATGAAAAATGTTTGGGTTTCATGATTTTAATGTTAAATTAATTCTTTACTAGCCTTTGGTATGTTGGAAATTAAGTAAAATTGATAAACCCTTAGTCTAATTTTAATCTAAGTACTTGATCTGAATCTGGTGGGAGATTTTTACATGGTAACATTTTAAATAACACTATGGGATTGGCTTATTTTTATCCTAAGGCTTAGTAATGTTTTTCAACATGACCAAACCTTAGTATAACAACCGTGCTTGGTCCTTTTTATGCTTCAAGACCCATTCATACTTTTATTATTCTTGTAGTCTATGCTAAATACAAGGTCTTTTTGTTATGTTTCTAACTTTTAGGCCTTATGTTTTCAGTATTTCTTTTTTGGACTTATCTTTTGCAACATTTTCCTCACATTAATTTTTTTGAAGCATACCTTCAGCTTTTATAAAGTGCCCTTCAGATTTTTGAAAGTGCCATTTAAATATTCTAAAAGTGCCCTTCAGATCTTTTGAAAGTACCTTTTAGGCTTTTTGTTAAGGGTGATTTATCTTCTAGACATACCCTTTGAGATTTTATATCATGAAACTTCAAGATTTTGAACATACCCTTTGGGTTTTCTAAAATGACCCTTTGGACTTTTGTCATTAAACATTTTTTTCCAATGCAAAAGACCTAAAAGAATTCCCCATAACAATCTTGTCAATGCAATTTTCCTAAAATAGAGGCCAAAAGGCACATACGCTTTAGGCTTTGTACAACTTAGCCTTAAATTTTTTTGTTAAGGATACTTTACCTACAAAATTTCCCTTTAGCCTTTTAAAAATGGCCCTTTTCCCTCTAAGATTACCCATTAGGCTTTCTTAAAGTGCCCTTGAAAAATTTTTAAAGTGCCCTTTAGAATTTTTGAAAGTCTCGTTCAGTTTTATAAAAGATGGGACTTTAGATTATGTTCTTATTATTCTCTTGCCCTAACTTTAATATTTCATATTATTAAAAGGGAACCAATCATGTTTAACAAACCAAATCATAATCTAGGGCATACATTTACTCAAATGGATGATTAGATGGTGTGAAATAAATGTTGGAAACACAAGCCCAACTTAAAGCCCAAGAATATTTCAAAGTTTTGATGATGTGTGTTTATCCAAATGAAGTACATCTAATGGTATGAGATGATTTTGAATTTTCCAAATGAACTCAGACCAAATAAGATACCTCTATGTGGTTAGAGCATGTTATCCTAATAAAATTGGCAGAGGGAAAAGTGTAAAAACCTCATAGGACTACCCAAGTGGTATGACCTTGGGGCTTAGTACAGATAGGAAAAAATCTTGCTCAAACCTATAGATCATGATCTAATGGAGCATGTTTGGTCACCCAAACTAGATCTAATGATGTGAGACCAAGTTGAGAAATTAAACATAGGACCCCTTTTTATGAAATAAACTTAGGCTAAAAACTTTATTACATGTCTTTTATTATTCACAGGGTCACTTTAATATGATTTATACCTAGCTTAAAACATTGATCTAAGACTTTAATTTAAGATTTTTAGGTTCCCCAAGCCCTAACTTCAATATTTACTATTGTTTGCAAGAATCGATCTCGCTTAGATTAATTGACATGTTTTTGGGATGATCATGGCTTTACCCCCTTCCAATTTTGATAAAACTTTTTGCTTATGTTATAAGATCAATGGAATATCATTTGGGAATAAAAATGTTTAATGTTTTTGTGCTTTAATTTTAAATTGATCTTTATTAACCATTGGTTCAAGATTAATTGGATCAAATTTTAATCTATGTCTAATGTTTTAACCCAGGTCCCATTTTGAATTAAATTAAAAATTTCATGGGAACAATTATCCATGCTATAGACTTAACTTAAAAAGTATATGCTATGTCTATTTTATATCCCATGATCCCTTGGTCTATTTTACTATTAAAATGATCTAACTAATGAAAGGTCCCCTTTATTATCCTAGACTTAACCTAAAGTTTTAAGTTGCATTTATGAAATAAACACTTTAGGCTAAATCTCATGCCATGTCTTCTATTCATAGGGTCATTTTTATTATGTTTCTAGCTTAGGCTAAAACTCTACGCTATGTCTTTTTTATTTCATAGGGTCCTTCTTATTATTCTCAAATGTTCTCAGACTAAGGTCTTAAAATATGTTTATTTAAAATGAAATAAAATAATAGTATGAAAACTTTATACTAAGTTCTATACATTCCTTGAACCTTACTTAAACATTGTACATATTTGCAAGATCTATGATCCAAATTTTCTCACATGAAAATGATCTGATAGTGCGTACCAAGTTAAGGTTTCAACAAAGCTCTAAGGCAACTGAGGTGGTGACAAGTGTCAATATTTCATTAAAATAATATTGAGCAACCAATGGTGTTCCACCTCTATATTGAGATCTAACAGAGTGCATTTACCTAGATAGAATTGATAAAATAAGGTGAGATTGAGTTGGACTTTTCAACGAGCTACAAAAATCCTATGAGACTGCTAAGTGGCACAAACTTAGAGTCTAGTATAGATTAAAACCCAGGCATCTTCCATGATCAATGACACTTTTTACTACCCAAGATATATCCAATAGTGCATGATCAATGTGGAATTTTAAATATAGCATAAATTAAACATAGTAATGACATGTGTCATAAATTTAGGAAACATAGCTAAGACAAGAAATGAAATTTAAATCTTAAGATTGAGATTGATGACCTATATCAATCCATATAAGACTAATATGATAGTGTGAGGTAAAGGGAGGATTTTGAAAGACAACTATCATTATTTGAACATTAATGAGCATTTTTTCCATGAAAGTACCATAGGGATACCATGAAGACACCACAAAAGTAAAAAAGAAACAAAAACTAAAAATCTAGAGGACCCATAAAAATCAAATACATATATAGGATATAAGGCATAATGATCACTTAACTCTAAATGTTGTTACCATTTAAGCACTATTAAATCTTCATAAAAGCCTTAGTTAGACCCTATGATCAACATAAATCAATCCTAATAAATTGAAATATCACCAATATGGGTATAATTTAATTCAGAATTGGACTATAGACCACTAGTGATCAATTTAATAGAAGTTCACATCCACATGTAATTTGTGAAATAGATTGTCTATAGACCAGTCTATTAAAAGGAAAAGGTCATTTCTTCTAGAATGTAATAGAAAGGACACCTATCCTACAAACGTATACAAATTTAATTGGATAAGATGGACCAACATACTGACTTGATCTAATATAAATGGGGTATTGTCCATTGTCAAGAGGATGGAGTTTTTGAGCCAAAAACTTATGTAAATTTTTAAGCAATTAATACAAGTGAGGAATTCTGTAAAGATTGTCCATATTCATTTGTGTCATTTGTTATTATGGTTTCTCTCTCACTTGTATTTTACTATTTCTAGATTTGAATGGTTCTTATGAATTATTAGTGTGCATATTTTAATTGTAGAGTTGTTAAATTTTTCCAATGCTAGGCTGATTTAAATTTCTTAGGTTCATTTCATTTATTTTACTCTTCTTGCATTTGGGCTAATGTTGTTTGCTTGTAGGGTAAATATCTAAATTGAAATTAGTTCTTATTTATAATTTTCTCATTTCTTAGATGTTTTCTTGATGTGTGATAATATTTTATATCATGATATCTCATGTTACATATTGGTTAAGTCCATGCTTGGATGATATTTGAATTTTATCATGACATTTGGGATGAAGATCAGTAACAACTCTTTTCTACCCTACCCTTCCTTTTGTTCCTTTTTAACAAGATCACTCTAGCTTAATTTGCATAGTAAATATTCATTTTATATTATTCTTTAGATTATTTCTTGATCATAATTCACTATAGCATAGATACTCCATACTTTGTATAGATCTACTATTTGGCCATGGTGGTTCCCAACCACCAAACATTATAAATATTATGAAATATTCCACTCATTTTGCCTATATTTAACTAATAGATAATATGATTATCATAACTAAAAAATCATACATTTTATTCATAGGAATTTATAAATGAGAAGCATTCATTAAACACTCTAGGCACCTGTGGTACATATTTAGGCATCAATAATATGATGAAGTCTACTATAACAGTGAAGAAGGAGAAGCTAAAGTATACCTTAAAGCTGAGCTCATAAGAGCCCTAGATGATTTGAATCATAAAAATAAGAGGAATCACGATTTAAGATATATGGTCAAGGATTTAAAAGAATATATATGTACCTTGAAGAGTGACATGGTCAAAGAAGCCAAAAAGGATAAGAAGACCATCAAGGATCTCATGAATCAATTAGAAGATTCCAATATAAAGTTTAAATAAAACTAATTTGAGTCTTATCAGTTTAATATAGAGATATATTATTTGAAGGTTGATCATGATCAACTCAAAGACACGATGAGAAAATACGAGAAAGAGTATTGTTGACCAAGTTTGACTTTCTAGTCAAACTTGGGCACCTATAGGCAAACACTTGATTCTTTTGGGTCTATAATGTGTTTAAATAAATTTATCAAGGTTTATAAAGGTTCAATTAATTCCATTTCATATTATACTACCTTTGGTTATTAGTCCTCCAAGTCTATTTATCATTTTTTGGTCATTTAGATGTCATTTTAGGTGCATTTAATGCTTTATAAGGGTTTATTGGGATTTTTTCAAGTTATAATTACTTATTTCATCCCACATGTGTCCTTATAAGTCCTTATTAATATTACATAACTAAATAAATGGTAGTTTATTTAGAAAAGGGTAGTTATCTTAACTAAAGAGTGAAAAAAGGACACTTGTACGGTCCCTTGGGAAGTGTGCCACTTGGAAAACATGGTGATGTGACTCTTCATATTACCATAGGTCATATACATGTTTGGATTGAATAAAATGGATAAAATTTGATTTTTTAACTCATTTTCTCATTCTCTCCTTTTGGCATGCAAAGAAAGCTCAAATTTAAATGCTCACCATGGACTGTACAGGTGGAATCAAGAGGAATGGTCTTGGGGGTGGATATCACTCTGATTATACTTCAATTTCATGATAATAAGTCTCATATTGATGCGTTTTTCTTCATGAACAATCATTAACACTAAAAGAAGCCTGTTATAGGATTGGATTGAAAGGGGGTCTCCTTATGAGCCTGTTTTAATTTTTTTGATTTGGATTGATGTGTTTTGGTGTTTTAGGTGTTCCAAAATGGTTTTCATGATTTTTTAATTTTCCTATTTTATTTTAAGTTTTTAATTGTGTGAGAAAACCTCTTCTAGGCTTGTAAAATGCCTAGTCTACACTAACAATCATGTTGGTTACTTTGCAAATGACTCTCCACATTGAAAAAAACATTTTGATGTTGTTTTAAAGATTATTCTAAAGTTTAGGTTATATTTAAGGGTTAAAAATGATTTTTTAGTGTCTAGAGAGTCTTACCCTTGTAAAATCTTGCTTCTTCGTCTTCCTGCCTGTGTGCAACAGTCAAAAATCCATATAAAGGAGCATACTGATGTCATAATTATGAGTTTGAATATTTGAAATGTTTTTTAGAATCTTTAGATCACTAATGAGCATTGAAATTTTGGATGAAGGCATGTAAGCACTTCAAACTTGCAAACTTGGAGATTGGTCTAAGTTTGCCAGTATGGGAGAAGATAACCATCTATAACTAAGGACATAGACAAGCCTTTTGGATGTGTTATAATGAAATGGTAAATATATTTTGAGGTTCCTTGATATAGATAATTCCTAAATAGACATATTGATCATCCTAGCTTGGTAGGGGAAGTGTCAAAATGTCAATTGAAACCTTGGACTGTACTGAGGCCCTTTTGCCCCAAAAATGTCAAATAGAGGCCTTGAAGGTTTTTGAGGACCTCAAAAAAATCACTTGATATATGATAAAAGTATTAAAAATATACTATTTGGTAACCCTATCAACCTACTATAACCATGATAAATTTGGTAACCAAAGTCTAAGTGGAAGGTTGGTTTTGAGATCCTCAAAAATGGTAAAAAGTCACTAAAACTAAACAGTGATATCTACAGGTTTGGAGATAAAAGGATTTATTTTTCAATACAAGTTTTACAATGTATTACCATCATGTTCAAGTGTTTATAATATATGCAAGGAGTGTTTGTGACCCAAGATCATCAAAGGAGAGGATGATATACTCTTGTCTTACTTCACTAGCACATCCCCTGTCTGTATAAGAGGATTGAAATGTACCTACAGTTGAGTATGAGGATAGAGTTGTAATATTGGTGCTCGAAGTGGGGTTTATCTCTTTCAAGGTAAATAAATTCATGGATAAGTGATGAATGAATCTCATGCTCATAGGGTGATTTCACTCCATCATGACCAATACAAATGACCCAAGCACCCATCTACAACAGGCAAGGGCAGACAATGAACTCCTTAAAGTTGTGATGATGTTTAAAGAGAATTAAAGGCATAATATAATTAAAAACATACATTGTGTCACTTGAGATAATTCAAAGGAATATAATAATACTATAATAAACCCATTTGAATCCCATGAAACCTACAGGTAGGCTAGAGAACATGGTTGTCTCAGTCAGCTAGATGTTGGTAAGATAGTGAGCAAAAGAGGACTGTGTTTGGTGGATATTTGCATATAAAAGGTGAATAAAAATTATATAAATGACATAGATATATTTACAATAGTTATTAAGCATTGCCTTTGAAATCTAATTATACATAAACACCTATATTCAACTAGGTGATTGTGATGCAAATAGTAAGCAGAGTTAAAGTGAATAATAGGGTTCAATAAAGTATTAAGTGATTAAAGAATATTGGAGGGAGGTTCATAATCACCAATAATAATATAGATCATATAAAACACACCTATAGGTCCATACCTAAGAACACTAAACTGGCCAACATAGTCAATCAAGTGAAAACTAGTCTTGAAGATTCAGGGATGGAAGGGTTACATAGAACATGTGAATTGGAAAATGGACCCAAAATAATATCATGTGGATAATTAAAATATTAAAATCCTTATTTATTTTCAAAATAATTAAATGGAAAATATCTAAACATAACAAACATAGTCGTTATAAAGAAGATCTTGCACATAGTTCTCTAACAAGTCTGTTTCAGATCTCCATGTTTTTGAAGGGTCTACACATAGAATAAAGGGTTAAATTTTCATGTAAATCATAATTAAAACTTGAGGGAGACCCTCCAATGACAAAATTGTTCTATATAATAGAGTAAGTACCCCTATTTTGTCTCAGATAGGGGGTACTTCCCTAATGGTCAAAACTTATAGAGATTAGAAAATGGAAATAGAAAGGTGAACTAGAAGCTAATGAGATCATTCAAGGAGGTTTTTAAAGTTTTAATAAACCTAGAGGAAGGTTAGAAAAATTTCACATAGTCAAGGAACCCAATAAAGTGGTCTAGATACTAAATATTTCAGTCATGACACGAGATCAAGGTTTAAGGCCTAGATACCAATAAAGTACCAATGTCATTTCTAGTCTAATAGAGGCATTAAAAATTATGGAGGAATGTTAATAAATATATATTATATTTACTTAAGATATTGAGAATCAAATAAAGCATCAAGAGGTCATTTTTGGACCTTAAAGTACAAACAAGCTATAAGGACAACACTAGGCCTAAGGCCAATTAGAGGATCATCCACCATTTTAGCAAGAGACAAGCTTGGTAACCTATTTAAACATGACCTTAAGGTCAAATATGAGGTGATAAAACCATTTAAGTGAAGGATAGATGTTAGAAGAGATCATTTTAAGCCTAAGCTTGAAATAGGCCTACTAAGCAAGGATTAGGCCTAAGCTCAAATTGGGGGACTTTCACATTTTTGGACTTGGAAATGCTTTGAAACATATTGAATCATGTTTTTTGGGCCTACACATAGGTGTTAATGATTTTGTAGTATAGAGATAACCAATTAAACTCACTTTCAACCCTAAAACCCATCAAGGATGCAAGGAGACAAGAAGACAAGCTCAAATGTCTATTTTCAATCACTCATATCTCTCACAAACATTTTAATGGGATACTAAGTCAATTATAAATGTTAATAAGGGTAATTAATGAGATATTAGTGACATTTTAAAATGGTTTCAATGTCTAACCTTTATGAACAAAGGTCAAGAGTCGAGGTCACTCAAAACCCTCACTAAACCCTTATTGGAACCTGATTGGAAAGATAGATAATTTTGATCATCTAAATGTAAGGGGATGGACATGAAACCACATGGAGGTTTTATAGGAATCTTATAGGATTCTATACATGTACTTTTTTATTTTGAATTATATGAAATAGGGGAAAACTAGGCTTGGTTTGGCCATTTTGAGTGGTGTACAAGCTACAGAAGGAGTTAGAGGATGAAACAAGTTTTGTAAGGAATTTATAAACTTTCAATAACTCCAAAAATTCATATCATATTCTTAATTATACTCTAATTTTCCTAACTAGACTCACACTTTCAGCCTATCCAGTGAGCCAGAATAGTGAACACTTGTGAAAGTGATGAAAATTGATTAAGGAGACCTTTTGAAGGATTTATCTTGAAAATTATGGTATGGAATAATTTTAAATGTGTCATTACCCCTTTTTAATTAATTTTTTTTTAGGTTTGGAAGTTTTAGAGTGCCAAGTGGTAAGGGTGCATAGGAAAAGGGGTCTTTTGATAACTGACTGAGATGATTGTGCATGTCCACTATAGTAGGAATGATAAAAGACAAAAAAATTCGTGTATGATGTTTTTTATAACCCTTATTATCTTTTAAAATCATCATACTTTAGGTTTTATATATAGAGGAGGAGTTTTGGAAGGCAACTCAGGTGGGCAGTTTCTTATGTCAAAATGGCAATTTTGTGCCACTTTTCACCATCTATATGACTTGTAATTGATAGGTATGTAGTATTACTTGTAATATATTGAAAAAAATCTCTCACACATTCATTTTTAACTAAAATTATCATCTTGACATATGTCCAAGTGACCCTTGGACTTCTTTCTCTCTCTCCTTCTCTCAAGTTCTATAAGAGTTGGCCATTTTGACATTGTTTGGATGCTCCACCTGAGTATGGTGAAGAATTTATAAATTTTACACATTTTTATAAATAAAATAACTAATTTTTTACCTCTATCATTAATTTTCATATTGTGCTCTACTTGAATGTTCAATTTGCTTAGTGAATACTATGGATTCCTTAGCATTGTGCTCCATTTTCTCATCTATTTGAAGCCTCTTCTTGTAGGGCATGTGAAGTGTTAAAGATATTTAATGTTTTAAGTGAGTATTGTTTTCATTATATTCATAAAATACCTCATTTCTAGTCCCCCTATCATTACACGTCATCTAGGACCCCACAATGTAATATTGAGGCAAGAAGACATAGATTTGGGAAAGAGTATGTTTTAGTTGGATCTTTGGTCTCAAGTGTGGAAAGAAAGTGGCTGGAAGTCATAAAACTAATCTAGGGTATCACCTTCATAGTTTATGTTTGATTTATGTTATTCTCAAGCCTTTTCAACACTACAAGTTGATATTAGTTGGAGAAAGAGCTTAAAAGATGCATCAAGAGGAGCTAGCCCCTAATCTAGAGATTCACTCCATGATAGGGATACCCACAAACCTAGAGTGTTTCCATGGTACCAATTTAAATGAGGATAATTTAGTCCCATCTCCTCATGGGGTGAAATTTCAAGTTACAATAGTTTTTGGCACACCTAGTGGGACTCTTGAGTCCTTTCCATAAAGAATTTTGGTGTTCTCTTCAAGACATCAACCTTTTGAGACAATTTCAACAAACATCGATGGAAAATATACGTACACATATTTTGGTTGAGCAGTCCATGTATATCAATTAAAGTTTTTTTGTTGTTCAATATTATTTTGTAAAGTCACTCATGAAGATTGGTGAGTTTGAGTTTGTTTTAACCCAAGTTAAAGAGCTATATCCAGCCTTGCCTTTTCCTCTTGGCTATGAGCAAGTTCTTGTCCAACCTTATCATCATCCTCATCAAGCATATGATACCAATGGTCAGAACCATAAATTTTTTAGTTCTAATTCAATCCCTTCCATTTCCGATTTCAAGATAACTCTTTGTAGTTACCAAAAGTAAATGCTAGATTTTGAAACTAGATATGGTTATGGTGAAATTATACCTAGTGTTTGTATTGAGAGTGTGAGGAATGCCTTGGAACAAATCAAGAAGGAGTGGATACCTATAGAGGGGGATAATTAGACCAACCTTACCTATTAAATTATTGATTTGTGTGGTTTTATATTCAATATAGAGGAAATATTGAGAGTTTATAAATAAATTCTACCTTGTCAACCTCAAAGTTCCCCACATCCACCTTTAAGTGTGCCATCCTTGCCTCTTCTAGATTCTAGTCCAACCATGTTCCCTAATACTCCAAACCCATCATATACTTCCCCAAGTTTACCTTCTTGTAAACCCATCTAAGAAAATATCCCAAGGAAGGAAAACATCATGTTTGATTAGGCACACTTGTTGGAGGAACATTGTGAAAGGAAGAGATTAAATTTTGAAGCTCATCTCGAAAGGCAGTGGGAATTGGCTAGTCAAATTTTGAGGTAGTCCATCATGGAAATGGAAGATAAAACCTCTAATCCTACTCCTTTATTTCCTAATCTAATTATCAAACCTCAAGAGACTCTAATCTTCCTAGACATATCTTTCATTCCTTCATCAGCCTCCCAATCTCATAAATCTACTCTTGAACACACCTTCCCTAAATGGAGAGATGTAATGATATCTCATGAAGGAAAGAATAAGTCATATGGAGATTTGTTTAGGGAAAGAGACATTTGAAGCCATTAATCACCCTCCCACCCCTAATCAAGATGCCATTGAATCCATTCTTTTAACCCCTCTAACTGATCAAGTTTGTATTCCTAATGTGGAGAGTTGTCTTGCTACTTCGGAACCCTCATTGGCCAAACTCCCCATTTTTGAAGTGCCTTAGGTTAATTCCATCAAGAAGGAGGATGAAATAAAATTTTTATAATGGATATAGGATGAAGAGGTGTTGACTGATAATATGGAGATATTTGCTTGTAATGAGAAAGGAAATTTTAAGGGAGAGTTAGTAGAAGAGCTCCTTTTATATCCCATGGTAGAAAAGGAAGAAGTCTCTCTTGCCTTTCCATTTTATGACTCAGACCAGTTAGCTAAGGAAGATTTATGGTATAAGTTTTAATACATATGAAATGAAGCTTAAGGTTTTAAAAACCTACAAGCCCTATGAAACTAATCCCAAGCCATGAGAAGCAAGAGGATGTGAATCAAAAAGAGAACATGTGGCAAATCTACTTGCAAATGTTTCAAGAATATGAGGATGGTAAGAGGACTAACCTCCAAGTTTAATGAGACCAAGATGGAGAGCAATAAAATGTTAAAGAACATCACTTACAAGAAGGTCCAACCCATGATGGGACCATATATGATGATTTTTTACCCTTTAAAGGGGATATTGAGGTTGTTTCTACATCCATTCATGAAGCTACCTTCACCAAATCCCAAGAAGAGAATGAATAATAAAAACTTCCACATGGTCATGATATGACCCTATTTGAATAATTTGAAGACATTTGTGACCATTGAGAAGGATGATTGTATCCTTTAAAGATAAATTGACTCACAACAAGTTGTCCCATGCCTAGGTATGCCAAATTATCATGAAGAACTAGGAGGAAAATAGTATCAGACTTTATTAGGGGTTCAAGAGGACCTTGAAAATCTATGGGAGATGACTCCATTAGATGATGTGCAAAGAAAAAGAATAAGAAGAAGGCAAGAGTCATCCATTATCCCATCCAAAAAGAAGCAATCTTGGATTCCTCACTCATCTAGTAAGGAAGGAGACCTAAGCTACTTCCTTTTTGATCTAGGAAGGGAGATATGAGAAAGGTGAATGTACATATTTTTTTCCTTTCTACTATGCTTATTTCTCTAAGTGCTTAGTAGCACAAGTGTGTCTTTGTCTTATTGGTTGTTGTGTCGTATGTATGTATTTTCCTTTTATGTTAAGGTAAATCTTGGTCTAGTTGGTCTCTTGAAGGTCTGATCCTAATTTTTCCCAAGCACATTCTAACTCCCTAAGCCCAATGGACTAATAAGGCTACTGGTCTAGTTTGTATAACATGCATACTATCCCCATGAGTCACCAAATTGTTGACCAAGTTTGAATTTGTAGTCAAACTTGGGCACCTATAGGCAAAGAATTGATTTTTTTGGTCTATAATGGGTTTAAATAGATGTTTTAAGGTGTATAAAGGGTCAATTAATTCCATTTCATGTTATACTACCTTTGGTTATTAGTCCCCCAAGTCTATTTATCATTTTTGGGTCATTTAGAGGTTATTTTAGGTGCATTTGATGATTTGTATGGGTGTATTGGGATTTGTCCAAGTTAAAAATAATGATTTCATCCCCATGTGTCATTATAAGTATTTAGGAAGCTGACATAACTGAATAAATGGTAGGTTATTTAGAAAAGGGTAGTTTTATTAATCGAAGAGTGAAAAAAGGACACTTGTATAGTTCCTTATGAAGTGTACCACTTAAAAAACATGGTGGTGTGACTCTTAACCTTCCCATAGGTCATCTCCACGTTTGGATTCAATAAATTTCATAAAATTGGCTTCTCCAATTCATTTTCTCATTCTCTCCTCTTGGCATGCAAAGAAAGCTCAAATTCAAATGCTCACCATGGGTTATACTGGTGGAATCAAGAGGAATGGTTTTGGGGTGGATATAAATCTAATTATAATTAAATTTCGTGGAAATAAATCTTATATTTATGAATTTTTCTTCATTAAAAATTGTTAAAACTACAAGCAACCTGCTATAGGATTACATTAAAAGGGGGTCTCTTTGTGAGCCTATTTCAATTTTTATTGATTTGGATTGATGTGTTTTGGTGTTTTAGGTGTTAAAAATTGTTTTAATGATATTATAATGATACTATTTTCTTTGGAGGTTTTAATTATGTGGGAAAACCTCTTCTAGGCTTGTAAAATGCCTAGTTTGCACCAATAATCATCTTGGTTGCTTTGCAAATGACTTTACACATTGAAAAAAGTGATTTGATGTTATTTTTAATATAATAATAAATTTTAGGTTATATTTAAGGGTTAAAAAATTATTTTTTAGTCTTTGGAGTCTTACCCTTGAAAAATCTTGCTTCTTCATCTTTCTGCCTATGTGCAACAGTCAAAAATCCATATATAGGAGCATGCTGACATCACAAGTATGAATTTGAATATTTTAAATGATTTTTATCCTTATTAGATAAATAATTAGCATTTAATTTTTTTATGAAATAATGTAATCACTTCAAACTTATAAACTTGGAGAGTGGTCTAAGTCTGCCTGTATGGGAGAAGATAACCATCTACAATTGAGGACATAAACAAGCCTTTTAGAGGTGTTATAATGAAATGGTAAATATATATTTAGGTTAATTTCCTTATATAATGACTAAATAGTCATATTTATCATCCTATATTGGCAAGGTAAGTTTCAAAACATCAATTGAAACCTTGGACTATGCTCAGTCCCTTTTGCCCCAAAAATGTCAAACAGAGGCCTTGAAGGTTTTTGAGGACCTAAAAAAATTAAATTTCTATATGATTAAAGTATTAAAATTATATTATTGTGTAACCCTATCAACATAATATAACCATTCCAAATTTGGTAACCAAATTCTAAGTGGAAGGTTGGTTTTGAGATCCTCCAAAATGGCAAAAAGTCACTAAAACTAAACAATGATATCTACAGGTTTGGAGCTAAAAGGATTTATTTTTAAATCCAAGTTGTAAAACGGAATTAATATAATTTTAAATTGTTTCTAATGTATTAAAGGAGTGCTTGTGACCCAAGATAATCAAAGGAGAGGATGATATACTCTTGTCTTGATTCACTAGCACACCCCCTATCCATATAACAAGATTGATATGTACCTACAGTTGAGTATGAGAAAAGAGTTTTAATATTGGTGATTTAATTTGGGTTTATATATTTCATGGTAAATAAATTAATGTATAATTTATGAATAAATCTCATGCTCATAGGGTTATTTCACTCCAACATGACTAATACAAATGACCCAAGCACCCATCTATAACAGGCATGGGTAGACAATGAACTCCTTAAAGTTGTGATGACATTTAGGAAGCTTTAAATGAATAATATAATGCATAATATACATTTTTTCACTTTAGGTAATTAAATTAAATCTAAAATTACTATAACCAATACATTTGAATCCCATGAAACCTATCGACAGGTTAGAGAACATGGTTGTCTCCGTTAGCTCGATGTTGGTAAGACAGTGAGCAAAAGAGGACTATGTTTGGTGGATATTTTCATATAAAATGTGAATAAAAATGATATAAATGACTCATATAGAGTTAAAATAGGTATTAATAATTGAATTTTAAATCTAATTATACATAAACACCTACAGTCAACTAGGTGATTGTGATGCAAACAATAAGCAACGTAAGGTTCAAATGGATAGATAAAAGCTTGGTAAAGTGAATAATGGGGTTAAATAAATTATAAAGTGATTAAATAATATTATATATAGGTTTATAAGAACCCATAATAGTATATATCATTAAAAAAACACCTAGAGGTCCATACCTAAGAACACTAAACAAACCAACACAGTCAGTCAAGTGAAAACTAGTCTTGAAGATTCAAGGATGGGAGGGTTACATGGAGCATGTGCATTGTTAAATGGAAAAAAAATATATAATTTGGATCATTAAAATATCTAAATCCTTTTAAATTTTAAAAATAATCAAAGTTAAAATCTCTAAACATAACAAACATAGTCCTTATAAGGAAGATCCTGCACATAGTTCTCTAACAAGTTTGTTTCAAATATTCATGTTTTTGAAGGGTATAAACATAGAATAAAGGGTTAAAATTTCATGGAGAGAATAATTAAAAATTTATGGAGACCCTAAAATAACCAAATTTTTTTATAAAATATGGGAAGTACCCCTTTTTTTATCTCATACATGGGGTACTTCCCTAATGTTCAAAACTAGCAAGGATTAGAAAATGGAGATAGAAAGGTGAACTAGAAGATAAGGAGATCATTAAAGGAGGTTTTTAAAGTTTTAATACACCTATAGGAAGGATATAAACATTTTAAATATGAAAGGAACCAAATAAATTGGTCTAGATACCAAATATTATCGTCATGACACAAGATCAAGGTTTAAGGCCTAGAGACCAATGAAGTACCAATGTCATTTCTAGCCTAATAGAGTCACTAAAAACTATGGAGGAATGTTCATAAATATATATTAAATTTACTTGATATAATGAGAAGAAAATAAATCTTCAAGAGGTCATTTTTGGACCTTGAAGTACAAACAAGCTATAAGGACACCACTAGGCCTAAGGCCAATTAGAGGATCATTAACCATTTTAGAAAGAGACAAGCTTGGTAACCTATTGAAAATTTCCATTCAGGTCAAATATGAGGTGATAAAACCATTTAAGTGAAGGAAAGATGTCATAAGATATCATTTTAAGCCTAAGCTATAGGCAAGGATTAGACCTATGCTCAAGTTGAGGTACTTTCACATTTTTAGACTTATAAATGATTTTATACCTATTGAATCATGTTTTTGGGGAATAAAAATATGTGTTAAGGCTTTCTTAGTATAGATAGAACCAAGTAAACACACTTTCAACCCTGAAACACATTAGGGATGCAAGGAGAAAAGAAGACAAGCTCAAATGGCTATTTTTAATCACTCATATCTCTCACAAAAATTTTCATGGGATCCTAAGTCAATTATAAATGTTAGGAAGGGTATTTAAGGAAATCTTAATGACATTTTTCAATGGTTTTAATGTCTTACCTTTATGAACAAAGGTTAAGAGTCTAGGTCACTCAAAACCCTCACTAAACCCTTGTTGGAACCTAATAGGAGAGATAGAGAATTTGATCATATAAATGCAAGGGGATGGACATCAAAAAACCTACCGGTTACATATTAATCTTAGAGGATTCTATACATGTACTTTATACGAAATTATATGAAACAAGGGAAAACCTAGCTTGTTTTGGCCATTTTGAGTGGTGTACAAGCTACAAGAGGATTTGGAGGATGAAACAAGTTCTAGAAGGAATTTTTACACTTGAGATAAATATAGAAAATCATCTCATCTTCTGAATCATACTCTAAGTGTCCTAACTAGACTCACACTTTCAGCCTATCTAATGAGCCAGAATAGTGAACACTTAGGAAAGTGATTAAAATTGATTAGGGAGACAATTTGAAGGATTTATCTTCAATATTATGGTATGTGAGAATTTTAAAGGTGTCATTACCCATTCTTCACGTTTTTTTTAGGTTTTTAAGGTTTAGAGTGCCAAGTGGTAAGGGTACATGGAAAGGGGTCTTTTGAAAACTGCCTAAGATGATTGTGCATGTCCACAATAGTATGAATGATCAAAGACAAAAAAAATGCATGGATGATGTTCTTTATAACCCCTAATATCCTATAAAATAATCAAACTTAAATTTTTATGGATAAAAGAGGATTTTTGGAAGGCAACTCAAGTGGGCAGTTTCTTATGTTAAAATGGTAGTTTCGTGACACTTTTCACCATCTTTATGACTTGTATTAGACAAGTATGTAGTATGAATTGGTATATATCAATAAAAATATCTTCAAAATGTAATTTTAACTAAAATTATCAGCTTTAAACATGTCCAATTGATCCTTGGACTTCTTTCTCCCTCTCTTTCTCTCAAGCTCTATAAGAGTTGGCCATTTTGGCATTGTTTGGATGGTCCACTTGAGTATGGAAAATATATACTTAATTTTACACATTTTTATCAATAAAATAACTAAGTGTTTACCTCTATAATTACTCTTTATAGTGTCCTCTACCCAAATGTTCAATTTGCTTAGTGAATATTATAGATTCCTTAGCATTATGCTTCATTCTCTCATCTATTTATAACCTCTTCTTGCAGGGCATGTGAAGTGTTCAATATATGTTCATGGTTGAAGTGAGTATTATTTTTATTAGATTCATCCAAGACCTCATGTCTAGCCCTCCTATCCTAACACATCATCTAGGACCCCATAATGTAATATTGATGCAAGAAGACATAGATTTGGGAAAGAGTATGTTTTAGTTGGTTCTTTGGTCTCAAGTGTGGAATGAAAGTTTTTGTAAGTCATAAAACTGATTTGGTGTATCACCTTCATAGTTTGGGTTTGATTTATGTTTATTTGAACCCTTTTCAACACCCTAAGTTGATAGTAGTAGGAACAAGAGCTTAAATGATGCATCAAGGGGAGCTAACCCCTAATCTAGAGAATCACTCCATGATAGGGATACCCATAGCCCTATAATGTTTCCATGGTGCCACTTGAAATGAGGATAATTTAATCCCATCTTCTCATAGGGTGAAATTTCAAGTGACAATAATTATGAGAAGCTAAAATAAGTTAAGATCACCAACATGAAATTCAACATGAAGAGACCAATCAGGTAGCCCAATACAATGAGGTATTCCAATTATTTCAATGGTTATTATTTTTATTATCATATCTTTGGTCATAGATCAAGTGATTGTATAATTGTCTCAAGGGATGAGTTGTCATGGGACCATGGGAGAAGGAGTGATTATTCAAGAGGTAATATTAGTAATTTTGTTTACTACAATTGTCATAATATGGGACACATTAAAATATTCTATCCTAATAGAGTTAGAAGGCCCTCAAGACATAACAAGGTATATGGATCTCTTAGAGTGCATGAGAGGCATCAAACATTTTCATGGAAATAAAATATAGTCAAGGTGAGTCATGATCAATATACTAGTCAAAATGGAATATTTTGTAAGTTAGATCAAGGATCAGATGTGAAGAAATGTCAAGAACATGTTTTATTTACATATATCGATAATATAGTCAAAGAGAAGAATGATGCCAAAGTGGATGATTCAAATTATTTAGTCAAGCCTAAGTGGATTCTAAAGAGAGACTATGAGTCTCATGATTTCAAGATGGCTAAGAAGAGTAGATTAGAGATCTGGGAATCTCTTGAGTTCATGGTGTTTTAGTGTCCTATGAAAAGGGGTGACTCCATTAAGCTTTATGGAGACACTAATATATTTGAATAAGTATGAGTTTGAAGTAAAAGAAGGATTCATCTTGAGAGGATTTTATGTTTTCTATGTTGTAAGGTAAAATTTATGTTCCTTGAAAATTGTATGTATATGACAAAGTGAAAGGTATTTTGGTTAATATGACCATTTTTCTTAAGATCAGTTCATGAGGAGACATGGTATGGAATGTAAAATTCTGTGCATGATTCATTTTAAAATTTCCTTTTACATTATTGTGACTAGTCTAAGATTTTATGAATCTTGGTATCTCTAAGGTTTAAATTTAGTAGGTAGCATGGTGACAGATCTAAGGTTGAAATCAGGCTTATGAGGTTAAAAAGTAGTCAACTAGTATATGAGAGGTAAGCAAGTATCTATTTTTGATTCTATAAGTTGATAGATAAACTTGATTTGTGTTAAGATTTAGTTTTGGTATCAATATGCTTGGAGGTAGGTTAGGATGGTCTATGATTGATTTTTATTCATATGGTGTGCAGGTTATGAAGATGAAAGGTAAAGTTCCTAATTTTATAGTTGGTGTCCAGAGTGTGGTAGCTTAGTGAGTGATCAAGAGTTTGATCTTCTTCAGTCATGTCAAGAAAGGTAAGTAATAGAGTTACTAGTTCATTTTAAGAAGATATGATTGCTCTAAGGGGGATCTTGGTATCTCTAATTTCTTTTTCAAGATAGGGGTTGCCTTTGAGATCAAAATAGAAGTATACACGGAATTAGTTAGAGAAAATGATAGAGTTAAGTTCTGAGGGAGATTGCTTAGAATGGAGAGGTAGCTTATTTAAAAGAGTGGTTTCTAAAGGTTATTTACCATTAGTGTCTTTGAAATGTTATGTTAGCTCAGGTAGAGAAAGTGTGTTTTCAAGAATTGTCTAAAATAACTAATATCAAGGTGCGGGGTTTTAAACATTTCATTGTGTTGTTTATTAAAATTCAGGTCCAAAGATCAAATAAGAGTTTGTGTAAGACCCTTTATCATTAATGTCAAAGGGGGAAAATAGCAAAATGGGAGAGATGATAATGATCAAGTTGAAGTATGTTTTTCATCAATGACAAAGGGGGATTTTGTTGAGAAGGGTTGTCATTGATGTCAACATTGATGTCATTGATGTCAAGTTTGATGTCAAGGTGCATCTAGTGAAGATGCATGGTGAGTGGTCTTTGAGGTATGAGATTATGTTCTTGATTTGACAAGGTGATCATGTTGATATTTGTCTTCTTTGTTGGTTGATGTCAAGGTTGATATCAAGGTTTAGGTCAACATAAAGTTGTGTCAAGAAGCTTGGAAGAGTGTTGTTTTATGTGAGAAGTGATGTGAGTGTGCTACAAGTGTTTTTATGTCAACTTGAGTGATATAATTGAGGTTAGTATGTGAAGCTTGTAAGAGTTTTTATATATGAGATAAGTGATATCAGTGTGTTATGAGTGTTCTTATGTTATTTTGGGTGATATCATTAAGGTTAGTATGTTTTACCATAGTCAAGGTGTATTGTGAAGCCTAATCTAGACCTTGTGAGAAGGTATGTGTAGGTATAATGGTGAAGTGAATGATCTCAGTCAAGTGAGAAGTTGTTTGGAATTGTATTTTCTTGTGATTTAGGTTTATAAGCCTTCATAAGTGTTGTATTATGGGTCTTTAAGGGTAAGACATTCTATCTTGGTTTGTACTTAGACCTTGCCTAGCCTAATGAAGTATCATGATCTATTGTCAAGGCATGTGAAAGATGTATGATAATGTTTAATAATGGTATAGGTTATATGTAATGAGAGTGACATGTTGATAATGATATTGAGGTGTTGATAGCATGGTAAAAGTCATGGAGGTCAAGTGCTTAAGTAGCCTAAGCCTAGTCAGGTCATGAAGAGACCCTGTAAGAAGGTATGAACATGGCATCTTGGTGAGATGAGTGAAAATAGACATGAGTGGTTTTATGAGGTTGTTTTAGTATGTTATTATGGTGAAGAATGCATGAAAAGAGGCATGAAGGTCATTTTTAAGGCTTAATATGGTTTGCAAATCAAGGTCTAGAGAGAGAGAGAGAGAGAGAGAGAGAGAGAGAGAGAGAGAGAGAGAGAGTGGACTAATGAGGGATCATGATTATATTTTAAGGTGTTTGGGATAATGCAAGAATTTTTAGATACCAGGTATGGTGTTTCAAAATTTTCATGAATTTATAGGTTTTAGTTTGAAAGACAAGGCATGAAAATTTGTTTAAAGGTCTCTTGAGTGCTGAGAATGAAGGGTTCTAAACTTGAGAAGGAGTTTCCTTTACTCATTATCTTGTAAAAACTTTGAATGTGAACATAAAAATTTCATGTTAGATAAGGAAGGGTTCTATATCAAAATTAAAATTATTATTTTTTGGATTGATGGGCTATGCTTTATGAATGGTCATTAAGAGTGGAAACATATTTAAACCATCTTAGAACCATAATAAGGACTTGATGTTGAAGATGTTGATCAAAAGTGACTAGAATGGATTGGTATGCTTAGGTAATCATTTATATACTGTATTTTAATTCCCAAGTACCTCTAAGTGGTATTGGTTAGAGAGAGGAGAGATAAAATGTTGAGTTACAAGCTTATTTCTGAAGGAGTTATTATAATAGTCAAAAGTTGCATTTTACATAGTAATAAAATGGATGGATGGAGAAGGTAGAGAATAATATTTCATGTCCATGAAGTTTATGGAAAGTTTATATCCCTAAATTATGATAAATTGGTCATCCAAGTTAGCTAGTCACTAACAGGCTAAATGGTGCAAATAGTGAAAAACTTAGGCAAAAGTGAGAAGAAGAATTGGAATGTGTTTTCATGATATAATGATGAAACCAAGTGCATGGATGTGTTTTTTGAGACTATTAAGTCTTATTAATTATTGTTATATATATTTTTTAATTCAATTATATTGGTGGAAATGATTAATCCAAAATAGCTTGTCTAACATAGTAAGGTCTATGTGTAGTGAGGTCAACAAATTAGTCTGTAAGAACAATAGTTGACACTAGAACATATATTGTTTACATTTTAATATGGTATAAAGATTAAATATGATCATTTTAATTCATTTTTATTATTTTTAAATATTCATATAGGTGTAAAAAAAATAGTTATGAAACATTGACATTAAACACCTATATGAATATTTATAAAAAATAGTTATGAAAAATAGTTATGAACATTCACATTAAACACCTCCATGAAGTTTTGAGCCTCTCAAGACTGCCTCTCAGGATTGTAAGATTGTGTGTGAAATGGGTGAGAAAATATGGCCTTAAAATGTAATTTTGATGCTTGGTTTGAGTTTTAGATGATCATATTAGGTCTATAACACCCTTACCAAGGTTTTTAGGTGGTTATACATTTATATAAACCTCCCATTTATTCAAACATCCTATATACATAGAATTTGGGGCTTGTATGTAATTATAATACCCTAACCTTAATAGCCTTCACTAAGAAATTTATCCTTTTTATAGCGAGATAAAAATTCATACATATTTATTACCATGTTACATTTACCTACTAATGTTTCCTACTCTTAAAATTACCCAAAACTTTCAAGTTTTCTTCACTATTATACTTAATCCTATAGGAGTTGATTGGGGTCACTTGAATGTTAAGTTTACTAACTTAATCTTTCCTTAAATATTATATCCTTCTTGATGATTATAGTAAGAATTAAAACATCATTTACTCCATATATAACCTTTGAAAATCTTTGGGTCTTTCACTCTACATCTTAAAATTGATCATTTTCTCCTCATACCTATTAATCCATGCATTTTAAACAATCAAGTTTATAAAAAAAAATATAAAATATTTACATCAATAATCAAAAAGGTATTGAAATTGAACACAATAATGATTACTACAAAATAGACTAGAAATGATTAAAATAGTGATAAAATAAATAATACTAATGTTAGAGGGTTGGCGTATACTTTAAAATATCAGGTAGGGGTCTATGAATAGGCATGGACATAAAAAAATAGATTTGGTTGGGGATAGGTAGGTGAAAATATCTTTCTATAATTTTCTATAATAATGACCATCAGTGGTTGGGGTGACTTTCAAAATTAAAGGTGATCATTGATGGTTGGATAAACCATCAATAGTTGAGACAACCATTTATGGTTACTATATGCAGATTGAGGTTGATAAATGGCTAATTGGCAAGATCACAAAGTGGGATTGTAGGAGCTGAGATGTTGCTAGATCGAGTGTGAAAATTAAATAAGGTAATTAAATTATGAAAATTAAATACTTATCTTGCACAAAACTAAATGATTGGATTGATTGAGGCAATTGAATCATTGATGGAGTTTGGCATGATTCTGATAGAGTAATAGTAATTGGTGTTTTAGTATAAGTGTTATGGCAAGTTGACTCTCTGACATAGTAGTTAGTTCACTAGATCATTGATGATGATTGACCTAAAAAAGATAATATTGTATGTATAAGATCTTGATAATAATTTTAGATGGATTTTACCTTCCTACTCCTCTCTTATTATAGGCAAGGTAAGAGAGTTACAATAAGACATGAACTGGGCTTCCTAATTTTAACTCACACATGCAATGGTTCACAACTATATTTAGATGAGTTATTTTTATAAAATAAATAGGGAAGATTTTGCGTGTTAATGGTTAAGGAGGTGCACCCTAACCATCAGTGGTTAGGATAACTACTGATGGTCAAATTGACCATTCATAGTCAAGGGTGTAAGGTCAAATTGGGTAAAAGTTAGGGTTAAACCAGTTTGGTCAAACTGACCGTGGCTAGGTTCAGTTAGGGGTCAGAGGGTCAGATTGGTCTTGAGAAGGTCCTAAGGTGGTCTAGGGGTATTATGAAATTTAGAATCATGGTGTGTGTATTTTTGGTGTCTAAATAATGATCCACTTGAGAACATGTTAGATTATGTACATTCTCTTGGTCAATAGTAAAATGATGATAGGTTATTATTCAAGGTATTCCATATGAGCAGTTTTGATGAGGCCCATAATTGGTTTTATATCTTACCAAAGGGTTCCTTAATCACTTTTTCAAAATTTTAAGATGTTTTCTTCATGTCTTTCAATATTAACAAGGTTAAAAAACATACAATAGAACATTTGACCCATTTAAAAAAATGTGATGATGAGTCCATTCAAGATTACACTATTTGATTCAAAAGTACATCATATGATCTAGCATTTAGACCCTCATATTTGGAATTGCAATTTATATCTAGTATAGGCCTATTTTTACCCTTAAAGGAAAGATAATTTCATAAGCAATGTGATTATTTCTCTTATTTACATGTGGATCTACATAGATATGTTGAAGTCATACTTACTCATCCAATTAAGCTTAACATTTCTCCTTCCAACTACCAAAGTTATATCCCTTAAATAAAGGAAGGAGACCAATTTACTAAAGAGAATTATGAACACAAATATGGGGTTCCTAATCTCTATATGACCAATTTATAGATTTTACTTAACAAGGGACCAATCCAAGGTCCAAGTTCCATACAATATCTCAAAATGAAAAAAATAAGTGTCCATGCCAACAAGATTTAACAATTAAATTATACATAGATGGTGATTATTTTTAGCACAACCATGTTGATCCTACACAAAAAAAAAAACTACTTGTAATGTAATAAATTTACAATAAATGGGCTTCAATTTAATAAATTTACAAAATAAAGGAGGTTGGAAAGACTCCTTGGGCAACATAATAATACAAATTTTTTGTGGTCTTCAATTGATTCAAACATCGGTTTGGGTTATGCCTACCACATATCCATATGTGTTTACACTTGGAACTCTTTTGATATACCAAATTGAAGAAACAATTGACCAAAATAAGAAAGACATTTATTTTCCTCATGAAAATAAATTAATACATATTTCAAATTATAGCATTAGATATTCTATTGTACATGCAAAACATGAGTAGGAACATGCTATGTCCCTTTTCAGCCTAGCCAATCATGATGAAAACAATGTAAAATATCCAAATTGAGGTTGTAAGGTAAAAATACGGGGAGATATCTATGACCATCCATTGGATGGAATCATAGGATGATATTTCCTCATCATTAAAAAATATTTTCCAAAAAAAATAAAAATAAAGAATCCAAAAATCCAAAAACATTTTTGGCACCTACATGTTTTATTGGCCCCTTGGCATCTATGTGTTAGTTTCATGTTGAGGACTAGTATATAATTTATTCTTAAATACACATACATATGAATACATAGATACATGATACACTTATGGGTTTTGGGTCTTCCTTATACTCACATCATCAAGATGTTGGGGGCATCCTTATTTTATGACCTTGATGTGCATAGGTTATATGATTCTATGATCACTCTACACAATCATGTTTGAGCTTACATATGTATTTACACATGCCTATTATCCATTATTATACATTACATAGGGTACTTAATAACTATGTACTTGACATTTTTTATAACACATTCAATCCATGGGCCACTATGACATGTTTATGATGGTTACTTATGTTGTACATTTACACATTTCCTTGACTATTTTGTGTATACACATATTATTTTCAAAATTTATCAAATACTAATGCTTTACATATTAAAAGAACCAATCTATACTCAATCTCTCTAAGTAAACACCCTAAGGAGTGTATCAGGAAAGGGGTGGATAGACCTTTGGTGTTTCATAAGATTATTGTCCCTTATTTACACATTATTACCAATCCAACTAACTCTTAAAACAATTCTATAATATATTTCTCCTCCCTTGCACACTTCTCTAGTATTTTCCTTTATACATCTTACTTCTATTACCTTAATTACCTTTCATATTATCAGTTGTACTAGGTCGACCATGGATGACCCTATATAGTTTAGGGTATTTTTCACTTTTTGGATTTGTTAGCCTTATAACCAACCTAACTCAGACCTAGTGAATTATTCCTAGAAACACACCAGGTCAACCATGGATAACCTAATAAATCTAATGTTTATGGAAGGATTTAGGGTGATATCCACCTATACATATAATTTCACTTCATCATTATTTTAGATATGCAGTTAAGATTTGTTATTCACTCATGCTTCTTCATAATCTACTCTTCGACCATTCTACTTGTAGATTAGTTAATTAGGGTTTATACCTAGATAATATATTATTCTAGATAAGTCTTAGATGATTTATCCTTTATTATTTATCCTTACAAACAAAAATAACCTCATGTAAAGCCCCTTTGTCCAAGGGAGAGATTGAGTCTCGATAGGTTCACATTCAGGTAAGTATATTCTAATTTTATTCTCCTCTCTTTAATAGATAGAAGTAGCATAAGTGATATCTCAAATAATATTACTCTTCATATTCCATGTATTAGGGTGTTACTCATACTTACCTTATTTTAGGTTCTCTATACATGTTTTGATTGCTTAAGTAACCCCTTTATTGTGCCACAAGCTTTTGTGTGCACTAGATTATATTTACTTTCTTATTTATTAGTATAAGTGAAATATAAAACCTTAAGACTCTTTTAGGGGGTTGTTACATGATTATGTTAGACTGTAGGCTTTAGAACCCTACCTCACATGTTATATTATGACAAGTGATCCCCTAATTGGGTCTAGCAGATCCCCATATTGGTCATGTTCCCTCTTAACAAATGTATTTCAAATCAAAAGTGTAGGTATGCTCTATCTTCTCTAAGATAGGATTGATTTATAGACATAATGCATTTTTATTTGCATGCATTCTAGTGAACCCAATGTGAAACTAAACCTTACCAGGTTTCTTTCACTTTCTTTCATTATTTTTTATCATATATGTCACAATTAATTGACTTTTTCAACCCATTTTTAATCTCTGTGTGTAAGTTTTTAGGAATAGGCAATTGTATCAACTCAAACAACCTAATATAGGTTTCTAGACTTCTAATTCAGGTTACTAGGTTGACCTAGTTAACCCTGTACAATTTTAAGCATCCAAAAAACAAACTAGTTTGACCTTGGTTGACCCTATACACTTTTAGGCTTCTGCAACAGGTCTGTGTACATCTTGATCGACCTAGTTGACCTAGTTATTAGGTTTTGATATCATTATTCAAGGTTCTTGATCATCAATATTCCTCCTTTGCATCTCTGATCTACCAAGGTTACTTTCTATCTCTCTTTTTTTACTATCTTTCCTTTCAAAGTTTGTAGTCTTCAAAACCACCCTTATAATCAACTGCATCAACCTTATTGACCAAGTTCTATGTTTTGTGTGCTATTTAAAATAATTAAGTCAACCCTAGCTGACCTTGTACATTTTCAGACCTTGCTTCTCTAGTATAGGTTTGATCCCATCGATCTTATTCTATATTTTGTGTAGGTAGTGTCAAAATTATACCTTTTTTCAAGTTGGGATTAATCTCTATATGCTATTAATTATTTCACACCTTTCTTTTCTTATTTTTTACATGCTTATAATAGTCCACATAGTCTAATTAGGTAATTTTTAATTAACTTCTTACTTTCACTATTTCTATTTTATACACACATGGCCAAATCACATAATCTAAATAAGCACTTT
Organism: Torreya grandis; assembly: GCA_037957365.1. NCBI lineage: Eukaryota > Viridiplantae > Streptophyta > Pinopsida > Cupressales > Taxaceae > Torreya > Torreya grandis. The sequence goes on from JARHVA010003956.1 coordinate 1,434,861, forward strand.
AACATTTGTCTACCCAAGGCAAACCTACTTGGATTTCATCACCAAGGGGGAAGCTGACTTGATACTCTTGTCAATTATAAATCATGGTTAATGGTATATTCTAGCTAAGCACCCATCACCTTTATCACTATAATATGTGAAGTGAGGTGATAGGCCTATACCAAGCCTATATCACTTTTACTACAATCACTTTCAACTCAAACTACTTGAAACCATCTTTAGATTGTTATCTAGCTCCTTGCTTTATATCCAACTTCCCATCACATTTAAAATCATTTCTTAAATAATCTAACAAAACATCTTAGGTTGACCAATTAGTTAGTTCTTTACTTTTCAAGTTGATTACTTTCTCTTTACTCAATTATGTATACAAAAACTTGCATTATCCAACATTAGTGCAAGGTTTTGTTTTGTGTGCCTCAATTGGATTGGATAGCATTGGTCCAATTAACTATTTGTTTCCCTTTAACTAGTTCTTTCCTAGATTAGTTGCAAAAATAGTCTTGATTTAGCTCATAACTTTTTATCAACTTTTCCTTTTTTCCTATCTACTGTACTAGGTCAACCTAATCAACCCCATAACTTTTTTAGCATATGTATGCTATACAGGATCAACCCATACAACCCTATATTATATGTAGTTCCTTTTCCTCTTTTTCCTACCTTTGTGCACTATATAAGATCAACCCAATCGACCTTGAATTATTTTTTATCCCTATTTTTTTTGCTTGGTTGACCTAATTAACCCTATATTATTTTCTATTTCCCCTATTCATCAATCTAGTTCCCTATCTTTCTAATTTTTCATTTTGTTCATCTCTCTTTAGTTAGAATGAAGTATCCTATTAGAATCTTCTTAGATAGCTTAAATCCTTTTAGATACTATATGGGATGCTCATTTCTCCCTCTCTTTTCCTTCAAAGAGCACCATCACTCTTGGGGCACCTCTTCTCCTCCATCCATGAACTGTAACATGGTGTAAATAACATCTCAAGATGAAGTTCATGGATTTGATCCTTTACTTATCAAGAAACTTCTCATCTTTAAAATATTCAAGCTAATGTGGGAGTGATTGATACATGTTTACTTAACAATCCCAATAGTAATCCTTCTTCTAATAATCCCCCACTTAACACCAATTTAGGGAGTGATCTTACAAACACCAACCCACCTCCCAATACAACCCAAATTTTAGCCTAAGTTATCCATAAAATGAACATTATGCAAAATTATAACACCCATCAAATGATTCAACTTCAACAACATCTAATCAATGTATCTAATCAGCCTCCAACTATGCATCCTCAAGCTAATCCTAATTTCATTCCTCCACCTCTTTGAGATGCCTCAGGCAATGTTATTCCTCAACCCATAATGAATAACAAAATGCTTCAAACCATTTAAAATGATCATTTATCCCAATTTATTGTATCCATTGATATTGGTAACATATATCTAACTACCAAATATGATGGGACTAATGTCCCTACTTCATTTCTCAAATCCTTTGGAAACCTTTACAAGGAGTGGATCCAAACTAATACCTTTGCCGTAACTAAACTCTTAGTCAATAATTTTACTGGTGATGTATTAGAATGGTATAGTCAACTTACACAACATTCTATTTGTTAACTTTAATATTTGGTTAATCCTTTGGTTAAAGAGTTTTAACACAATGATCTTTGTAAAAATTGTCTTAGCCACTTCATCAATGCTAAGTAATATCCCACTAAATTAGCTCATGACTTTATTAAAAGATGGAAATATTCAGCTCATAAATCCAACCATAACATGATTGATGATAGCCTATTCAAACTCTTTATCACCACTTTGACTCCCATTCTTCAATATAAGGTTCAAACCTCTGCCTCTAAAACACCTAATGAAGACCTTGATTAAGCTAAACGTCAAGAATTTCTCATGAAGCAATTTTAATCTAATCATAAACTCCTTAAAGGATCTTTATAAACATCTAATTCTATCACTAGTAATACTCCACAAATCAAATAAAGGAGTTGTCAAAACTGATATTCCTTCACCTTCTCATATACCTCTTTCAATTCCACAAATGACATAATTTTTACTACCCTTGAAACCTTGCATTTATCCCAATGCTCCTCTTAATTGGTATGACCCCACTCTCTTTTGTTGGTTCCATGCCAATATTTGGAATTATCATATATCTTGTAGAGGGCTCACTAAATTTTTTATCTCTTATGTACATGGTGATTCATTCAACCATGAAGCTAAGATCAATATTCAGTATCATGAATACACTTCTACTTTTCAAAAATGACAAAATTTCATATATTTTACTTCAAATAACCAAAAATCCTCTTCAAATAATCAATCAACTTCCAAGGATGTTTTTGGAATTAACATCGATTATGACCAATACTTTAACAATTCTCAATATGTCAACACTGCTAAGTTTAATTATCATCATAAACCAATTCATAAAGATCCCATAACTAAGCCTAAAAATCTATCTTTAGAAGAATAATTGCTTAAAGACACTACCACTACAAATCTTGATTTAAAAGCATTTGAGGAACAACTTCCTCTTTCCAATCCTCTAACCACATCTATTCCTCTAATATCCAATTTACCTTCCAAACCTTATGTTGGTTATTCTAAATCTCACTAGAATTTTATTGAATAAATCAAATTTATGCCTTGTAATATTCCACTTATGGGTTTGGTTTGAACTGCACCCTATCACCGTAAATTCCTTATGCAACAAATTCAAGAAATTAAAGACATTTCTTCCATAGATGAAGAACCACCTTCCATTGATTCTCAACCTACCAACATCAATACCATTGAAACCATGTGTCCTTCTTCTAAGCCCTCTATTGAATTCTTTGAATAAGACATGATCAATGATGAAATTATTTTTCATGCTGATGATCTACCACTCTTTATCAAAGTATCCATTAATATCACTTTTATTCAAAAAGTTCTAGTTGATAAAGGTTATGGTATTAATGTCACATCTATATGGATTATAAAACAACTTGGTTATAATAAGGATAATATTAAACAAACTCATCTTACATGTCTTGGTTTTGATAAGACTAATAAAAAAACTACTTGGTTATATTTGGCTTCCATTAAACATTAGACCTAAAATTATTCGAACCAAGCTTATGGTATTTGATATTCCTTGTGTTATAACATACTCCTTCATCATCCATGGACTCATTTCATGAGGGATATTGATTCTTATGGTATTGAATGTATTAAATTATTGCATAATGGAAAATGATATAAGCATAAAGCTGATCCTAACCCATGGAGTGTCCAACTACCTAATCATAAATCCTAGTCTTATATTCCTACAGTTCTTAAGATCAATAGTGTTACTTTACCCTAGTTCATCAACATGAATCCTAATTTATAATTTAATCTTATAGATTCTGATGATGATGAACCTAATGAATTGTAACATACTTGAAATACCACTAAATTACCTCCCTACATTTCACAATGTCTTCCTCCTTCTCTCTTACCAGGAGACCATACTATTCCTCTCATAGATGAGATTACTAATCTTCCCCTCCATGAAAGGCTCAAGAGATTTATTTACCTAATAAAACATTTAATTTCAATGATTTTATAGTGGCCAAATTATTTCAAGATCATCTCATCATGTCTACTTATACATTTAGTAATATTGGGATTTCATCTTTTGAAACTCTGCCTAATTCTCAAGCATGTATGATTTTTACAACATATAAATATAAATATATCATGGCCCAAGATCAATATAAAAGCTTGGATGTCCAATACTATAAAAAAACCTTAGCCTAAATTCATGCTTTTAATTAGGATGTTCATACCGTTTATGTGGATCATACCTTAGATCATGAGGGTCATGTACCTCCCATCAATATTCCTCTTATCGATACTCCTCGGGTGGTAGAGTAAAGTATGACTTTCAAATATCTATAAGTTATTACACATCCTTTACCACCTATGGATCCAATCATTACATCTGATCCTTCTCCCATCACCAAATCCACCAACACATAAATCTCTTCTACTCCCAAAATTACACTTAATATCAAGGCTATTGATGTTCGTTAGATACACTCTAAGTCTAGTTACCATGGAAATCAAATTTTAGATCTTGAAGTATATATTTAGTATTATGGTCCTTTTCTTACCTTACCTAGTGGTGAAGTTATCTTTGAATTAATTTATTCTTGAGAACCTCAACTTCCTCAGTAACATCATAAACTAATAAATTTTATGACTAAAAATCCTTGCTTCAACAACTTCATTACTAGTGTTTATCCTAAATCAAATACAAAATCAACCTTACCCAATGCACCATACCACTTTTAAGATTGTAATGCCCTGTTTATCAAATAAACCACTTGTATCAAATATGGTAGTCCAGCTTGTCCTCGACCTATCATACTTTCCTAAGAACTCTCACATACTAAACATGATAATTTCAGCTTATTATTTGACAAATATCATGAGGCTTTTGCTTGGTCCTATGAAGACATACCTGGCATTGACCCTAGCATTGTGGTACATAACATCATTACTTATTCTTTTTCCAAGCCTATACATCAAAAACAAATAAAATTTCTGCCTAAAGTTTCAACTTTGTCATAAATAAATCATCAAATTACTTGATGCTAAATTTATTAAACTGGTGGATTATTCTAAGTGGATTAAAGTCACTATGGTCATTCACATTTCTATTGATTTCCATAATCTTAATCTTGCTTGTCCCAAGGAAAACTTCCCTTTACATTCAATAGATGTCATTATTGATTCCACAGCTGGTTATTAAATGTTATCTCTTATGGATGGTTTCTCGAGATACAATCAAATTCATATTTCCCCCAAGGACCAATATAAGACTACTTTCACCATAGAATGGAGAACCCATTGCTACATCAAAATGCCCTTCAACCTCGAAAATGTTGGGTCCACTTACCAATGAGATATGACTTTAATTTTTCAAAATCTCATTCACTAAATTTTTTAAACCTATGTGGATGATCTTATTGTTAAATCTAAACATCATAAAAATCACGTTTTTGATCTTGCTATCATTTTTGACCATCTCCTTAAATATAGAGTTTGACTTAATCCTTAAAAATGTGTCTTTGGAGTCACATTCAAAAAATTGTTAGGATTCTTAGTATCTCTCTATAGAATTAATGTTGATCCTACCAAAATTATTTATATCATCAACATTCCCATTCCTTGTTTTATTCCTAACATTCATACTTATTTTGGCAATTAGATGATTCATCCCTGAAATGGCATATCAAATTCACTTTATCAATTCTCTTCTCAAGAAAGGTACTACTTTAAAATGGATGGATCCATGTCAAAGAACTTTTGATAACATGAAATAGTCTTTGCTTCACCCACCCACACTTCATCCTCCTTCCAATGATAAACCTTTAATTTTATATACTTCTTCCACACCTATTTAATTATGGAAATTCTTTCCCAACAAGATGATACTATAAGAGAGTATATTATCTAATACTACATTATTCAAGGCCTCATCAACTATGAGACATGTTATACCAAAATTGAGCATGATTTCCTTGACATAAATTTTATAGTTGAAAAGATTTGCCACTATATGCTTTACCAAACCACTTATGTCATTGTTCATCCTGAACCCCTTCATCATTTATTTTCTAATGTTTTTCTTCTTGAATATGTAATTGGTAGATGTATCTTACTTATGTAAATGGACCTTCACATTGTCACTCAAAAATTTGTTAAAGGGAAACTCATAGCTCATCAACTTGTCACAACTCCCATTCCAACCACTTCTTCCCTTCAAGATGATGTCTATAAAATAATATCCTTTACAATAAAGGTCTTAATCAAGATATCTCTCTCAAATATTACTTTCATAGATTTACCACTGATATTGAAGCTAATCAACTTGATGAATCTTCCACTCCCTCTGATGCTACTAAACCAAAATTAATTATCAAGGAGCTCCCTAAAATTAATGTCAACTTGCATGAGGATAATTAGACCCTTCAATTTGATGGTGCTAAATGCCTTTAAATATCTAGGGAAAGTTGCATCCTCATGAGTCCCCTTGGAAAGATCATTTACTTAGTTTTCTACTTCACCTTTGATCTCACAAATAATATGGTTGAGTATGAATCTCTTATCTTAGTCATGAAAGTTTCTCTCAATTTAGACACTCAATACCTTCATCATTTAAGTGATTCTCAACTTATTTTCCATCATGTTAGTGTTGATTATCAATGTAAAAGTGAAAACCTCATCACATATCATAAAATTTTAACCACTCTTTCTAAGTATTTTATTTCTTTCATTATTGATCCTATTCCTGGAGATCAAAACTCCATTATTGATTTTCTTGCCTCATCAACATCTCTCTTTCAACTCAACCACCATATTCACTTATTTTCCATATGGAGGTTGTTACCATTTGATAAATCCCATGGTATAAAGATATCATTAAATTCATATAACACCAAACTTATCCTCCTAATTTAGACTCTCATGAAAAGACATACATTTGTAAACAAGCTTTCAAATATGTATTTTGACATAACATCCTTTACTATCATAATGCTAAAGGTACCTTGCTCTATTATGTTATGAAATATGAGGTCCCTCCTCTTTTTGAACAAAAACATGGGATAATTTATGGTGTTTATTGTAATAGACATGATACAACACACAAATTCCTACATATGGGTTACTTTTGGCCTACTCTTGAAAAGGATGCAATTGAATATGCTAAAAAGTGTAATCCTTATCATCTTCATGATGATCTAATCCATTTACCTTTAGCCAAACTTTAAACTATCAAATTTGCTTGGCCGTTTTCCACATGTAGATTTTATCTCATTTGTAAACTTCCTCTCTCCCATGATGGACATGTCTTTATCATTACTACTACCAAATTTTTACCAATTGGGTTAAAGCCACTCCCCTTATTAACATTACCAATCCTACCCTTTCCAAATTTATTATTAATAAAAAAATTTACTACTTTAGAATTCCCCATACCATCAGTTTAGACAATGGTGGTCATTTCAAAAATAAACATGTTAAACAACTTTGTACTAAATTCAAGATCAATAATAAATTTTCCATGCCTTATCATCTATAATGCAATTATTACAATGAAGCCACTAATAAAATTATCAAAAAATTTCGCCAAATAAAATTCATGAAACCTATATGAATTGGAATCTTCATCTTTACCCTACACTTTGGGCCTCTTAAACTAGCATATGTACTGCTACTAAGCAACACCATTTTCTCTAGTCTATGGTTATGAGTCAATCTTTCCTTTGGAAGTTGATATTATTTTTCTTCATATATCTCTTCATGGTATTATTATTGATGAAAAATTATGTGAATCTCACCTTTATGCCCTTGATCTACTTGATGAACATCATCTTTCCACCTTACAACATAATTACCAATACAAGACTCACATTGTCAAATAACATAATAAATGTGTTAAATTCCACATTTTTAATGTTGGTGATCTTGTCCTTAAATTATAATACACACATGACAAAGAAGTTAAATACACCTAAAAATGGTGGGTCCCATATTTATTCAAAGACATTATTGGTCTAAGCACCTAGCATATTCAAACTAATGAAGGATATCTTTTTAAAGAACCCACCAATGCTCAATTCCTCAAAAAGTACTTTGCCTAAACATTTCCTTCTTGTCATGATTTCTATCTACATATATCTAACACTTTTTGTAGGTTACTTAATCATGATTCTCTCCCTCTGTAGCAAGTTCCTTCATTTCACAACCTTTATTCCTCCATTTTAGTCTTTTGGTTTCTTTATGTACCATATTATTATTTATCTTCTTGTATATTTCTTGTTTTTCACACTTTTTGGGCTTTTATTTTGTGAGTTACTTTGTAAGCCCATAGATATAACCTAATATTCCTCACAAAACCACCATCTTTTACTTATTTTTCTCACATACATTTTTCTTGCTAATATTGTTTTGGCATCCTTTAGGTTTTTATTTTTTGAGTTGATTTTTAAGACAATGGATATGACCAAACATCCCTCGCAAAATTTCCATCTTTTTGCTTATCTCACTTTATTTTTCATCTTACTTGTTGTCATCCATTAGGTTTCTCTTTTATGAAGTTGCAGTGTAAGACCATGGATAGGACCTGATACTCTTCATAAAAATACCATATTTTTACATCATTATTCTCAAACTTTAGCTTTTGTTTCTTTTTCTTGATGGAATTTACACAAAAAACTATGTTATCATGTTTTATTATATTTCCATCATTGTCATGATAAGGAATCACACTTTACTATCATTGTATCCTTTTTTTCCCTTTGTCACATTTTTTATGATTTGAAGTAATTTAGATTGTTCCATGTGTCATTCCTCCTAATTTCCCCTTCTTTTCATCTCCACATTGGATAAAACAAGGTAGAAGTCAAGATAACACTTTTATTTCACCTAGATTTATGAGACACTCAGACCCCATGCTCTTTAAAGTTTCTCTCTTAACAACCTTGTCCCAAGTATTCAAATGAAATTCATATTCAACACCCATGTTTGGTCTTCCAAATACATATAGAGGAATAATAAACAAATCCATCAAAAATGTTAAAATCCCAATCATTTGAATCAAAATGTAATGATATCTAATAGGCAACATACAAATCTCAAAAGTCATCATCACACCAAAAGACATGATTACAAGCACATATCCTATCTCCAATAAAATTTCAAACTCAAAAATTGGCCTCACATAGATTTGAGGTCCTTTGGGGTGTGGTAGACTATTATATTAGAATAAGTTAATTCAAAAAAATCTATGGTGCTACCTACTTTCTTATGTAAGTACCCAATCTTCACAGTAGGCTGATGGCTTTGTAAGCAGTCCTAAGGAATAGGTAATGCATTATGGGAAGGTAATTACATTTTAATTTTCATGCATGTATCCTTCATGCGATGATATATATAATTAATTATCTGACCTAAGACTTGTGTGGCTAAGAGAAGTTCTTCAATGTCCTTAAGGTTGAAATTCCTCTTATTTTGACAAACCTAATTTGAGTGTCTTGACTTTGATAAAGAGTTCCTATACCTTGGTTTTTCTTTCATTTTCCCCTCTATCCATTTCATTTCCACCCTTGATAGACAAAATGTGATTCCAAATCAATTTTCCCTTCCTTAATTCCTTCTTCTTCACCTCTTAAAAACATGCTAACACTACATTGTTCCATTTTTATCTATCCTTAAAACAAAATAACATGTTTGAGAAACTATGGATTACCTTATTTTTCAACATGATTTACATTTATACACTTACTTTACTTTCCTTTTACCATTTATCATTATTTTACTATCTTGCTATTAAAAACACCTGAGTTTGTACCCTTTTCCATTATTGAGTGATATTGGCTTGTTACTTCTCTCTCATCAATGTTGTTTTCCCTTTTTATGCACATTTTTTCATTTTTGAGTGAGATATGGATTGTTTTAGATTAAGGTAAAAACAGGTTTTGAAGGGACCCCAAAACCCTGATACAAGGATATAAAGATGAAGCATTTATGACCATAGGCAAAACCTAAAATATACTATAGAGAAGTAGCAAAAATAGGTTTTATATGGACCTAAAACCACTTGAAAGACCACAAGTCAAAACCCAGGTTTTACATAGACCTGGCTACACCATAGTCAAAAGATTACAAAAAACTAGGAAACATGAGTAGATAACACAACCAACTAGAAGAACCCGACTATTCTTCCAATTCCAAAATCATTTTCACTACTTCCTTACCTTTCACAATAGTATCCTGAATGGTAGTAGCCGCTGACATGGTTCCCTCTTACATAGCTTTCTTTCTTGAGCTCTGTCTCGTCCTTTTGCTAGGCCCCTCCAAGGATTTGATCTCCTCATTAGCTCTTTTTCCAATATTAATAGTTGCAGCACATATGTTAGATGTAACTTCCTCCATTTTCATTATGCTCTCCTTGATGAGTTCCCTTAGGTTATTCTCATAGTCTTTGAGCTTGAAGGGGATGTCTCTCATCTGTTTTTCCATGTTATTGATTTTGTTCCAAACTACCTTCTGGTTGTCTTCCATAATTTCCATTTTCCTTTTGAGATCCATTATCTCCTTAAACATCCATGAATCGAGTTGGAGGATAGCCTCTGCTTTGCAATTAACCCATCTCGTAGGTGCGTGCCTTCCATCGTTCTGCCTTTTATCACTCCACTCTTCTGTGTTCTTATTAAGACTGTTCCTGCCTTCTTCAAAGTGATCCTCTCTTCCCCTTTGATTCTGTTCCTTCGTTTCAGCTTGAACTTCCAAGTCCGTTTCTTGGTTGTCGGCCTGAACTGTGTTTTCCCTCTCATTTATCGAAATAGGGTCCTCAATAGGGTCAACCAGGACTTTATCATCCTCAAACACTTGCTGGTTTTCCTCAGAGTGAGATATGAATTGTTATTGCTCACTAATGAATGTTGTTTTAGAATTTTGTTTATTCTTTTACCATTTATTTGTTTTGTTTTACCATCGTGTTTGACATGTATCCTTGGTTTAACTTGGTGAGTTTGTCTTTATTACTTAAGGATAGCTTGTTTGAGTTTTTTGGTCTTTATTAGCCTTAGATTTTTTTTAACCCCATTTACTCTTGTTTTTTACTTGGTTACTTTGTCTAACATAGCACCTATCACCCTATATTTCCAATTTCCCAAGTACGTCCCATCCTCATATCACTAACTATCTTGGCTTTTCTTGTGTTTATTTGTTTTTTCTCTTTAGTTTTGTATTCTTGGGTTTATCGAAAGTAGTCTCTACACCCTATACAATCACTAATAACATATTAGACAACCATTTCATGATAAATTTAATTCAAGGTAAGCATTTTGTTTAATTTTTAGTTATCTACTTTTTAGTCATTTACTTTCAGTTATTTTTACTTTAAAATACTATAACTTTTTTTTAAAATCAATATTATGTGTTACTATGTTCTTTCTTGAAGCACAATCCCCTATTACACCTTAGAGACACATGATGAGATTTGAGTGGGGTATATGTATACACATAATATTTTTAAATTTTATCAAATATCGATACTTTACATCTTGTAATAACCCATCAAAACTTAATATCTCTAAGTGTACACCCTAAGGGGTGAACCAAAAAAGGGGTGGGTAAAATTTTGGTGCTTCATATGATTTTTGTCCCTTATAACCACATTATTAACAATCAAACTAGCTCTTAAAACCATTCCCTAAGTTATTACTCCTCCCTTGCACACTTCTCTCATATTTTTCTCTTTCCGTCCTCTTTTTCTCACCTTAATTCCATTTTGGACTATTAGTTTTACTAGGTCAACCATGGTTGAACCTATATAGTTTAGGGTATTTTCACTTTTTGGGTTTCTTAGGTTTACGAATGACCTAACTCAGACCTAGTGAATTATTCTCAAAAACACACTGGGTTAACCATGGTTGAACCTCTATAATCAATGTTTCTATAAGGATTTATGGTGAGATACACCTATATAGATAAGATCATTTCATCATTATTTAAGATATTCAATCAAGAGTTGTTATTCACTCACACTTATTCATAATCTACTCTTCCACCATTTTACTTGAGGAGTATTAGCTTAGGGATTATACTTGGAGGTTCTAGTCTTATGGATAAGTATTGGATGCTTTGGCCTTTCTTAGTGATCTTTAAAAAACAAAATAACCTCTTATGAATCCCCTTTGGCCAAGGGAGAGATTGAGTCTCAACGGGCTCATATTTAGGTAAGTATATTACAACTTTGTTCTCCTCTCTTTAGTATATATAAGTAGCATAAGTGTTGGGTTGAATAATATTACTCTTCATATTCTATGTTTTAGGGTGTTACTAATACTTACGTTATTTGAGGTTCTCTATACATGTTTTTATTGATTTAATAACCTCTTTATTGTGCCACAATATTTGGTTTGTACTAGATTATATTTACTTTCTTGTTTATTATTATAAGTGAAATATCAAACCTTAGGACTCTTTTAGTGTTGTTTCATGATTATGTTAGACTCTAGGCTTTGGAACCCTACCTCACAAGGTGTATTGTGATAAGTTATCCCCTAATTGGGTCTAGTAGAACCCCATATTAGTTATACTCCTACTTCAAAAATGTATTCCCAATCAGAAGTGTAGGTATGCTCTATCTTCTCTGAGCTAGGATTGATTTATAGACATGATGCATTTATGATTGCATACATTTTTCCTTATTATTGTCTTGGTTTTTGAGAATTTGTGTGGCCCTTTTGCCTATGATTTCCTTATTAGACATTTTGATGTGTCATTATATTCTTAGAAATTTTAATATGCCATTGATTTCATGAAAATTTGAATATGTCATTCCTTACTTTGTGAATATTTGACTAAGTCATGTGCATTTGATTTCACAACACTTGAACATGCCCCTTGTTTGTGGTCTCATTAGATCATTGCATTTTGAATTATTTTAGAGTGATCTTATGTGTGTGATTGTTTATTTTTTGAGCTTGTATTATTATTATCTAGACATTTCCATGATACTTCTCATGAATCTTATGCCTACATGTGATCCCATTGGTTCTATGTACTTTAATGATACATTTACCTATACATCTTCCTTCTATATGTTACATAGTTACATTCATATATTTATAGTTATTTTACCATTTTGATGTGAGATAACTACTAGGTACTATTTTAACCTAACCTTAATGGGGGTGATATTAGTGGGGTCATGTCATGGTGACATGGCTTCTACATTTTCAAGGTTATTAGATTCAATGAGGGCATGATTTGGAATCTTGTTATCCACACTCACATAATATATGTTACTTACACCAATTTACAAATTCAATGTGGGCATGTCATGATGACATGGATTCCACACATTCATAGTTTTTAAATTTAGTTGGGGCATGCTTTGGATGCATGTTCTCCTCACCTACTCCATATTTAATATTTTTAGTTTAAAATGGGGGCATGTTTTGGAAACATGTCCTCCACAATGGTAACTATATTAATTTTAAATTTATCCATATATAGTGGAGGCATGCTTTGGAATCATGTCCTCCACACTTACATAGTTTTATGAATTGGCCAAAGCACACAATTATATGATTATAATACACATTTGTGGTATAAATCTATACATGGCACTTTTATTACACATAATTATAGGATGAGATAATTTAAGGTGAATTTTGTATGTAACATGTGCCTAATATTACAAAATCCAAATAAATCTAAGATTCAAAAATTATTACACAAATTGATACCTTGTAGACTAGACTTTGGCAAGTCAATCTACTCTAATAGTTGGTTCACCTTTTGGCATGGTTGGGGTGATTAAATCATTAAATATTTCCAATTTTTTAGTTTAGACTTGATCATCCAAGCTCACTAGGCTATGAATCTCATTGGGTTTCAAGTTGAGCTAATCTCAACTACCAGGTGGTAACTCTTTTTTTCTCAAAGTTGGGGGCATGCCTCTTTAAACCTCTCTCTCTATTTCATTCTCTTTATATCTCCTTGGATATATGAATTTTCAAGATTTATCTATATTTATCCTAATCTCAATTTTAGATCCTTTAAATGATACATATTTTACAAAAAAAAATTCCAATAGGTAAGGAGGATATATCAACACACATCAAAACTCATAAACCTTGATATTTTAGTTTCAATCTATTTTAAGTACTTTTCACCCAAATTATATTCATTGAATATACACTATAACATGCTCTTGGTTGCAAGTCAATTAACAGGAAATCACTCAAATTTAATTAAATAAAATACAAGGTTTGTATAGACACCCATGTACTTATTCCTTTCCTTTAAACTAGAAATTTTATTACTAGATTAAAGGGGGGTGAATGTAGATTATATATTTTTATTATGTATGACCTCAGTCTTGTAAACTTGGGAAATTTAGACCCTAATTTCTCCTCTTAGTTATAAATGTCTTACTTCCATAAGGCTCACATTTACTCTATTTTATGCCCCTTGGCCTATCTCTTAGTTTGACCAACCTTACATTGATGACACAAACATCCCATCTTGCCTAAAATGATTAAAATGTACTTATCTTACACTTATATAATTTTTAATAATGTGTTTTCTCTCTTTTTCCCTAGACACTAACATATGTGATAGATAGTATCATTAACTTTATTATCCTATCCTAGCATAATTGTCTAATGTCTTAAATTCATCCAATTTTTGAATGAAACATATTACAATGGTTAGCCTATGTGATTTATTATGAGTTATCTCCTGATAGGATAGGGATAAATATAATATCAATCCTCATTTATTCACCACCTACAAAACCTAAGAATCAAGCCAAAAGAGCACTAAAAATACTTAAGAATCACTCATGTTACCAAAGTTTTCATTTTATACCATATTATAATATCAATAAAAGCAATAACCTAGATATAGGTCTAAAGTATTAAAAGAATAGGCATATGGTCATATTTTCCAAGTCACAATCCAAGTCACTATTGTAATTGATTTACACAATGTATCACAAACATAGAAGAACACATAGTGGAGAACTATATGATTACAAGGCCTTCTTTTGGAGTATTGGCTATGTAGGTAGCTCCATTTGATAAAGGGGTAATTTCGAGTCATCTCAACACTATGTACCTACCAACCCATTTTACCCAAGGCCATATTGAAGATGGAAATATAGGGCTTTACTATTTCATCAAGAGGGATAGTCCATGACCTAGATGTGAATACACTAGAGTGAAGGTAAAGTCAAACTTAGAATAATCTAGGTGGTTTCATCCTATTTTAACAATTATTTCATATATGACACTAGTGTCAAACTCAGACACTAGTGTCAATATAATTATCCTAAGTTGACATAAGTGTCTAGAAAGATAGAGGTACTAGATATAGAATATAATGGCTAACATAAAACTATATTCGTTCCTACTTCTTTACTAGATTTAATACTATATTAGCATTAAAAATAGCTAAATACTTTATTTTATGTCATTCATATATCTATCATAGTTGTATTTTCTATAAATAGCCTATCTCAACATTATAAATTTAATATATTTCTCATCTGAGTTTAACACATTAATCATCTTATTATATATCTAATATTTAACCATGTACCTTATTAAATCTATATCCTTAGCCATTTTTACCCAAGTAGGATAGACTCTTATTCAAATTAGGGTTAAATGATCCAAGAGGATCTATATTTCTCTCCAAAAAAGAAGTCATCAAATTTTAGGTTGATCATTTCTATGGCAAAGGGCTCATCGGGAGATTTTTGACACATTTCATGATTTACAAAATGGAGCCCGTATGTGTAAGTTATCATATGATGAAGATCAAATCGGGTAAGTAAAAAAAAATGGTTTGGTGGAACATCCAATTGGACATCAATAATTGGTAAGTGGATGACAAGTGGTGAGTGGATATTGGTCCACATGGTACATCCTCAAGCCACCATGTGGCTTGCCACCACTTAATATGGTCTAATTTTAATTAATATTGTTATATAATTAATTAATTATCCCTGAATGTTCCATCACCACATACTTTCCATGTTACATGCCAACCAACTGAAGGTTATATCTAACATACCTTCCAAATATGCCATGTTTTTCCATGGTTCCCACATACCCCACATAATACATACCATAAACATCCACATAATTTCCATGAAATCACCAAATACCAACATCCAAAATGTAGACCATGCCTTTTAAGGAATTAACTACCCATGAGTTTCATGGTATTTAAAAAACAAATTTGCACCCACCTCCCAAATGTGGGATATTAAATTTTAATGCCACCAAAAACATTGGGATGAGATGTGAACTATGGCATTTGGGATAAAATTATAATTACTTGACCATTACACCCATGGGTTCAAGCATTATAAATTGAGCTTGAAGTGATATTTGAAGCATGTTTTTTTCCAATATTATTCATGGAGACAAGACATGAAGGAGTGATTGAGAGACTTAAAGATTGTTTAAGGGTCTCAAAAAAAAAAAATTGTTTAGAGAGAATTTATAGGATAGAATTAATCCTAGTAAGAAGATTTTGGAGACTTATAAGAATTGTAAAGTAATTTTTATGAAAATTAATAAGGAGCAATCCCCATTGGAGTAGATCTAGAGATGTAGGCCATTATGTGGAACTTTGTTATCAGATCATGTGTGCTATTTTTGTCATTTTTGTATCTTTCATATTTAAAATCTTAAATTTATATCTATTATGGATAATTAAATTCCATAATCATTTAAAATATCAATTTTAATTAAATCACTAAATTAAGGTTATGATCTATTACAAGTGTGTTTTTCATTACTGACACTTAATTGTTATCAATTATGGATAATATTTTTTGTATCAAAGTGGTATTTGTAGTTAACCATATGGGTTGATAGTGTATGTTGACAAGGTTGAGATCTAGGTGGGGTGAAGGAGAACTATCAAAATATGATCTAGAGATTGGATCAAGATGTACTATGGAAATGAGAGATGACTTTGAGTTTGAATAAGCTTTTCAATAGTATTTTTAGGAAATGAAGGACATGGTCAAGGAAATTTATTGTGAATGATGAATTAATATGGAGCATGATGGAGGTGGTAAAAATTCTAAGAAACCTTCTTCCTCTTTAGGTGATGGTAAAGACAAAACAACTATCAAATCTCTTCCTTCACTAAAGCTAGATATTAAGTTTAAATTGATGATGTTTAATGGTGAGATTAATTTAGAAAATATGGATAACTAGATAAATAAAATTGAAGTATATTTCAAGTTATATAATATTGTATATGATGAGGCTAAAATTTACCTAGCTACTCTTCAAATGGGAGGCACAACTCTCATCTGGTGGGAGGGTGAGTTGAAGGAAAGCGAGATTAATATAGGTAACTTGATTTCCACTTGGAGTGAATTTGTTTATGCACTCAAAAATTAATTTGATCCATTAGACTATATGTAGAAAGACATGATGGATTGGAAATATTTTAGACAAACTAAAGGCCAAAGTGCTTAAGATTATACATAATAATTTAGGAAAAAGGCTTGACTTTTGAATATTCCTCTTTATACATAGGAAACACTACTTAAGTATATAGGTGGGTTACATAGTTACTTGAAACACATGATTTTGTTTCTCAATCCCACTAGTTTAGATGAAGCATGTGTTAAATCCATTCATTTAAAGGCTAGAGGAAAATAGACAAAAAAATCTTTTCCTATTGTTAAAAGTAAGAAATATGAAGCTAAGCATTCTAAAGGGCAAAGTTCTAGAAAGGGTAAACAAAAATACATTATTAATGTTCATAAATAAGAATGTAAGCCATTTTTTAATCATTACAAGAAAAATCATGATGAGTCTAAGTATTGTAAATTACATCCTGAGTTAAGTCATTTTAACAGGTTTAAGAACAAAGATAAGAAAACTAATAATGTAGTTCAAGATTTGGGTTTAGATTTTGGGGATGAAATTAAGATCATAGCTATGAGTATGCATAATTGTTCTTCTCTTTCTATCACTAAGTCATATAATGTTGATTCCTCTTCAAAATAAAAATTTATGCATGATGATAAGAAAAGAAATGAGTTGTTCCACATTAGGGTTGTTGCAAAACATACTAAGATTGACACTGTTTTTGATAGTTGATCACAGGCAAATTTGATTTTTGAAGAGATTTTTAAAAAGTTAGGCTTAAAAACCAATCCCCATCTAAAACCCTATCCTCTTGGTTAGGTGTGTGATGATGTAAAACTAAAAGTAACCAAAACTTGTAGATTGAAATTTATCATCGCATCCAAATTCATAGATGAAGTTGATTTGGATGTAGTCCCTCTAGACATATGTGGGATTGTTTTAGGAAGTCCTTACCTTTATGATGGAAAAGAAATCTTCTATAGGGAAGAGAATAAGTACTTGATTATTAAGGATGGAACTAAATATATAGTTAGAGCACATCTGTTAAGCTGAGTCTAACCTTGGTTACAATAGGGAAAATGAAAAGACTAGTCAATTCAAGCAATAATTTTTTTCTCATGTTGATTAAGTCTAAGGAAAAAGAATATTCCCAAGATATGGAAAATTGTGATCCTAAACATAATAAAGAACTGTTTGAATTCATTTCTTTTTATGATGATGTATTTCAAGATCCCAAAGGGTTACCCCCTAAAATGGGAGTTCAACATGAAATTCAATTGTTATAGGATTCTCCTCTCCCTGACATTAACTTGTATAGGTTATCAATGGAGGAAAATAAGGAAATCAAGAAGTAGGTAATGGAACTTTTGAAAAAATGTGTTATTCATCCTAGTACATCTCTTATTGGGTTGCCTATCATTTTTGTGCCAAACAAAGATAACACATGGTGAATGTGTGTTCATTTTTGTGCTTTGAATAAAATTAATATTAAGAATTGTTACCCTCTTCCTCGTATTGATGATTTGATAGATCAATTAAGAAATGATATCTATTTCACTAAGTTAGACTTGAAAAGTGGTTATCATTAGGTTAGGATTAATGATGGTGATATTTAGAAAACTACTTTTAAGACAAAACAAAGATTGTTTGAGTGGCTTGTCATGCCTTTTGGGTTATGTAATGCACTGGCTACATTCATGAATTTGATGAATGATGTTTTTAGGTCATTCCTTGATTTTTTTTATAGTCTACTTAGATGATATTTTGATCTTCAGTCAGTCATGGGAAGATCATGTGATTCATATTAGGAAAGTCATGGATGCATTAAGAAGGGAGAAAATTTATTTGAAATTTATTAAATGTGAATTCAACAAGACCTCTTTGGTTTACTTGTTATACTTTAGGACATGGTGAATTGAAAATTGATCCTACAAAAGTGGAGTTTATAGTTAAATGGCCTAAACCTAATAATGTAACTAAAGTTAGAATTTTTATTGGTGTAGTACAATATTGGAGAAAATTCATTGCTAATTTCTCATTTATTTTATCACCCTTAAATTCATTGAGTAGTACAAAATAGGTCTTTCAATGGGGAGGCAAGCAATAAAAATCCTTCAACACTTTAAAGATAAAGATTAATACTGCTCCTAACTTAGCACTTCTTGATTTGAAACAACCATTAGAGATCAAGATAGATGAAAGTTATTATGATATGGGAGATATTCTAATTTAGGGAAAGAAGCCAATATGCTATCATTCTGAGACCTTCATAGGTGTGGTAAGAAATTATCTGACTTATGATAAGGAATTATATTCATTGAATCAAAGTGTTAAGAAATGGAAACATTTATTGATGGGCAAGTAGATAGTAATACATATAAATCATCAGCCCCTTCAATATCTCCAATCATAGGCCAAACTACAATAGTCTAGGCATAGTCATTGAATGGGTTTCTTATAGCAGTTTCATCTTGTGATCAGGTATAAGAAAGGTATTTAGAATATAGTTGTTAAGATGTTTTCTAGGACTCTTATGGTAGTTACATCTATTTTTTATAGCATATTTCTTTGACTCATGAAAGTAATAAAGAATAGTATGTTAATGATGTTGACTTTAAGGATGTGTACAAATACTTGATGAATTTAAGATAGGTAGAAGAATCAAACTAACATGTGTATAATGGACTTTTATATCATTTAAGTAAACTTTTCATTCCTTAAAATGAAAGGGTGCACATGATTATAGAAGCACATACTTCTCTTATTTCTAGTCATTTTGGAGTTGGTAAAATGGTTTTACATTTGAAAATGTATTATTATTTGCCCCATATATAGGAAAATGTTTCCAAATATATCAATGGGTGTGTTATTTATGCCACAAGCAAACCTAGTAATAGGAAATTGGGACTTTACACTCCCTTACCCGTTCCTACTCATTCCTAAGAAAGTATTTCCATGGATTTTATAAGGGATTTTCCTATGTCACAGAGGAAATATGATTACTTGTATGTGGTAGTGTTTAGATTTAGCAAGATGCATGTTTTTATTCCTTACACTAAGTAGATTATGGGGGAAGGTATGACACACTTATTCTTTTAGCATGTATGGGTTAATTTTAGTTTACCCACTTCTATTGTTTTTTATCAATATTCTTGATTTCTTGGGGAATTTGGTCAACACTATGGGAATTGATGGATACTAAATTGAATAAGAGCATTGCATTTCATATATAGACCGATGGTTAGAGAGAGGTTATAAATTGCATAGTGGTACATTTGTTTAGGGGTTATTGTAGTAAACATCCCAAGTTGTGGGATGAGAATTTATGCTATAGACATCATGCTTACAACTATGCACTTCATTCTTCTACTATGAAATCTCCTTTTAAAGTTTGTTATGGATATTTGCCTAAATAACCTCTAGATGTTTTTTATGGATAAGATTTAGTTGTTGATGAAGGTAAAGATTTTATAAAAGCCAAGAAGTTCATTGAAAAGATACAATATGTACACCAGACTATCTAAGATCAATTAGAGAAAAGTCAGGCAAAATACAAAGAAAGACATGGCAAACATCATGTTAATCACCAATTTTCTATAGGTGATTTGGTATGGCTTCACATTAGTAAGGAAAGGCTGATAGGTGAAGGAAAAAAGTTGAAACCAATTTGGTATGGTCCTTTCCAGATTATGGAAAATATTGGTAAAAATTCTTTTTAGTTAGATTTTCCATCTTATATGTAGATTTATTCAGTTGTGAATGTGGAAATCTAAAATTTTATGAGCCTTTGATGGTTGTAAATCATGATGAGCGTGTATCTATTCCTTTTATTGATGATTTTTCTCTTGAGTATATAAAAAAATTATAGGAAGATACAATATTTGACAGGAAGGTTTGGACTTCATGAAGGGGAGATGTTGAATGTCTTCATGTTGGTCTCAAAAAGATGCACCTAAACAAGGCTAAATGGATGGAATCCATAAGATTGAGGGAGAAATACCCTCACCTCTTTACCAAATAATCAACTTTTGGAGGTCTAAAAGCTCCTGGTGGGGAGGATTGATCTAGGAAGGTCTATATTTTTATCTTGAAATAAAGTCATCAAATTATATGTTGATCGTTGCCATGGTGAAGGGATCATTAAGAGATTCTTGGTGTATTTCATAGTTCAAAAAATGGAGCTCGTATGGGAAATTTATCACATAATCAACTTTTGGAGGTCTAAAAGCTCCTGGTGGGGAGGATTGATCTAGGAAGATCTATATTTTTATCTTGAAATAAAGTCATCAAATTATGTGTTGATCATTGCCATGGTGAAGGGATCATTGAGAGATTCTTGGTGTATTTCATAGTTTAAAAAATGGAGCTCGTATGGGAAATTTATCACAGGATGAAGATCAAACTGGGAAAGTAAAAAAAATTGGTTTGGTGGAACATCCAGTTGGACATCAGCAATTGATGAGTGGATAACAAGTGGCATGTGGAGATTAGTCTACGTGGTGGTTCCTCAAGCCACCATATGGATTACCACCACTTGTTATGGTCTAATTTTAATTAATATTATTATGTAATTAATTATTTATCCTCAAATGTTCCATCACCACATACTTTCCATGTTACATGCCAACCAATTGAAGATTCTATCCAACATACCTTCCAAATATGCCACATTTTTCCATGGTTCCCACACACCCCACATACCACATACCACAAACATCTACATAATTTCCTTAAATTCACTACATACCAACATCCACAATGTAGACCATGCCTTTTAAGGCATTAACTACCCATGAGCTTTATGGTATTTAAAAAACAAATTTGCACCCACCTCCCAAATGTGGGATATTGGATTTCAATGCGATCAAAAACATTGGGATAAGACTTGAACTATGGAATTTGGGATAAAATTATAAGGAATTGATCATTACACCCATGGGTTAAATCATTATAAATTAAACTCGAGGTGATATTTGAAGCATTTTTTTCTAGTATTATTTGTGGAGGCAAGGCATTAAGGAGTGATTGAAAGACTTGGAGATTATTTAAGGGTCTTAAACAAAATAATTTTGTTTCAAGAGTATATCTAAGATAGAATTAAACCCATTAAGATGATTTTGGATACTTCTAAGAAATTGTAAAGCAATTTTTGTTATAATTAATAAGGAGTGATCCTTATTGGATTGGATCCAGAGACGTAGGCCATTATGCCAAACTCTGTTATTAGATTGTGTGTGGTATTTATGTCAGTTTTGTCTCTTTTATTATTTACACTCTTAAATTTATATCTATTATGGATAATTAAATTATTTAATCATTTAAAATATTGATTTTAATTAAATATCTAAATTAAGGTTTTGATATATTGCAAGTGTGTTTTTTGCTACTATGACACTTGATTGTTATTAATTAAGAATCATTAAATAATATGGTTTGATACCTAGTCAGGTGATAAATGAAGATAAGTATAATATTTTTGCTTAAATACCACCTCTTGAGTAAGAAAATACTTTTGGCATTTTGGGATTCAAAATTGGGTCCCTTCCACACAAAAATCTATGTAACTTTATGTCTATCACACCCCATCTATCACTTCATCTTTAAAGGTGTAACCCAAGGTTCAATATATTAGGGAATACATTCAACATAAATAAGAGGTATTAATTATTTAAAGTGAGAATTTAACAATAACATAAAATAAAATGAAGTAACACACTGATCAACACCATAATGAGAGGAATTTTGATATCAACAGTTGGGTCTTTATTCATTTTTAGCCATATAAGAAAATATATATAAATTAACATGAAAAGGATAAAAAATTTCTCCTTAATATTATGCCCCTTATTAGATCCTACAAAAAATTGATAGTGTGACATATAAACTAGAGCTACACAAATCAAATCACATCCATCATGTGTTTCATTTATATTTCTTAAATAAGGTCATTAGACAAATAGTTTATACCTAGACTAAGTTACCTAAATTGGATGAAGAAGGTAAAGTCATTTTAGAACCAAACGAGATCTTTCACACATGCACAAAAAGGATATTAAAAAGATTTATTAAGGAGTATTTGATCAAGTGGATGAGTATAAATCATGAATATGTAACATGGGAGGATGAAGATTTACTATAACATCATCTTGAGTTGATTCAAAATTACGTGTAATGTTGTTTTAAAGGGGAGGGGCATGTTATACCCGTAACCTATTGTGTATCTAAGAATATGTGTGGTTAAATAGTAGCTTACATACCTTTCATATTATCTTATTTCATTTATCTATGCTCTTAGTATGGTTGACCTATGTAATAATCATGGATAAGTAGAGTATATATATTAGGTAGTGCTTAGTATTTTATCATCATATTACAAATTCAAATCTCATTCAATTATTATGGAGGTTACCACTTGAAGAATCTCAATAATTATTATCAATTATTTTACTCTTGTGTCAATTATTTTTTTGGATATGAATACTTCTTTTGTAATTATTTGATATGTCATTCCATTATCATGAACATTTAAGTAATTTCATTTCACTTTGATGTCAAACTAGTTGGAATGATATGTGAACCATGTCATAGTAAAAAATAAATTTTTATGATGTACCAAGATAGGTCCAAACTAGGGTGGATAGGGGCACATTATGACCTTTTTTATTGACTATGACCACAACTGTGTTGACTATGCATTTGATTTTTCTATTTGATTTATTTCAGTTGATAAAGATGCATTGTTAATTATTTGTGGGTGTTGATATTGTAAACTATGATTACAATAGAGGTTAATTTATTTTAATAGTATTAAAGATCAAATAAATTTACAAAACATAACTTATCAAGCATGATTCCTCATATTTGGAAATGTCTAACAAAGACAAAAAAATAGAAAGCAATCAAAAGCTATTACCTTCCTCATACACTTCATTAGCTAGCCAACACACATGTGATTATGCCTAGATGTAGAGCTCAATTTTTCCCTCAATGTTATGGTGTGAAATCCATTAAAATCTCTCCAAACACTATATAAACTATTTGTGCACCAATGTAGAATACAATGAGTGAAGATTTCAAAGTATCTATGCAGAGTTTATTTACACAATAATATTATTGAAAGGTATATGGTGACCCTTCTATTTATAGACTTGTTAGATTAAGTATGACCATTATATTAATATCAAGATGAGTGGCCAAAATTAAATCTAATTTTGGATGCCTATTTCAATAAATATTTTAGAAATAAGTTGCATTAATGAGGCATGTCTTCTATTAATCTTGGTATTTGTTTATAATATTGTTTAGTGTTTACCAACTTTATGGATGATGGAATGATTCAAATGTTTTTTTAATATCTAAATATTACATAATTAGGTATTATCCAATTTATATATATATATATTCCATTTATCCATTTGAATTGAATTTTTAGGCTAATTAATCATAATTAGCTTTTGGGTGATTTATGCAATATTGAAATTTAGATTCTTTTTCTAGTTAATTACCCTAGAACATTGCTTGTAAAATAAAAAACTTGAATTAAATTGATTTAAACAAATCTGATAGTTGTTTATAATGCATTTACCTAAGTAGGGATGCCCCAATATGTTTCAAAAGTTTCACGTGATGTTATGAGATAAATTGAAGCATTTCAATGTTATTTGGCCAGTTTGTGTGTTATTATAAAAAGTCACTGTGAATTGTAATTTTGAAACAATATTGTTAAAAATTGGATGTCTCTATTTTTCCACTATTTTAAAGGGCATGAAAAAAAATTTTATTTTAAATAATGGCTTTTCAAAGAATAAATAGGTCTCTTAAAATTATCACAATTAGAACAAGTAATGCACTCACATTTTTGTTGTATCTACTGATTGATGAAAAATGATCTCATGAAAATGACCTAAATAATGTTTGAGATGCACATGATTCCCTTAAAGGTATGGATTAAAAATATTTGTGATGGATGGGCCCTAAACAATAATAAAATGACACGTCTCAACAAAAGAGGCTAAAAACTAAGTAATTAGAATAAAATGGGATGAAAATGGACAAAAAAGCCAAAAATAGGCCTCTTGGGAAAAAAAATGAATCGATTTAGGGGTAATGGTGAAAATTTAAAATTATAGCTATAAATTGACCCCTAGGGGTGAAAACTATTGATTTTCACCCTCCCCTTTTGAAATTTGGAGCTTTATATTTGTGCATAAAAGTAGTGAAGAAAATGACATAGATTCCTCATCATAGGAACCTTAAGGAATGAGTCTAAGAGTATTGACAACTGATAGGGAGTGAGTCATCAATAAATATTTTAATTCTTGGTCAATTATATCATTAATAACATATAATACCCCTTGGATATTGAGATATTAACAAACTCACCATTTTCATCAAAATGAAAATGGTGAGGTTGCTTATGCAAATAGTGATATCTCCATTCCAATAGTGAGGCCACAATCAATTAATTAATATCACCAAAATAGTTTTAAATCACCAAAATTTAGAGAACACATCTTTGAGTCCAAATATATATAAATAGATTAAATAATCATTAAATAGTGAGATTGTATTTTTGGGTAGAAATTGCCTAAAGTGACAAACATGCACCAAAGTCCAAAAGACCAACCAAAAAATGAGATCATATTATCAATTAGTGGGAAAATATTATGAAATGGTGAGTTCACAAAAAATGGAAAAATCACGCAAAGGTAAATAAAGGAAAATTAGAAGAGGAGTCTGATTAGGCTAGAAGAATGAAATGTTAAGTGTAAATTTTAGAATAATGTGGTATCTAAGATTAGTTGTATAAATAAATTTAAAAATAAATTATTTATAATTTAAATATTTTTGATATTCATGACTAAGTTAAGGTCATGACATCATGTTAGTGCCAGTCATGGGTACCATGCCATCTTAGTATTTAGAATGAGGAGATGGTTACATGATAATCAAGATAATTCACATAGCATGGATGTTATTGATTTAGGCTGATAGAGATTATTTATTAGCAGTATATAAGTGTTGTCATTATAAGAATTATAACTTTTAATGTATTATATGCAAGGTCATAATGACCCTTGAGTATCTGTGGAATATTTTATAGCTTACAATTTAGAAACCTAGGATCAAGTAGATGCAACATGGTAGGCTAGCTGTGCTAGAGGATTTGATTGATATAAAAATATTATTATTGGGGGTGGAACCATTGATAGTAATTTCCTAGAGGACCTATCATTCTAAATTGAATTTATACCTAAAGGGGGTGGTGATGAAATAATGGTAGTAGTAGAAAAATCCCATGAGGGGTTGGAATATAGGTATAGGGATAAATGCTACCTTATATTTAGGAACTAGGATAGGTACAAGAATTGTAACCAATACAAAGATAAAGATACAAATAGGTTCCTCCTCCATCACTACCCTAGGTGTTAGTGTCTAGAGAGGTGGTGATATTTATCATGATTTTTAGTAACCTCTTATTGGGTAACAATATTGTTTAGTGTTATGGAATGGAATTGCACCCTTATGGGAGAGTTATTTAGGCTCTCCCATTCATAACCACAATAAGGTAAAAACCTTGGGTTGTGGGTGTTTCATAGTGAGTTTGAACCTATATTATGGATGGGAGTGGGAGAGCCTAAATAACTCTCCCATAAGGGTATAATTCCACATCAAAATTTTTTCTAGTATGCCTAATGGGACCCATTCTCCTTGGTATAGCTAAAATTTGGAGCTGAGGAGAAGTAATTGTAGCAAAGTAAAACATCCATCATCATCAAAATCTAAATATTACTCAGGTTATAGCACTCATAGCATAATCTAAGAAATAATCTCATGCCAAAGGTTACCACATGGTCAACTAGTAAAGGTATTCCTCTTGAATTCATTGAGTTGTCTTCTACTTCATATAAAAGAACAAGATTTATTAGGAAAAATATATATCCTCAAAGGAAATATTCATATCCTAATCATCCTATTCTTTTAAGCAATGAAATTCTCATTATCTAGATGGCCATAAAAAACCAAGTGTTTATTCCATTTAATAGAGGTAGTTCACTAAATTTAGCCCATTTTGATGACATTATTGTGTTTGATCTTAAGAGTATATCATTATTTTTAGGAGAAGATCAAAAAAATCCTATTCAGCACATCTAAGATGTTGCCAACCTTTGTTTGGTTCACAATGTTGTTCAAGAGAATGTAGATATTAGACTGCTTACTACTTCCTTCAAATTAAAAGCATTGCATTGGTATAGAAACCATCCATTGAATTCCATTTTTACCTAGGAAGAATTAGGTGTAGCCTTAGTTAGAAAATTTGAGGATAAATATGACCACCTATCCTTAGTTGAATAGTTGACTACCATAAAGAGATTTCCTCATGAGTTCATGTCTTATTTTATCTAAGATTCTAAAAGACATGGACTAGGATACTTGCATTAATTAGACCATCCCAAAAATATGCCTTCTTGTAATATCTAAAATCTCTCAATTTTGATATTAGTGTGATGATTATTGACCAATTTTGCCCAACAGGCAAAATTTTGGTCCCCTTTTTGCCTCTTGCTATTTTAGGCCATTTATTCTAATTTTGTATAGGTCCTATAAAATCTATGGACTCTACAAGAATATTTTCTAAGGATTTAGCAGTTCCCTTCAGGCTTCATGTTTCTACAGACTCAGTTGGTTCAGTCATTTGGCTCAACTAGATGGTTCATCGGCACTTGGTTCATCCATATTCAAGTTCAAACGGCCTTGTTTCAAGCTTTGGTTCAATGGTTTAGTTCAAGGCCACCAGTTCAACATTGGTTCAACACCCAGTTCAAAAGATTACTTGGTTCATCGGCGTAGTTCAATCAGTTAGCTCATTGGCAAGTTCATTGGCACACAATGGCTGAACCATTTGAACCGTTGAACCATTTTGGTTCAACAACTTGGTTCAAGGGTATGCCCAATTGGTCAAGGGGTAGTCTTCAAGTTTAATTGCCCTTGCGAAGGGTAAGCTTTTCAAAGAAAAAGGCAACTCAAAGGATTTCAAATTTTGTTTAAGTCCCAAATTCCTTTAGACTTTTTGTCTGAAGGAATTCCATCACACAAAAAGTCTGAAGGAATTTGGGTCACAGTTCAAAACAAAAGGCTAGGGCTAGGGAGAATTTTTGCAGACTTTTTATCTATGGGAAAATGTCTACAGACAAAAGTCTATGGGAACTTGGGAAGCTCCAGAGGAATAAAGGAACCGTCGAAGGACCTTGAAGGGTAGATGCCCTTACGAGGGACTCTTATCCAAATACAAAGGGCACTTTCAAAGGCCGTAGGGTCACCTCCCCTTCGAGAAGGTGCTAGGAAGAGACAAAAGGCAAGGAGTGCCCACAAATAGGGCCAAGGAAGATAAAGCTTGAAGAAAAGCCAGTGAAGGACTCGATGACCTATTGTCAAAGTGATGACATCTTAGAAGCCATTAAATTCAAGAAAGAAAATTAGCCATTGGTTTTTAAAGCGATGATGGTCGTATTAACATCAAAATTAGCATAATGAAATAGCTGTTTGCTTTCAAAATGAAAGAGTGCTAACCATGGAAGGCCTAAAAATGTAGCAACCTGCTAGAAGTTCACCCTTGAGGGCTAAAAGAGCCAGAAGAGACAAGATAGGGAAAATAAAAAATGATAAGCATGGATCAAGTAGATAGTCCAAGTGGTGAAGGGAAGTGCCAATTTGAGAAGTGACTCTAGTAGGTGAAATAGTGCCTATGAATTGACCATTAGAGATGCAAACAGCTAGTAGTGTAACCGGTTTTCTCCATTTTACATTAATGAGTAGACAAACCATGTAAATCACCTTGAAGAAGCGGCCTTACAAATAGACAAAAGGTGTAGCTCATTAATGTTTTGACTAGCCTGCTCTTCCCAATGAGGGGACGCAAATGGGCCACTTGTAAAAAAGGGCACCAAAAGGCCTCCTTTCTTCTCCTATATATTGAAGACTTGTCATTTGAGAAATCATCTGCCACATTTGTAAGGCATATCCTAGGCAAAATTTCACCTAAATCAATAAACGCATTTTTACCTCTATCTTGGATAGATATTTTTGTGTATGTCTTGAGTGTTGGTTTGTGTTTAGTCATTGTTTCTTAATCTTTCACAGGCCCAACACCAACATATCTATTGTCTATAAGTTGCCACTTCTGTAGTTGATAGGGGAGTTCCATTTGGAGGTAAATAAATAGAAGAAATCACTTGCAGTGTGCATTTCACAACACCTAGGTCAATCTCTGTTTCTCTGTATTTTCATTAAAACCTCCCTTTCAAGTTCTTGTAGTCTGGTCCTTCTGCCAAGTCTGAAGTGTATGTATAATTTAAAGAGTGGATGTGAGAAGGTTGACTTATCTTGGTGCATCAGCTTTTTAGAGTAGTTTGTTTTTTCTTGCATCTTTCTCCTTTTTCATCCCCCCAATATATCTATATATGTGTGTGTGTGTGTGTGTGTGTGTGTGTCAACACTTGTTGGAATGAACATAATGCATCAAAGGGAGCTATCCCTTACCTAGAGACTCTCCCCTTTAGCTTTGTCAGTCCCACAAGTGAGAGGGGAGTTTCCATTGTTGTGTGAAGAAGGCAGGAGCTCAACCTCCTTGCCCTAGGTGCAATCTTCTATGTCAATAATGATATAGTTAATGGGTGCTATTACCTTGTCATATTATTATGAGGTTATAATAAAAGTAGATAATAACTTGATACAAGCTGGTATATATACCCTAGATTGGTCAAGTAACCACATATATCATGTCTTTTCATAGTCCTTTTAAAAGAGACTCTAACTAGAGAATATGAGCTTTGTTCACATTTAGACATGTCTTTTGTTTTACTCATCCTAATATTGTTTCATGTTCTAGATACCTTTTTACTTACTCCTAGTCATCCCAAGTCTTTAAAACAATCATTCCACCTCAGCCAAGTTAGTTTTCCCATGCTTATTCCCTCCTCTAGGTCTTGAGCCTGTAGGATAGGAGTGCTAAGATTGGACTACAATGTTGGACCCTAGCGTGCCAATTTTTAGCCCTCCTATCTAAGATCATTTTGAGCTCCAAAGGTCAGTTTCCCTCACTGAATGATTCCCAACCCCTTTCTTAGCTTCATCCTTAAGTTTTCCAATGTTGGATAAATATGAAAAAAGATTCCAAATTAAAAATAAAGAGTATTGTATATCAAGGACTACACAAGTAATTTTATATATATCACTTATTATTTTGGTACATTACATAATTAGAATTAGTCAATAATATATCTCAATTTTCTACATCACACATAGACTTGCATAT
Organism: Torreya grandis; assembly: GCA_037957365.1. Lineage (NCBI taxonomy): Eukaryota > Viridiplantae > Streptophyta > Pinopsida > Cupressales > Taxaceae > Torreya > Torreya grandis. The sequence goes on from JARHVA010003956.1 coordinate 1,465,161, forward strand.
TTGATTAAGGAAGGGCCTAGGTGAAATTTCATTCTTAAATCTACCATGCACATTGATTATGCATGTTCCGTAAGGGAGAACTACATGTGATCTAAGACCCTAACTTGAGGGTTAATATAGAAAGCAATCAAGATAACAAGGGTTATAGATCATATGATCATACTTCCCCTAACCTAGTTTTTCCCCCTTTTGATTTTGATGTATTTTTTATTTTTGTGTGTGTAGATAGACATAGGGTTTTAATATTGAAATGGGCCTAAAACAAGCTCTATTGACATTCAACCCTCAAAATTTCATATACAAGCTCACACAAAGATAGAAAATAGAACCCAAAAAGCTCAGGTCTGTTGGACAATAGTGACAAAAAAGGACTATAGCTCTAGGACATAGGGTGTCCTATTTTGGCACTCCTATTCTTTCATAAAATTAAAGCTAGATCTAGATTTTTGACACTATCCCTATGCAATTTCAACCCCTGAATCATTCATTTCAACCTATTTTTTTAGATAAGTTTGTATCTTTCCATATGCAATTATTTTGACTAAACTTATTAGAATTTATAATTTACTATATTTGATTAGATAAATCCCCTTACTATAGACCCTTTATTTTTTAGTAACTAGACCCTAGTTTCCAAAAAATAGTAAAAAATTTAGTGAACTTGACTTACTTTGAAAAAGTACAAAACCCTATGTACACTTAGGGTTTTTCCTTCAAATTTTGTGCACAAATTTAATTTCAATTTTTTTTATTTTTGTATAAAATTTTGTGCATTAAATCTATTCAAATATTGTTTTAGAATTTAAATTATTTTCATAAGTTTCAAAAATTCTAAAACCCTAACCAAAAACCCTAGATTTTTAAACCAAGTCCTCAAACCCTAAGCCTCCCTCCCTTACATTCTTTAGAAAAATATTCTAGAATTTTTGTAAATTGTTTAGAGTGTCAAAAATATTTTCAAAATCTCAATATTAGTAGTTATTTTGTGTAAAAATTAAATTCTAAATTTATTATTTTTGTATAAATTTTTGTGCATTTATACTATTCAAAATTATTTTTAGAATTTAAATTATTTCCATAATTTTCAAAAATTCTAGAAACCTAGCCCAAAACCCAAGATTTCCAAACTATGTCCTCAAACCCCAAGCCTTCCCTCATAATTTTTAGAAAAATATTTTGAAATTTTTGTGATTTGTTTAGATTGTCAAAATCTCTATGTTAGTAGTTATTTTTTGCATTTATTTGCTTAATATTACTTTTGCTTATTCTCTTTGGTGAATGAAATAAAATGGCCACTAAGGCACTTCTTACCTATAATCCCATCAATCAATTTATAAATTTTTATCATAATTATGACAATGAATGGACAAATTTACAAAATTGCATATTAGCTAAAAATGTGGAAAATTATTTAATTTATAATGAAGATACTATTATTTTAATGAGGAATATGATGATACATGTGAAATTTATAGTGGAGAAAAAGTAGATGCATATTCTTCTCTCAAACATGTGTCTTTTATTCCATCTTCTAAAGAAAATGATTTTGATAAATGGGAAAGGTACTTTTCACCTCATTATCCTATGCATAGTGCACCAAATGAACAAGTTAGTCATACACTTCCAAGTGAACCTCTTATTGGTTATAATTTTCTTTCATGTGAACCTTCTCTCTCTCTCTCTCTCTCTCTCTCTCTCTCTCTCTCTCTCTCTCTCTCTCTCTCTCTCTCTCTCTCTCTCTCTCTCATCTCTCTCTCTCTCTCTCTCTCTCTCTCTCTACTTCTATGTTCAAATTACAACAATATAAATGTAATAGAAAAAAATTGCCAATGCATAGTTCAAAAGATCAATCTCATGTTCCTAACTCTACTTTATCAAAAGAATGTCCAAATGAAAACTCTTCTTCTCTTACTTCTCGTATTAAAAATGAAAATAATGCATACACTCCATCCATGGATGACATAGATGCACATTCAAATGATAATTTATTTCATATTAGAGAAGAATTAAATTTTTCTCTTACACCTCTCCCTAGTGACAATGGAAGTGATAATGAATATGATAGTGAACATGCAAATGAATATGAAAATGATAGTGACTATGAACAATATTTTTTCTATGATAATATATTGAATAATGAAGATTATTATGTAAATAGTGAAGAAAAAAATGCATCTTATTTTTCTAACTCTTCTCTCACTCTTCCTCTCAAATATAATGCACTACCAAATGTTGTTTCCACACCTATGTATGATTCTATCTCAAATAATGCACATGTTAATGATAACATCACATCTTCTAATCAATTAAAATTTGATTCAATAAAACATAAATATAACAATGAATATCCCAAACCATCCTTCACTACAATAGAACCCATTTTTCACTCTTCACCTAAAGAAAATGGTAGCCCACATTTCTCTAGTAAGGTCCAAGTTACCATTAATCACAAGGTTCAAGTAAGAAAACCCCCTCTTTATGATCCAATTTCTAAATGTAACATTCCCATGGATAAAATAAATGATCAAATTAAACTATTAAATGAACCAATTCAATATGCTAACATACCATCCCAGTAGATAATTTTTTTGATGTATTTAGTTGGTGAATTACAACACCAAGCACATCTTACCTTGGAAAACAAGGCTTATGTGTCTTAGATGGATTCCAATGATTTACGTGGTAACCCTCTTTTTTAGACATTTTTAAAAGCTTCATTGCTTAATCATTTCAAGATACCATCATTGCCTTAATTTGATGGAACTGGAGACCATTCATATACCTTCAAACCTTTTGGAAGGCTTTGTCATCTCATGTGATTCCTTTTATTCTACTCAAATTATTTTAGTAGACATTATTACGGGAGGAATATAATTGGTTATTTCATTTACTCCCTATTGGTTCTTTGCACACATATGATGACTTAGAGAAGGCATTTCTCAGACATTACATAGTAAAAATGGGCGCTCATATTACATATGAAAAACTTACCACATTGCATCAAAATACTTCAAAGCTAGTTAGTGATTATATCTTATGATTCAAGATGCACATGCTAAGATTGATCTATAAAATAGTAGATTTAAATATTCAACATATATTTATTAAGGGGCTTCATCAACCTCTCCTTGAGTATTTATTATATTAGATAGAGTCTTCTTTCAGACACTTATGTTATATAGTTCTAGCTTTGGAAAAGAAATTGGGATTGATTGAGGTAGATTTAGTTGATAGGATTACTCTAGATTTCACAATAGTATCTACATCTATATCTCCTAACACACAACATCCACTATGTCCTAAATAATATAAGAGACCACAACCAAAAAATTAATTAGTTAAGAATAGAGATCTTGTCTCTAGAGCACAACCTACATATTCACTATAGAGATTTATAACAAGGCACCAATATAGTTTGATTTAGAGTTGGATAGCCCATGTGTCATATTATCAACACTAATAGATAAGAGGTTAATCACATTAATTTCTAATCATCAATGAGATCCACATCTCTTACATAGATATCCACATTGGCCCTTTTGTAACTACCATCATATCCATGGACATAGAGATAATGATTGTTATGGACTCAAGGATTACATAAATAGATATGTTGATAATAGAATCATAACATTTACATAGGGTTAACTGAGATATCCTCCATCATGGAACATTAAACCTCATTCCTCCATGACTAAGTTATCCTATGACATTCCTTTACAAGAATCATCGATCACTTATTGTGAGAGTAATGTGGGTTTTAGGACAGAGCCACACAAGAGAGATCCTATTCCACCTACTCAAAAGGTTTGGAAACTAGTATAGTGAGAGAAACCTACATATAATAGTGTATTCTAAGGAGTACATATTACATTTCCATATACATATCGAACATAGTCATAGGCACCACAACATAGTACCACTCCAAAGAGATATTTACTACAACTAAATTTTTAGGGTCATATCTCATGTAACAACTTGTTACGGTTAAGATTAAATAAACCCACATCACATAGTATTACTCTAGATAGATATTCACTATAACTAGATTTTTAGAAACCTATCTCACATAGCAACCCATTATGATTGAGATTAAACAAGCCCCCATCATAGGTTTTAGATCCATCTCAATATATTATTTAGTCATATGTATCATAGTATAGGCCATAGGGTATTATTTTATGCAACAATCCACTATGATTGAAAATAGATGAACCTTATCCATAACACAATTTTAATTGCACATCTAGTGAGGTTACATTTTGCAAATTCTCCATGTATAGCTATAGTTAGTTCATCACATATAGTATTAGAAATAGAGCATATTCCTACATAGTATGAGCAATATGGGAACTTGTTTAGTTGGCCATCAGGGTTTAGATAGTGATCTAACACACATTCATATTGATATCAGTTTATAGGTTCACTTAGCAGGGCAATAATGGAGCCAAAGGGCTAGCCATTATATTCTTGAGCCACCTACTCAAAGAGATTAGATACACAATCCAAACATTGATTAACACATGCATGATTATATAGCTTAACTTAGTGGGAAATGACGGAGATAAAGGACAAACCTTTGTATTCTTGAGCCACTATCAAGAAATTAAGCATAGAATTATCTCTTACATCCCCTTGTACTAACAACTAACATTCATATTTTTGAATAACCATCCCCAACCAAACCAAATTATCCAAATCCTAACCTTACCAATACCTTATTTTCCCAATTTTAAACCAATTCATTTTACCAAAAAAAATTACAAATTACAATCACAAACAACGTTTTACCAAAATATATGCAACCTTGAAATCAATACCAAATCAAATACTTCTAAAATCAAATATTTGCAAACTAAAATACAAATATATTCCAAAATCCATAACACAGTACATGTGAGTTGAAATAAAAAAATACATATATATAATGAAGTCTTAAAAACATATACATCATATCAAGATATAATCAATCATGAAAACATGTCATGCCCTCACTCTCAGTCTTTCTCTCCCCACCAATACTAGTCATGTAATCCACTATACTACTCAATGGCCCTACACCTCCTTAATCTTTTGAGTTCCACTTGTGATGACTCTCTCACTCCAACAATCAACTTTTCTCTTCATGTAAGTCCACATACTAATTTGGAATATCTTTTTACTCAAGCATAAACCTTATACTCACTAATCCAAAATTGGGTGGAGGCATCCTATGAGTATCTATCTCATCCCTTATCTCATCTCTCTCTCCCACTACTCTAATATATGAATCTATATATATAACATCTCTATCAAATAAATGAGAATAAACACCAACTATAATTATCACTCACTCTATCAACCCCTCCTCCACAACATCATTAGGTACATAATGTGTGAACTCTTAGAGTGTTGACTCAATGATGGTCTCACAAAACCCATCATTTCCACTTCTTACATTCACTTGTACATCTTGAGCACCTTCCAATCCACTTGTACAAAAATCACAAACATACATTAGATATATACTTTCAAATTAAACTAAAAAAAGCTTGAACTTGTACACAACTCAAAAATAATTACTACTTACCTCCCATCATCTAGATTGGTGTAGGATCCTCATAGTCGAGAGTATCCCCTCCATCAATAAGATATAATAGAACCCATCGATGCCTATCCCACCATGTGGTATATGCCTCTTTACATCCAACATAATCTACATTAGGAAAATATATAGCCACATCTCATGCATCTAAAGGTAATGGTGCTAACTCTATCTCAATAGGCCTTACATGAGCTCCTACCCTTATTGGTGCTTGTGCACTCCTCAGCCATACCCATGCTATAGGGGGCACCTCCTATGGTACCCAAAACTATCTAGTCACACACTCATATTGAAATTTTGTTTACACTCAAACCTAACATTCTTGTAACCAAAAAGTTACCCTCATATATCACAACTATAATCCATCCTTAGCCCACCCAAGAAATCCTCTATAAGGCCTCCATATGATATCATGAACCAAAAATATATCTAAAACATGTCTATAGTGTTATAACCCAAGAAACTAGATAGACAATATACTCATTTACCATTCCCTAAATATTCATGGATGTGCCTAATCAAGCCTATTTAACTCAATCGAATGCACAACTACAATATACTCATAAGCCCAATAGTGTAATAATGTAGCTGCACTCACACCACCATAGAATGACTCATGTGTAAACTTGTAAATATCCTTGTATAGGTGGGAAAGTATAGTCCTATCCCATGAGAACACAATACCATATACCTCGACACTACAAATGATCCTATGCATCCTATATGTTATTGATACCCCACTCTCATCCATAGAAATAAATGAAGCCAATAATATAGCCAACCACTTTCATAGATATGGGACACTAGACTATACTATAACTAATAATAACACATCAATATCACTACCTCTCTGATGTATACTTGAGGGAACACCAACAAAATACAAGGATGCATGATCAATAGCATCAACACTCATATCATCTCACAATGTCACCCACCATCCACTAATTGGTAAATGTAAAATGTGATACACATCCTCTAGAGTCACAGTAATCTCCCTTATAAGAATCTAGAAAGTATAAGTATATACATACCACCTCTAACATAAGCTAGTAATCAGATATCTATCCCACTGCACTATGCCTAGGTCACATACATAACCCAACCCTACCCTATCCATGATAACTCAATCGTTAGCATATAATGGTATATCCTAAATGTCTCCATCACCTAACCTCTATGGAACTCTATCATCTATACCTCACCCTAAAAAAACTAGAAAATAACATATATATCAGTCAACCATGAAAAATAAACAATCAAGATACAAAATAATATGCAACAAAGTAGAATCATAGAAAATCAGTGCTAATAGACAATAGCACTACAAAAAAGACACCAACATTGAATAAGAGTGTTGGAACTTGGACAATAGTGCTAAACCATGGCCATGAGCACTAAATCCTATACAAGAGTGTTGGAGCTAGTCAAAAAATTCTTGTGCTACTTGAAATAGCTCAAAAACATAAAAAATAGGCTTCCAAATAGGAAAAAATCACATGTTTCAGCTACTTACTGGGGTAACATCACCACCAACCTCAATCAGGGCTACCAACTACTCAAATTGGGTCATGATAGGTGCTCATCTCCTTGACATATCTCTCACTTGAGAGATCCAAATCTCAAACTATTCAATACACAAATGAATCAAGAATCAATCCAAAATTCCTATATCAAACAACTTTTTCATCTAAAGAAAAATACCATTCTACCCATAATTAGAACCCTGTAACTCTATTTTTTAAATTATTTTCTTCCATGAAATCATGAAAATGATACCTTTGACATCAAATGAGCCTTGATTTATTAATACTCATTTTCATACTATGTCATGAACATCTCTATATTTTTATTACACCCATACACATGCCTTAATCATCACCAATCAAAAAATTTGTTCTAGTTTTAACAACTCGATCCAATCAATCAAACAACATCTCAATCAATTTAAACTATACCAAAATTGATTCTATCATTATGCCATGAGTCATCACTTTTGGATCAAAATCCTCTATCATAAGATCTCTTCCCTATCCCCAAAGTGTGGCATCATTCCTATTATTCTTATTCCTACACTTACCTAGCATGCCTATCCACTCTCATAGATGGATACACCATGGTTCATACACATCTAGTAGTTAGATTATTATATTTAGCTTAGATTTGTTAAAATATATAGTGATTTGAATTATATGGGTTACTCAACATTACTCAAGACATTTAGAGGGATATACCTTTAGTTTATAGATACACAGACTATGCATATATAATGGTTCAGACCATAGAGATCCATAGTGATTTCTATTTATAAATATACAAACTATTTAGATATAATGGGTCAGATTATATGGATTCATAGTGAATTATATATATATATATATATGTATGTATGTATATATATATATATGTATATCTATACATATATGTATATATATATATGTATATATACATATATACATAAATATATACATATTTATACATACACACACACACACACACACACACACACACACACACACATTGGAATTGTTGCCAGAATTCGGATAATGCGAGTGCAATGGAGATGTGATCACACAAGTTGAAGCAAGTGCACACCACATAGATGTTAAATCAATTTGAAATTAACACAATAAGATAAATTGCACAAGACAAAATGGAGAAAACCAAAATTTGATTAGCATGAGATGGCCAAAGTGAGGAATACAAATAGGAGAGTACATAACTCCTCCAGAAAAGGTGGATAAGGCACTCCAAGAATATAATGTAACTCCTCCATGAAAGTTGGTGACAAGGTGCTAAGAATAGAGGAGTAACTCCCATCAAGGGAGTTACTTATGACATTCTTATGACACCTATGACACATCTATGACACACACCTCCACATAAGCTAGCCTATCCCACAAATGTAGGAAAACTCCATGTATGCACAAGAAATACAATTTCCCTAATTAATAAATAGGAAAAAATAAAAACCTACACTAATACCCCCCCATAAGCACAACTTAGGTGGCCAGTGTGGAAATATAAAATGGGTCCTGGCAACTAGGCCTAATGAGGTACCCATGTACAAATGCAATCTCCCATAAGATAGAGAAAAAGAGAAAACCCGTAGGAAAAAACTCCCCCCCAAAAGAGAGAAATAAAAGAAAGAAGAGGCTAGAAGGCCCCCCCTAAAGATGATGCTACTACAGATGTAGACCACACCCCAAGAAGAGATCGTAGATGAATGAACTTGCTCTCGGTGAAAGGTTTGGTGAAGATGTCTATAACCTACTCTAAAGACTAGCAAAATATCTAGTCAATGACCTAAATATGAATAAGCTCCCAAATGAAGTGCATGTGAATCTCTATGTGCTTGATCTATTGGTACTGAGCTAAATTCTTACAAATTTGTATGGTACTCTAGTTGTCACAATAAATGATGGTGGGCTACCTGATAAGAATGCCAAACTCAAAAAGAATCCCTTGAAGCCAAATAGCCTCAGTAGCTACATTAACAACTCCTTTGTACTCTAACTCTGTGGATGATATAGCAATAACATTTTGCTTCTTTCTAGACCAACTGATAGGACCAAAACCTAGAGAGAAACTGTAACTAGAAGTGGACTTGTGAGTCTGTGAATCGCCAACCCAATCTGAATCTATATATCTAACCAAGTCAACATCTATGCCAAATCTGTAATGAATCCCATATCTATGTGAACCCTATATGTAATGTAAGGTCCTCTTAGCTACTTTCTGATGCAGCTCATGGGGTTCTTGCATGAATCTGGAGACAAGTCCCACTATATATGAAATGTCAAGCCTAGTGTGAGTCAAGAAGATGAGACTACCAACAAGTTGTCAATACCGAGTGGCATCAACCAATGGTGAAGGATAATCAGTCTCAAGCTTGAATCTTGATAGAAAGGGAGTCAGAGATGGCTTGTAATTAACCAGGTGAAACTGAGCCAATAAGTCAAGAGCATACTTAGGTTGTGCAAGAGAAATCCCTAAATCTGACTGTGAGATCTCAATTGCAAGGAAGTAGTGCAACAAACCCAAGTCTATCATGTCAAATATATCTTGGAGAGATGAGTTCACTACTGCAATAGTTGATGAAGAACTCTTAGTGATCAAAATGTCATCAACATACAGAACCAAAATCAAGAGCAAATCATCCTACCATAAGAAGTAGACATTGGGATCAGAATGGCACCTAGTAAAACCCGCTGTGAGAAGGAAGGAATCCATCTTGGCATACCAAGCTTGAGGGGCCTATTTGAGGCCATAGATAGGTTTCTTAAGTTTACATACTAAGGAAGAATACTAAAAAAATCTTAGTGGCTGCTCCATGTAGATCTCCTCTTTTAGGTCTCCATGAAGAAATGCACTCTTCACATCCATCTAGTGCACATCCCAGCCATGTGCTACAAAAATAGCCAAGGTGAGTAGGATAGAAGTCATCTTTGCAATGGGTGTAAAGGTCTCTGAGTAGTCAATGCCTACCACTTGTGAGAAACCCTTGGTGACCAGTCGCACCTTGTACTTATCAACTGACTCATCTACTAAAAACTTGGTCTGATATATCCACCTACATCAAACCATCTTTCTTCCCTTAGGAAGTGAAGTCAAATCCCAAGTGTAATTTTTGATTAAGGAAGAATATTCTTCCTCCATAGCACTATCCCACTCAGGTACCCCCAATGCCTCTTAAAAAGTCTATGGATCTGAAACTGTAGCAAAGAAGGCATGTGGATCTCTCTAAAAATCCCCCCTAGTATGTCTGCCATCTGTGGGGTCTCCTACCCAAGTGCCAACACTCTCAAGTGTCTGTCTAACCCAAAGTGGCCTAGAAGTGGGAAAGTTAGGTGTTAACTCCTCATCCTTTAACTAACTAGAGGTGGATGACACTACATCACTATCCTCACTATCTGAACTTGAAGAAGAAGAACCTACTATGGCTGATCTGAATCTAATGAGGAATCATTATAAAGAAGTAGATCAGATGAGGGAGAAGAAGTGTCAAGTGTTGAGTCTCTACTACTCTCTTAAAAATGGACACTTTCTCGATGAACAACTCTTGACTGACTAGATCTAGAAGGTGATATCCCTTAATACCATCGAGATATCCTACAAAGATGTAAGGCTTAGACTGACATTCCATAGCTTTGTGTTTCTTCTTCAAAATGTAGGCCATGGTTGGGGATTTGAAAACTCTAAGGTGCTCAACATCAGGTTTCCTTTTATGTTAAGCTTCAAAGGGTGTTATCCCTTTCAAAGCTTTGTGAGGAACCTTGTTTTGAATGTAGAAAGCACAATTGATTGCTTTGGCCCAGTACTGTGGTGCTAAGGATTTGGAGTGAATCAACAGCTACCCATCTCTTTCAAGAACCTATTCTTGTGTTCTTTAACCCCATTTTGTGAAGGACTATCAATCCCCTCTATGGTGTAAAACTACTCAAACTTGATGCTGACATACTCCCCTCCATTATCAATTCGAAGAACCTTCATGGATTTCTCACTCTGCTTCTCAACAAGAGCCTTGAAGTCTAGAAATTTTTCAAACACTTCAAACTTTTGTTTGAGAAAATATATTCAAGTGTACCTAGAGAAATCATCAATGAAAGTGAGGATGTACTTGGCCCTTTTGAAATATGGTTTGGAAAAGGGTCTTAATACGTCACTGTGGACTAACTCCAAAGGTTGTGAAGCCCTCCAAGCTTTGCCTTTGTCAAATTTTGCTTCAGGATGCTTACCAAGGGAGAACCCCTCACAAATTCCTTTTGAGAATTGGACACGAGGGAAGCCAATGACCATGTCATGTTTGTAAAGTTGCTAAAGGTAGTGGTAGTTAAGGTGGCCAAACCACTCATTCCACAATTTGCTAACTCCATCTGAATGAGTCAACAATGCTATTGGAGAAGAATCTAATGCAAAATGTGAGAAGGTGTATAACCTTGCTTGGTGATCTACTCTACCCATTGCCACTATAGTATCACTATGCAACTCCTTGATAGACACTGAATCTCATGAAAACTCAACTCTCATGCCCTGACCAATGTGAGTCATTTGGTACACTGATAAGAGATTGGTTGAAAGAGAAAGAATACTTAGAACATTATTGAATGTTCTTCCTTCCATTTCAACTAACCCTCTCCCTGCAATAGAAATTGATGTGTCATCACCCAAACTAGTTGAAGTCATGCTACAAGGCTCTAAAGATGAAAACTCAACTAGTGAAGAGCCCATGTGGTGAGAAGCACCTGAATCAATGACTCATGAAGATGTAGAAGCTGATGTAGCTACAAGGGCCTTGCCCTTTTCTTTCTCCTTACTCTTGCCTTTTGCCTTAGTAGAATCTTGGGTAGATGAATTCTGCTTGATGGACTCAGGAACACCTATGTTTTTCTTCTCTAGAAGATGAATTAGGTAATCTATTTGTTTCTTCATGCATTTGTGTTCATCATGCCCTACCTTTTTACAATAGGCACACTTAACCTTCTCCTTCTTTGATTTAGCATTGGAGGATGAAGTCTCAGTGTTGTTTTTGGCAGGATTGGTGTTTTCTTTCTTCTTCTCTTGGTCCTTGTTCTTTTTCTTCTTCTCCTTTGTTGAAGTCTCATCCTTAATATTTCTAGCTATCAAGGCTTGGGGTTGAGTAGACTTCATTGTGCCCATCTGAATTAGCTTATCTTGCTCCCTAGTCAAGTCAACAATGAATGAATCCAAAGAAGGCATTTTACATGTAGTGCCAAGGGCTTTTTTTATGGCATGGAAAGTGGAGACAAAGATTGAATAGCTTGGACCTAACTTTGTGAGAATAGAAAGTATGAGTTGATCATCTTTCTTCTCTATCTGCATTCTTTCAATTGCAATATAAGGGCCTTAAACTTAGTGAAGAAGTCCTGTAGGGTGTCAAAGTTGCTAGGACTTAGACTTATGAGTTTGTTTTTGAGCTCATGACCTATCATCTCATCAAGATTCTCAAATATCTTTTCTAAGGTGTCCCATATGTCATTAGGAGTTTGGGAGGATTCTAAGTGGAAGAGAAGTTATGGAGACATAGACAAGCTCAGTAATCCAAAGGCTTCATCACTACGATTGTACCACTTGACCTCTTCAGTATCAGTGTTCGGTTCTACTTTAGTACCCATGGTGATCTTATACAACCCTTTGCTTCTAATAATTATTGACATTTTAACTTTTCATTCATTATAGTTGAAAGGTGTTAGGGGTTTAAGTTGAAAAGAATCCATTTTTTAGTTGAATTTAGGTGAAGTTGTGTTGATTGCAAGTTATGAATGTATGCAAAAAGGAGAATGAAAGCAAGTTGTGAAAATAAATAACACCCCCCAAAATATTGAGCCCCCAAAAATATGCTAGTGCATGCTCAAAAGATGTTGGACTCAGTCGAAAATGCGTCTTAGAGAAATCAGTGCAAGACTAAAGCAAACAGGATGTCAGACTTAGCCGAAAATGCGTCCCAAGAGACCCAAATTTTTGGCACTTTATAAACTAGTGCATTTTAAAAAAAAACAAGTCTATGCTATGGAGAATTGAATTAAAAGCACTTTTGCAAAAAATGGCACCCAAAACCAAGCTACTGTTTGCAAGATATTAAAGTAACAATTTTCTCGTAAACTAGTGTTTTTGCAAAAAAAATGCTAAAACATTAAAAAAATATCTATTATGGGGAGAGAAAGTGGCCTTCCAACCACTCATTATATTTGGCATGGAATGAAGAATTCAAAGGAGGTCTTTGTGAGGGGTAATTGGCCTCCTGCCAACCCGGGCCTCACCCTTCGTCTTCGTAGGTCGAAGATACAAGTTTTAATTCAAACCCCCAAAAATTACCAAACTATCTAAAAAATTTAATACTCAATCAAATTGACTAATTTTTTTTATTAAGTCAAAATTTCACTAAAAAAATAAAGCAAAGATAGTTTGGATAGAATGGCAAGTGTCTAAGAGTGCCACATGGGACGCCAAATAGGAAGGGGCACAAAAAAAAGGTGCAGATTTTATCTTGCAAAAAGGACAAAACAAATATAGACTTGTTGAAACTGTACAGCCTGATGTGGTGCTACAAATAAGAAAATGCTGAAGGCATTGCAGAAGAAAAGTAAATCTACTACTAGAACTAAAGGCGCCTAGTTGGAAGGAGTGTGGTGCAGCATGCAAAAGTGCGCCATACAACTAAAAACTTGGTGCAAAATATAGAAGCGCACCATATAGCTAGAAACTTAGTGCAAAAGTGCACCGTAAGGATTAGGCAATGGCTAAACACTATGGAGCAGTAGGCTGGAAGGTGATGTGGAGCAGCTAAAGCATCCTCTTTCTTTCCTCAAGCTGGAGTCACACAAACACAATGCAGAGAAGAGTGGCATCCAAGCGTAGCAAACAGAACACAGAGTTTTTGTTTTGCAAAATGACAAAAAAAAATTCTCTGCCTTACTAAAGTCACAACAAATCAATCAAGATGTCTTGACAAATTTTAACTCAAATTTTTGTATGAATTTGCATGAGTTTTCAAGAAACTCTACCAAAACTCTCAAATGCAACCAAGTTAAACTATGAAAGCAAAGTAAGAATTTCAAAATAAACTACTGGCATACCCAGACACATGATTATCGGAGAAGCTCTAATACCATATCGGAGTTGTTGCTTGAATCTGGATAATGTAGGTGTAATGGAGACGTGATCACACAAGTTTGAAGCAAGTGCACACCACATAGATGCTAAAGAAATTTGAAATTAACACAATAAGATAAATTGCACAAGACAAAATGGAGAAAACCAAATTCTGATTAGCATGAGATGGCCAAAGTGAGGAATACAAATAGGAGAGTACGTAACTCATCCTTAAAAGGTGGACAAGGCACCCCAAGAATAGAATCTAACTCCTCCATGAAAGGTGGTGACAAGGTGCTAAGAATAGAGAAGTAACTCCCATCAAGGGAGTTACTTATGACATTCTTATGACACCTATGACACATCTATGACACACACCTCCACATAAGCTAGCCTATCCCACAAATGTAAGAAAACTCCATGTATGCACAAGAAATACAATTTCCTTAATTAATAAATAAGGAAAAATAAAAACCTACACTAATTATGTGTGTGTGTGTGTGTGTGTGTGTATACACATGTATATATATATATATATGTATATATACATGTATATACATATGTATATATATATATATATACATATGTATATACATGTATATGTGTGTGTGTGTGTGTGTATGTATACATATGTATACATATACATATATATATATATATATATATATACATATGTATATACATATATATATATACACACATATGTATATATAGATATGTATATATATATATATATATATATATATATATATATATATATATATATATATATATATATATATATATATATATATATATATATATATATATATATATAGGTTCAAACACTAGATTTGGGGGAATGTACATTACTACATGTCTTACACACACAACTTCATATAATATGACACAATTATAGGACTATATAGTAGATTATAGGCATGGTATAGATCACATTGTTTTGATCTTCAATTTTGCACATGGGGCATGGAATGATAGGTCATATCACATGTGGCTATATAGATTACCAAATTTTACATATGCATCACTCACATATCATATTTGGGGTCATGGCATAGATATTCATGTTTTTCATCATCTAGGATTATATAGATTAGAATGGCAAGGCATGCCATTTTGTTCTTACATATTTACCATAGTTTTATATTACACCTAGTTGTACCCAAGTTGTCACTAGGTTGAACCACATATCCATATATAGTGGTTGGTCCATTATATTTACTAGCCCAAACTACACGAGTTTGTGCAAGATAGAGGATAGATATTAATTTTGAGCCTCCAAGCATTTATCATTTCCATTTCATATATTCAGAGTGGGGGCATGAAATATTTTTCTCTTCACAACATAAAAATTCTATACACACATTATAGATTACATGATTTATGTGGGATAGACGGAAGACATTAGTTTTGGGCCTCTGAGCATTTCTCAATCTAGTCAGATTCAACATAAGGGGTAAGCATTGCCCTCTTTCTCCATGTTATATAGAATCCACTTCTCAGTTCAATATATGGAGCATCTATTTCAAGTATTCTTTCTCTCTCTAGGCACTATTTGGCTCCCATCCACTTCCCTAGCTAGGAAGTGAGTTGGACCCTTTTGTAGCAGATTCATCTCCATATATGTAGGTTTAGGTACACATTTTATTTTCTTTAGTTTACTCTAGTAATTCATTTCATTGCATTAATAGATTAAAAGGAGGAAAATTTATACACCCTAAACTGATCAAGAAACCATACATATCATGTCTTTTCATAGTCCTTTCACAATATACTTTGACTGGAGAATATGAGCTTCATTCACATTTAGCCATATCTTTTATTTTACTCATCTTGGTCTCATTTCATGATCTAGATAAATTTTTGATTATTCCTAGTCATCTTGATCCTTTCAAATGGTCATTCCATCTCAACCAAGTTAGTTTTCCTATGCTTATTCCACCCCCAGGTCTTGAGCCTATAATATAAGAGTACTAGGATTGGACTATAGTGTTGGACCCTATGTGTCTATTTCTAGCACTCCTGTTCAAGGCCATTTTGATCTTCAATGACTAGTTTGACTCACTAAATGCGTCTCAACCCCTTTATTATCTTCATCCTTAACTTTTACAATGTCAACCAAATGCAAATAAAGCTCCCAAATTTAAAATAAAGAGTCTTTTATATAAAGGACTACACAAGGCATTTTATATCTAGCACTTATTATTTTGGCACATTACATGATTAAAATCAATCAATAGTATAGGTTAACATTACATCACACATAGAATTACATGCTTAATCAAAGAAGGTCCTAAGTGAAAGTTTATTCTTGCATCTATTATGCATGTTGATTATGCAAATTCTCTAAGGGAGAATTATAATTGATATGAGACCCTATATTGAGGGTTAATATAGGTAGTGATTAGGATAGTATGGATTATATATTATGCAATCATACTTCCCCTAAACCAATTTTCCCCCTTTCACTTTTGATGTATTTTTTAATTTTGTGTGTGTAGATAGATACAAGGTTTGGATATTGAAATGGACTTATAGTGAGATCTATTGACATTCAACCCCTAATATTTCATATACAGGCTCACATAGAGATAATGAATTGAAACCATAAAGCTTAGGTCTCTAGGGAAAAATTGGTATAAAAAGACTATAGCATTGGACCCTAGGGTCTCCTATTTTGGTACTTCTATCCTTTCATAAAATGCAAGCTAGATCTAGATTTATGATACTATCCTAGACCTGTACAGTAAATTTTAACTCTAAATAATCCATTTCAACCTATTTTCTAGATAATTTTATATCTTTTCATATGTAATTAATTTGACTAAACTAATCAAAACTTGTAATTTAAGGTATTTGATTGGATTTTCGGATACTTTAGACCCTTTATTATTTAGGAGCTACACCCTAAGTTTCCAAGAATAATAAAATAGATAGTAAGATCTATTCAAGGCCTCTAATACCTATATTCCTAGAATTAAAGTCTATAACATGCCTTCAAGTTCCTCAAATTCCATATTTAGCTTGTATTATAACCCCTTAAGCCCAAGTTGAAACCCATGATAGTTAAGCTTGTAAGTTTGGAGAGTTTAAAGGTTTGTTACAATATTTTGGTAATGAAATAATACAACTCAAGAGGAAGAAATACCAAGATAATAGCACTTATTGACAACAAAATCAGACCACCTATCAGCCCTTCAGATATCAAAAGCCTCCTTATCAAGGGTTTAGAGAAAATAGACCACCCTACCAAGTACAAAGAGACATAAGTGAAGCTAAACCATATGCATCTATTGATCTTAATGTGCCTTCCACTTAAAAATTTATTTTTCCCACACCATCTTAGAATAACTTGATGTAATATTCAGGTTGGCATCCATCTAATCTCAATGATGCTCATAACCGAGCCTTGGTGTCATAAAATAACATTATGCTAAAAAATGACACAAAAAAAAATTTCTCTTTAAGAAGGTCAATATCAAGAGACAAGTTTTGTACCACATGGATAAAATCAATAATTTCAAGGTCATATTGATGCCATTAATGTGAATTGGAAAATGGATGATCATGTTGTATTCAATAAGGGTGGTGAGACTAGTAATATGAGTGGCCAAGTTTTATCTCAAACTAGATGTAAAATGAGAGCCATTTATAAGCCTAACAATGTGATTAATAATTAAATTACTCACAATATTGTATCCAAAAGTACCAAATAGTGACTTGCTTCCCTTACATCACAAAAAAATTATAATGCATAAGCTAGAAAGGTTCATCAAGTACCTTTTATACATGAGAAACCAATGGTTCAGAAAGTGCAACCAAAGGTTAGAGGGGCTTAATTTAGTATAGTGGATAAAATTAAGAATTATAACATTAGAATTATCATGTATTTTTTCCTCTCTATTTTAGTACGAAAATATATGGTCATTCAAGAGCTTTTAGCTCCCAATTTGTCTCCAAAACTGGTTGAGAAAGAAGGTGTTATCCTAACTCATTCAAACCAACCAGCTAAGAAATAGGTATGATAGGTACATAATATGGTAAATTTGGATAAAAATAAGTTAAAATTAAAAAAAACTTCATTTATATCTCTCTTTGATATTGTGTCACACTTTGGTTCATAATTATATGGTGGATAGTGGAGCTTCTAGCATTGTTATGCCTAAGTAAATTATAGATAAGCTTGGTCTTATTTATAAAAAAATAATAAATGAGCATTTAAACTAGATGGATCACAAAAAAATATAGTATTCATCATCAAAGATATAAATTTGACACTACATGCTATTAGTGTAGGTTTTTATTTTTCCCTATTTTTTAATTAGGGAAATTGTATTTCTTGTGCATACATGGAGTTTTCCTACATTTATGGGATAGGCTAGCTTATGTGGAGGTGTGTGTCATAGATTTGTCATAGGTGTCATAAGAATGTCATAAGTAACTCCCTTGATCGGAGTTACTTCTCTATTCTTAACACCTTGTCACCACCTTTCATGGATGAGTTACAGTCTATTCTTGGGGTGCCTTGTCCACCTTTTGTGGAGGAGTTACTTACATACTCTCCTATATGTATTCCTCACTTTGGCCATCTCATGTTAATCAGATTTTGGTTTTCTCCATTTTGTCTTGTGCAATTTATCTTCTTGTGTTATTTTCAAATTACTTTAGCAGCTATGTGGTGTGCACTTGTTCATCTTGTGTAATCACATCTCTATTGCACTCGCATTATCTGGATTCTAGAAACAACTCCAATATGGTATCAGAGCAAGAATGGTAATCGTGTGTATGGTTATGCTTTTAGTTCATTTTGAAATCAAGAGGAGTGGAGTTCTTATTTTTTTTATTTTCTAGATTTGATCTAAAATTAAAAAAAATCATTTCTGGTTAGTTTCCTTTGGATCCTTGGCCTTTGGGTGTCTTGGTTGTCTTCACTTCGAGTGCTGGTTCTCTTCTTGGATGCCATTGTTGTGTGGAGTAGTAGAGGGAGTAGTCAGCACTCACACAGTCCATGCTAAACTTCTGCATTTTATGCCAACTTTCTTCAGAACTATGCACTTTTCTTGGTAAGAGGTCTTCAGATTATTATTTTTTCTTATTTTCTCCAACCTAAGGAAAGAGGTGAGGCTGTCTAGTTCAGGCACTGCCCAGTCTAGGCACTATTTTAGGTGTTGCCATGATGTTTTAGGTACTATTTCAGACGTTGTCATGATGTTTTAGGCACTGTTTCAAGCGCTGCCATGATACTTTAGGTGCTATTATTGTTGGCTGACTCACCCTTGTCCTTGCATCAGTCATAGTGCCATCTGACAACCATCAGACCTTGCATCAGCTGAGGTGTCTTGTTTGACACATCCAACATCTTTTGTTTTCTGAAAAATGTTACTCTTTTTTGGCTTCCAATGCCCATGTGGTGGGCCTTTCCCTCTCTCTCTTACTATTCATTTGGTAAATCTACATTTTTAAATTATTCTGATCTAAATCAATAATTTGAATGTTTGATTTAAAATCAAATTTGAAATTAGCATTCAAAAAGGCAGTTTAGAGGGTTTTTTTAAACTTGTATCTTCAACCTACGAAGACGAAGGGTGAGGCCTGAGTTGGCAGGAGGCTAATTCGCCCTCACACAAACCTCCTTTGGATTGCTTGTTCTGTGTTAAATCCAATGAGTGGTTAGAATGCCACTTTCTCTCTCAAAATAAGCATATTTTTAATGTTTTAGTGCTTTTTTTTTGCAAAAACACTAGTTTGCGGGAAAATTGAACCTTTAATATCTTGTAAATGGTAACTCAGATTTGGGTGCCATTTTTTACAAAAGTGTTTGTAATTAAATTCTCTATAGTGTAAGATTTTTATTTGTCAAAAATGCACTAGTTTATTAAGTGCCAAAAAATTGGGTCTCTTGGGACGCATTTTTGGCTGAGTCTGATGTCCTATCTGCTTTAGTCTTGCACTGATTGCTCTAAGACACATTCTCAGCTAACTCTGACATCTTTTGAGCATGCACTTACATGTTTGGGGGGGCTCAATATTTTAGGGGGTGTGATTGCTTTTCACAAACTTGCAAATCTTTGATTTCATTCTCCTTTTTACATAATTTCACAACTTGCAATCAACACAACTTCACCTAAATTCAGATAAAAATAGATTATTATCAACTTAAACCCCTAACACCCTTCAACTATCATGAATGGAAGTTTAAAATTTTAATCATTATTAGAAGTAAAGGGTTGTATAGGATCACCATGGGTACTGAAGTAGAACCCAACACTGATGCTGAAAAGGTCAAGTGGTACAACCATAGTGATGAAGCCTATGGATTATTGAGTTTGTCTATGTCTCCAGAACTTCTCTTCCATTTAGAATCCTTCTAGACTCCTAATGACATATGGGACACCTTAAAATAGTTATTTGGGAAGCTTGATGAGATGAGAGGTCATGAGCTCGAAAACAAACTCATAAGTCTAAGTCCTAGCAACTTTGACACCCTACAAGACTTCTTCACTAAGTTTAAGGCCCTTAGATTTCAATTGAAAGAATGCGGGATAGAGAAGAAAGATGATCAACTCATTCTTTCTATTCTCGCAAAGTTAGGTCCAAGTTATTCAGTCTTTGTCTCCACTTTCCATGCCATAAAAAGTGCCCTTGGCACTACATGGAAAATGCCTTCTTTGGATTCATTCATTGTTGACTTGACTAGGGAGCAAGATAAGCTAATGCAAATGGGCACAATGAAGTCTACTCAACCCCAAGCCTTGATAGCTAGAAATGGTAAGGATAAGACTTCAATAAAGGAGAAGAAGAAAAAGAACAAGGACCAGGAGAAGAAGAAAGAAAACACTAATCCTACCAAAAACAACACAAAGACTTCCTCTTCCAATGCTAAACCTAAGAAGGAGAAGGTTAATTGTGCCTATTGTAAAAAGACAGGGCATGATGAACACAAGTGCATGAAGAAACAAATAGACCACCTAGCTCATCTTCTAGAGAAGAACAACATAGGTGTTCTAGAGTCCATCAAGCAGAATACATCTACCCAAGATTCTACCAAGGCAAGAGGGAAGGGTAAGGAGAAAGAAAAGGGAAAGGCCCTTGTAGCTACAAAATCTTTTACATCTTCATGGGTCATTGACTCGGGTGCTTCTCACCACATGGGCTCTTCACTAATTGAGTTTTCATCTTTAGAGCCTTGTAGCATGACTTCAATTAGTTTGGGTGATGACACATCAATTTTCATTGCAAGGAGAGGGTCAGTTGAAATGGAAGGAGGAACATTCAACAATGTTCTAAGTGTTCCTTCTCTTTCAACCAATCTCCTATCAGTGTACCAAATCACTCACATTGGTTGGGGTATGAAAGTTGAGTTTTCACCAGATTTAGTGGCTATCAGGGAGTTGCATAGTGATACTATAGTGGCAGTGGGTAGGGTAGATCACCAAGCTAGGTTATACACCTCACATTTTGCATTAGATTCTTCTACAACAACATTGTTGACTCATTAAGATGGAGTTAGCAAATTATGGCATGAGTAGTTTGGCCACCTTAACTACTGCTATCTTGAACAACTTTGCAAAAATGACATGGTCATTAGCTTGCCTCATGTCCAATTCTCAAAAGGACTTTGTGAGGGGTGCTCCCTTGGGAAGCATCTCGAAGCAAAATTTGACAAAGGCAAAGATTGGAGGGCTTCACAACCTTTAGAGTTAGACCACAGTGATGTATCAGGACCCTTTCCCAAACCATCTTTCATAAGGTCCAAGTACATCCTCACTTTCATTAATGATTTCTCTAGGTACACTTGGATATATTTTCTCAAACAAAAGTCTGAAGTGTTTGAATTTTTTCTAGAATTCAAGGCTGTTGTTGAGAAACAAAGTGAGAAATACATTAAGGTTCTTCAAATTGATAATGGATGGGAGTATGTCAACATCAGGTTTGAGTAGTTTTACACCACAGAGGGCATTGATTTGTAGTGCACAGTCACCTACAGTCCTTCATAGAATGGGGTTGTAGAATGTAAGAATAGGTTCTTGAAGGAGATGGGTAGCTGTATGATTCAATCCAAATCCTTAGCACCATAGTATTAGGTCAAAGCCATCAATTGTGCTTGCTACATTCAAAATAGGGTTCCTCATAAAGCTTTGAAAGGGATAACACCCTTTGAAGCTTGGCATAAAAGGAAACCTGATGTTGAGCACCTTAGGGTTTTTGGATCCCCAACCATGGTCCACATTTTGAAGAAGAAATGCAAAGTTATGGAACATTAGTCCAAGCCTTGCATCTTTGTAGGATATCTAGATGGTATTAAGGTGTATCACCTTCTAGATCCAGTCACTCATGAGTTGTTCATCGAGAGAAGGGTCCATTTTTAGGAGAGCCTTAGAGACTCAACACTTGACACTTCTTCTCCCTCATCAGATCTACTTCTTCATGATCATTCATTATCAGATTTAGATCAGCCACACCAGGATCTTGAGTGAGAGACATCTTCTTCTTCTTTGAGTTTAGACAGTAAGGATAGTGATGCAGAGTCATCCACCTTTAGTTAGTCAGAGGATGAGGAGTTAGCACCTAACTTGCCCACTTCTGGGCCACTTTCTACCAGACAGACACTTGAGAGTGTTGTCACTTGGGTAAGAGATCCCACACATGACAGACGTACTAGGGGGATTTTTAGAGAGATCCACATGCCTTCTTTGCTTTAGTTTTGGATCCACAGACTTTTTGAGAGGCATCGGGGGTACCTAAGTGGGATAGTGCTATGGAGGAAGAATATTCTTCCTTAATCAAAAATCATACTTGGGATTTGACTTCACTTCTTAAGGGAAGAAAGATGGTTTGATGTAGGTGGATATATCAGACCAAGTTTGTAGCAAATGGGTCGATTGATAAGTACAAGGCACGATTGGTTTCCAAGGGTTTCTCACAAGTGGCAGGCATTGACTACTCAGAGACCTTTACACCCATTGCAAAGATGACTTCTATTTGACTCACCTTGGCTATTGCCATAGCACATGGTTGGGATGTGCATTATATGGATGTGAAGAGTGCATTTCTTCATGGAGACCTAGAGGAGGAGATCTACATGGAGTAGCTGCCAAGATTTGTTCAAGATTCTTCCTTAGTATGCAGACTTAGGAAATCTATATATGGCCTCAAATAGGCCCCTCAGGGTTGGTATGCCAAGATGGATTCCTCCCTTCTCACAATAGGTGTCCCTATGTGCCATTATGATCCTAATGTCTAGTTCTTGCAATAGGATGATTCGCTCTTGATTTTGGTTCTATATGTTGATGACCTTTTGATCACTGGGAGTTATTCATCGACTATTACAGTGGTGAAGGCATCTCTCCAAGACAAATTTGACATGATATACTTGGGTTTGTTTCACTACTTCCTTGGCATCGAGATCTCATAGTTAGATTCATGGATTTCTCTTGCACAACCTAAGTATGCTCTTGACTTATTGGCTCAGTTTCACATGACTGATTGCAAGCCATCTTTGACTCCCTTTCTATCAGGAGTCAAGCTTGAGGCTAATTGTTCTTCACCATTGGTTGATTCCACTCGGTATTAGAAACTTGTTGGTAGTCTCATCTACTTGCCTCACACTAGGCCTGACATATCATATACAGTGGGAATTATCTCCAAATTCATGTAAGAACCTCATGAGCTACATTGGAAAGTAGCTAAGAGGATCTTGCATTACATATAGGGTTCACATAGATATCAGATTCATTACAAATTTGGCATTGAGGTTGACTTGGTTAGATATACAGATTTAGACTGGGCTAGTGATTCACAGACTCACAAGTCCACTTCTAGTTATAGTTTCTCTCTTGGTTTAGGTCCTATCAGTTGGTCTAGTAAGAAGTAGAATGCTATTGCTATATCATCCATAGAGGTAGACTACAAGGCAGATGTTAATGTAGATATTGAGGCTATTTGGCTTTAGGGAATAATTTTTGAGTTTGGCATTCCTATCAGGCAGCCCCCCATCATTTATCATGGCAACCAAAGTACCATTCAGATTTGTAAGAATCTAGTTCAGGTCCAACAAACCAAGCACATAGAGATTCACATGCACTTCATTTGGGAGCTTATTCATAGTCAGATCATTAACTTGATATTTTGCCATTTTTTGGAGCAGGTTGTAGAAATCTTCACCAAACCTTTCACTGAGAGCAAGTTCATTCATCTACAAGCTCTTCTTGGGGTGTGGTCCACATCTGCAACATCATCATCTTTAAGAGGGGCCCACTAGCCTCTTCTTTCTTTTATGTCTCTCTTTTGTGGGGGAGGTTTTTTCCTATGGGTTTTCTCCTTTTCTCTATATTATGGGAGATTGCATTTGTACATGGGTACCTCATCAGGCCTAGTTGTCAGGACCCATTTTATATTTCCACACTGCCCACCTAAGATGTGCTTGTGGGGGGTATTAGTGTAGATTTTTATTTTTCCCTATTTTTTAATTAGGTAAATTGTATTTCTTATGCATACATGTAGTTTTCCTACATTTGTGGGATAGGCTAGCTTATGTGGAGGTGTGTGTCATAGATGTGTCAAAAGTGTCATAAGAATGCCATAAGTAACTCCCTTGATGGGAGTTACTTCTCTATTTTTAGCACCTTGTCACCACCTTTTATGGAGGAGTTATAGTATATTTTTGGGGTGCCTTATCCACCTTTTGTGGAGGAGTTACTTACATACTCTCCTATATGTATTTCTCACTTTGGCCATCTCATGTTAATCAGATTTTGGTTTTCTCCATTTTGTCTTGTGCAATTTATCTTCTTGTGTTATTTTCAAATTGCTTTAGCATCTATGTGGTGTGAACTTGTTCATCTTATGTAATCATGTCTACATTGCACTTGTGTTATCCAGATTCTAGCAATAACTCTAATACATGCTTGTCCGAATGTTACTATTCAACAAGATGTAATTATGGTGGACTTGCCTCCCTACTTTGCCAATTGTATATTAAGGGACTTCACATCAAAGATTAGAGGATACTTATAAATTGATTATAAATATTTAATATTTATAACCAATTATGGTACCAAGGTAACATCACATTCTAAACCTATTGCACATTTCCATTTGGAGCCATATATGCCAAGTGTTGTGAACACTAACGATGTCATCTCAGATGAGGTGCTAGAAACTAGTGGAATGGGAAATGAATAACCTTTAGATGGAATTATAGATTTTTTCCTTGATGAGTGTGCTTATAAATTGGATGATCATGATCCTTATAAGCTAAAATTAATAAGAGAGACATGGTGTTTATTTCCTCCATGATAATGATGCACCAAGTTTAGCCATGATGAAGGGTGATGAGTCTAGTGATGGTCTATGATAATTATACTTTTATGGATAAAATAATAACATAGATATAGGTCTATAATGATTTTTATTTCTCAAATAAATGAAATTTATTTCTCTTTTATTAAGTTATAGTTTGGTTTTTTAAATAATGTTGTAGCGTATGTGTCACTAGTTCATAATTTATAATGGGCTAGGAAGATGAAAGTAACACATTGAAAGTTTTTGGTGATAGTGAACTTATATTTTACCAATAAATAGGTCTTAAAATATAAAAACATTTATTTATTATATCATATAAGCATAGGGTCTGGGACTTGAGGATTTTTAAGATTTCAACATTCAAAAAATACTAAGAGATGAGAACAAATATGTAGGTAGGTTGGCTCCCAAGGGCATAATTTAATATCCCAACTAATATAAAAAGTGAAAAACTTTATTCACACATTAATTTGGTTGTAAGTCCTTCTATTATAGATAACCATGAGAATTAGAAATATTTAGAAGATGATAATCAAATTGTTAGGTTCTTGCAAGAAGAGGCTAACTTTTCCTTAATAAATCAATCAATGTTATTGCAATAGTATGGTGATCAAATTGTGAAATTGAAAACAAATAAATTTCCCAAGGGATTGGTCATTATTGAGAACATATTCAATGGTGATGATGAGTTGATAAAGGAAAATTCATCTTTATCAATAAAGGAGGAAGACTATGCCAATATGGAGATTGCACTTGGTAAGAACTTGAAGTTGGGTAAGGTATGCACTCTTTCACAAAAGGAAGATTGAATTATATTATTCACAAGTTTTGTTGATTTTTTTCATGGAAATATAATTATCTCAAGGGATTTGTTCCAATTCTAGCTCAACACACCATAGAGTTAGAGGTTTAAACTAAACTAGTGAGATATAGACAAAGGCATATCAATCCAAAGATTGAGCCTTTGATGAGATTTAAGCTTCATAAGATCATAGAGTTAGATATTATATTTCAAATCAAGCACTCAACTTTTTTTGTAAACCTTGTTCTAGTACAAAAAGATAATGGTGAGATTAGACTATGTGTTGACTTGTATGATTTGAACAAGGATTTCCTTAAAGATCACTATCCCTTGCCATTTATGGAACAGATTTTACAATTGGTTGTAGGTTCAAATAGGTTTTATTTATTGGATGGATATATTATTTAAAATAAAATTTTGGTCAAGAAAGAGGACCAATTCAAGATAGCCTTCTCTAAAAATTTAGGGGCATTTTCATATAGAAATATTCCCTTCAATTTATCTAATGTTGGATCAACCTTTTAGAGAGCCATGTATATGGAGTTCTAAGTCCTTCTTAATAGGTTTGTACTTATTTATTTGGATGACATAACAATTTTATCAAAGTGAAAGTGAGTACATGGTTCACCTAAAGCAGGTGTTTGAAAGGTGTAGGCAATTTGGGGTGTCTCTAAATCCTATAAAGTGTGCCTTCTCAATTCATGAAGGTAAGCTATGTGGGCATGTGATTTCAAAATATGGTTTGAGTATAGATTTTGAAAAGATATATTTAATTCTTTTACTTTCCTTTCCCAAGAACAAAAGGGCTTTGAAAAGATTCTTAGTGAAAATACATTTTATAAGAAGATATATATCATATTTTGCCACTTTAGCTAAGCCACTTACAACCATGCTAAAAAATAATTAGAGTTTCAGATGGTCCAAGGAAAGAGTAAATAGTTTTTAAGAGATCATGAAGGCCATATATAGTGCTCCTACACTCATAAATATGGATTTATAATAGATTTCATTTTTTACACTTATGCTAGCATAGACACCATTTAAGGCATTCTTATGCAACAAAATCATTAGGCTTTAGATCAGCCAATAGCCATCTCCAATCAAGGCTTGGAATAGTATGAAATAATTTACTATTTTATTTAAAAATAGGTAATTTAAATTATAAGGTCTCTCAAAAAAATTATATACTTGTTGTGTAATAATAAGATACACCTAATGGTTGGCCATCTAAGTGTCAAAGAGTTTCTCTTGAATAAAGACATAAATGAGAAAAAAGATGGTTGGATAATGAAAGTGATGGAGTATGACGCATAAATTAAGGTCACAAAGTATATTAGAGGCAAAGGACTTTGTGAGGATCTATCACAAGACTTGTAAGAGGCTAATGAGGTAGTTTTGGCATCAAATGATGAAGAGGTTATAGCTGATCATACCTCACCTTCCAACTAGTTTCATGACTTGGTAAGATATCTCCAAGATGGTATTTATCTATCTCATCTAATTGATTCAAAAATAAGATATTTTAGATTAAAATCAATTCCAGTTCTTCTTGTTCATGGTGTTTTGTTCAAGAAGGATATCAATGGCATGTTACTAAGATGTATAAACATAAGATAAACATAGAGATTAATTGAAGAGTTTCATGATGGACATGGTGGAGGGAATTTTCTGCAAGGAATACAACTTTTAAGATCATGAGAGGTGGGAATTATTAGCCTAGCATATTTGGTGATTGTCATGCATGGGTTAGGAAGTGAAAAGAGTGTGATATATTTGTAGGAAAATTAAAACTTGTAGTGTTACCTCTCCAACCAATTACAGTGGATGAGCCCTTTGTCGAATGAGGATTAGAATTTATTGGTCTCATTAATTCTCCTTGAATTTTAGGACATAAATGGATACTAATTTCTACATATTACTTCACTAGGTGGACATAAGTAGTAGGATTGAAGGAATCAAATGAATCTAATGTTATAGATTTATATGAAGGTTTTCTTACTATATTTGGATTTCCTTAAACCATTATTTATGAAAATGTTATGGCCTTTGTGGGTATTAGGATCAACCAATGGTTTGTTCAGCATGGTGTCTATCTCAACACTTCATTAAATTACTATCAACAAGGCAATGGCCTTGTTGAGTCCACAAACAAGGACCTATTAAAGATAATAATAAGGCATATTGAAGATAATTAGAGGTCATATCATCTAAAGTTGAAATAAACTCTATGGGCTGATAGGATCCCCTATAAAATATCAATAACCATCTCTTCATACAATTTGGTATATGGTAAGGAAGAAAGATTACCTATTTCTCTTGTGTTTCTTGTTTTAGAACTAATTCATCAACTTGAGTTGATGGAGAATGAACTAATGTAAATTAGATATGATGAGCTTATGGAGATATAAGAGGTTCAAAATTAGTCCATGTTAGGCATGGAAATCCACTAAACATAAGTGAAAAGAGCCTTTGACAAGAGATCTTCTTCATGAAGTTTCAAAGAAGGAGATTTGATCCTCAAGTGGGATGAGGATAGAGATAAAATATAAATTTATAGAAAGTTTGAATCTCTTTGGAGTAGTACATACACAATATATAGCTATAAATCCCATAATGGCTTCTAACATACAAAGATAGACAATGAGGAGCTTCCTATCCTAGTTACTGTGATACATCTAAAATGTTGTTATTAAAAATCTAGATTCCTTGTACATAATTAGTCTGGTTATTTTCATCCAAGTGTTTTTTTATCACATTAGTTTGTTTGTGTTTTGTCCAAAACAAGTGTTTTATTTACACACTTGATTTATTTAGATTAGTTTCCCTATTTTGTGTGTTTCCTTCCTTGTCTTAATGAAATAACTGTCTTATTTCAGGTCAAAAGGTTTTCTTGTAGTATGGAACAGATTTATCATTCATTTTTTATGAGTCTAAAATTAATGTAAATGGTATGGTTCTCAAGTATATTGGGCATGTTTCCTGTTCAAGTCACTAAAATGTTGATAATTTTGACCTTGCATGTCAAATTATCACCCCTACCATTTGAAACTTTGCATATCATGCTAGTTTATCTTGTCAGTCAATGACTTGGTATTTAAAAGTCCTTAAAATGATCAATATAATCCATGATTAATAGGTTAGTTTGGTTTTGAATTTAATAAGTGTGCTTAAAAGTCAACCAAATTTTAAATATTGCATAAAAATTATGTATTTTGTGTCATGAATATCCCCTACAAGTTTGATGTCTTTGTGTGTTTCCTATCTCGATATATAAGCTTTCAAAAATGATTGAGCAATGTGAGATGTACTAGGGGAAGTAAAATTAAATCTATTGAAAATATACATTTGGAATAAAAAAATAGAAGTGATCCACATTACTTCCAAGTGTCAAATCCTTTCTCAATTGGATCAAGGATTAATGGCACATAGGTGATCACCCAAGTCAATAAGTGAAATCCCATAGATCAAGATTGATGATGTGCATTCTTATGTAAAATTTTTTATCAATGATCTATGTTAAATATTGGGATCAAGAAGTCAAGATAGAGATATATTGATGTACATGAATCCAAGTGTCAAAAAAGGATCCTAGGATTAAAAATGATGGTGCAAAGTGTCATGAACATAATGGATCGGTAGTAGATCAATGACCCATATTTGATCAAATGGACTAGCAACAGATCAATGGCCTATATTTTATTGCATGAACTAATAGATCTTTTTCCATAGAAGGCACATAGGGCTACCATGTGTCATAATCATGGTGAATTAGCAAATCAATGGTGTGTGTTTGACCATGTGGATGGGGATTGATAGTGAAGATAAAAGTTAATAAATCAATGAGCTCAAATTATATGCAAGGTCATTTCATAGAATAAGCATGTTTGATCACATGAACTGACAGTTGGGTCCACAAAAGGCATGTAGGGTTGCCAAGTGTCATAATATTGATAGTAGGGTCTATATAAGGCATGTTGGTATGTCAATAATCACAATCTTAGAAGCTAGAATTAGAAGACATGAAAGGATGCCAAGTGTCACAATCTCAAATATAGATCAAAGGTCAACGACCAATGTTAAAATTTAAGACTAGGAGACTCCCAAAGAGATTGATAGAGCAAATTTGATTAAGTCTCTAGGGTGCATGATATGAAGACACATGTCTAGATTTGTAATTATCATATTTTAAAATTAAATAAGTATCAACATGACAATGGGATGTCACATAGGTGAACATATCATATTAAAAGATTTCACCACCCAAGCAATGAAATAAATAAATGTGAGATCAAATACAATCTGGGTTACCAAAGCAAACACTACAAATTTGTATGCCACCATCAAAGCTTAGTTAAACCTCTTGAAAGGCATCAAACATAAGTCTTACACCTTGTTTATGATTAAGATACTAAGTAACATGTGGATCTTCATTGAGATTATGACTATTTAAAATCTAATAAGGGGATTAGGTTTCATCTATAGTGGATTGTGATAGGAATGTCAAAAGGGACACTAGATGAATGAGTTCAAATGACTATCTAATAACATAAAGAACATATCAAGATGAATAATAGTGATTTAATCTCATTAATAAAATGGAGAGTTTGGTGGTTGATAAAGGTAAGTGGAGTATTCAATGAAGTTTTAGGGTCTTTAGAGACTTTTCCCTCTGAATGGATCATAACTCAACATCCTTAAGAAGTTCTTGTCTTCTAGTGTGTCTCTAATCTAATGAGAGGGATTTAAATATTTTTGGAGCTGATAATATTAATTTGTTGAGGTAGGATTAGTGTCAATTGATTAAAAGGTGGTTGAGACTCCATAGAAGTGGTTGGGTCTCATTTATTGAATTCTGATAGTGTGCTTCTCCTCACTCTCTTCCCCTTTTCTCCTATATCTCATATTTTTTCCCCATTGAAAAAAAGAGAATCTCATTTGAAAAAGAAACCCCTTTTAAAAAAATTTAATAACTACCTCTTAAAGTAAAAAGATTATTTTTCACCTATCTCTTTCCTGTAACTTATGTTTAATAAGGTTTTACATGATGGATTTGTGAAGAAGTGTTCTTCCATGTCCATTATCCTTATTAATTTCCTATTTTAAGGTGTTTTCAAGCTACTTGTAGGTATGAAATTGTACTCTCTATACCATTAATTTATGCTTGGTGTGAGTTTTATAAATCCTATTTGCTTCATGTATTGATTTGTGAGCCTAGTTTATGAAACACTTATGCAAATTAGTTAGTTTATGAGGTTGTGTGAGAAAGAATTATCTTATGAGAAATCAATGTTTGTTTAATATTATGTTAGTGTCCTTTAAATTTATCTCATCACCCTTTTATCTATCTTAGTTACCCTTTACCCCCTCTCTATCCCTTTTCCAAGCAGAAATAGTAGTTTAGGTGATCTCCCAAGAGGAAGTTAACCTTCTCCAAAGGTTCAACCTCACTATAAGATACCTAGATCTTGAAGTTGTTCCTATATTGTGGATATGAGTGTAAGATCCTAAATAAATCTCCCACAAGGGTGAAATTCCATGCCAAAATAGTTAGTTCTTCCATATTCACTTGATAGGAATGGTATAAGACATATTATATTTGGCCATCTATTTTGCATGGGGCCCTATGGTATTGGCCCAATTATACATAGCTCTTCACATGCTTGCCTATCATAGTGGAATGAGTATTAAACTAAGTAATTTTTTCTAGATCTAGGCTTGAGATCATATTTCCATAGAGTAACTGGTTAGTTAGAGATTAAAATAAGGCTCTTAAGATCCATTGGCATTTGGATGGTATCAGTTTAGAGGTGGACTTCGAGGCCATAAAATGGATTTTTACTACTATTAATAGGCCATAAATGAGAAAGTATATGAGGACTTTATCTATCATCCATATATGGTTATATAATTTGTCTAGATAGAGGATGGATATATGACTCAATATATGATTACACCATGTTATATTATAGGGCATCATGATTTTATAGTGGAATGGTATAGACTTAATTAGGTGAAGTGAAATTTTGGATTGTAATAGGACATGCATAATATAAAACACTATTTCACACTATCATATGAGATAATATGGAGTGGGGGATACCCATCTTGAGGTTAGAGGTGATTTAGAGCTATCGATCCATTCACTTGTTCATATGGGTATATGTAGGACACATAGTAGTTGTTAGACTTACAAACACCTATATAACATGGTATTCAGGGTAAAGGCCTACACAATTGACACAATCCCAACCTCAAAAACCAATACAACACTAGAGAAGATAGAGGCAAAGGTGAACACTAGTATAGGTTCTCACATAGGTATAATCCATAGTGTAGTAGGTTGTACCATAGGCACCTGCATAGAATATTTTATAATTTCCTATGTATCAAGTTACATAATAGGTACTATATATTCCTATGAAGTAGGTTTCAAAACATGCATTATATATTCTAGGCACATAGTTTTTACCCTTAGTATTATATTCTAAATCAAACACTAAGGATAACCAAGATGAGGCTATGGATAGAGATGAAGGGCAAGGTCCCTCCATATATATGGATATGATAGAAATTATAGTTGAGGTATCTATGTAGGGCATGGATGATGTAGGTCATCTATGTACAACTATGCCAGTATAGGATCAAGCCCTTATAGATAGACTATGAAAGGATAATAATTATAAAGTAGAAAATATTGAAGGTTTGGAGTAGAGTGTACTAAGGTTTTAGATTGAACTAGTGAAAATCCAAGTGGAGGCCATGAGAAACAAAGTATTATAAAAAACCAAGATATAAATATTATGTAATTGATAGGGAATGCTTCCCAGATCACCACATTTTAGAGTCAACTCATTATTTGAGATGAAAATATTGTGATGATGATCAATTATTAGGATGGGGCTTGTATAGAATGAGATCAAACATGTGTATATGTTCATAAGATTTATGGGGAGTGACATGAGGCATGATAGATTTTATCTAAATAGGGATTGGTAAAGTCACTAGTTGGTATGACACAAGTCAAGGATGATGATTTATAGGTGAAGGACGACTCCCTATAGGTGAAATATGAGGTGGCCTACTACTAGAGTATATATAATTCATCATAGATAAAAAAGGGGTAGAGATCCTTACTTCAAAGAGTAAACTTAGAGTTAGAGGACCAACCAAAATTGTATATCATTCCATGAATAATATTATGATAGATTAGTGGCATAACCTACACCATAATATATATTGATTCCCCCACCATAATGTCTACTAGCACTAAGTATATGGTAGACTTTTGATCAAAGTCGTCTCAGAGATGGATAGAGTTAAAGCTAACACTTTGATTATAGCTCCACATTTTTTTATGTTTATGAGATGTATATATTATTTTGATGTATAAAAATTTATTTTGAGATCTATATGTGCTGGAGGTTTGTTAGTGATGTCTCTAAGATGACCAAGGATGTTGATGAGGGGTCATGTGTGCTAGAATAATAATGATAGTGTGCTTCAATGTTCTTGCATAGGTATTTAATGTTTAACTTGGATATGGAGATGGTGGATGTTATTTATGTTATTTTCATGTTTCATAGACCCTATGGGGTGTTTTGAGTTATTGGAATTCTTGTGGAGTGAAAAAAATTCATCAAAGTAGTTGTATGAGTGTTGAGGTTCAATTAGTCATCTTGATAGATAAAACTGAGTGAGTAGATTGATGACATAAACATTCACACATGTGAAAGTTTCAAGATAATATTGATATATTTATAGATTATCTTATGTGAGGAGATCATATGGTTCAATTTTTAGACTTGGGTATGGAGTGTAGCAAAAGTTATTGAGGTGCAAAGTTTGCTTCTCAGATAGAGTTCAATAAGTTCCCATACTTAAACAAAATCAAAGATATATCATGAAAATTTAATAAACTGATGAAGATATATGGTAAGAAATTAATATGAATAGATAATGATCTATAAGTGAGTGTTATACTTTTTAGACAGAGATCTATGATGATCATGAAGTCTATTAGTCAAAGATCTTGAGAATGAACATGATGAAGAAATGTGTCACTTTCATGAAGTTTGAGCATTAGATCAAGATAAAAAGAGCATGTTAAATTATGTAGAGTAAGATAAAAGGTGTGAATTATTCAATAATTTAATATAATTCTCAACAATCATGCAGGGATGCCAAGCGGTAGAAGTTCATTAGAGACTGATTGTAGAGTATATAGAGGGCACACAGGGCTACCAAGTGGATTGATCTCAAAAGTGAGGATCGAAGATAAATGGTGAGTGATAAAAGTTAAATTTAGGAGTATTTAAAGGAAAATGATGAATTATGTTTGATTAATCTATGAAAGGACATGCTATAAAGACACATGTCTGAAAATGATTTTACATTAACCAGTGACCATTTGGCATTTAAATTAGTAAAAGGATAAACCAATGCTTAGTATTTTTAATATATGTTTTGATCTAGGACAAATTTATTTATGATTTAAAATTAAAATTTGAATATGACTTAAAGGTGCATCTATATAATCTAGTTATAAGTATTGGCTATTTGTACAGTCAAAGTTATTAAGATCCCAAGCTGACTAAAGGTTTGACCATGTTTTGTAAGTGACCTGAGAAGGATAATTAAAGAGTTCTTAATGGTATTTAGATGTTTCAATATGAAATAAATACTGGTGAGTGTTATAGACTCCATTATTACCATATTTATTTATTTTATAGGTTTTACTAATGCATATTTAGTATCAACAAAGGTTTAGAAGTTGAATATGTTTATTGAATACACTGGTAGTTTGAGTGACCATCTTACAGAGGTAAGTTGAAGACATTTTGATAAATTTTGAGGAAGAAAATGATTGTAAATATTTTATATAAGTCTAAAATATTTATTATAAGGTATTGGTTTTCATGATATGCCTCTGATTAGATATGTAAATTCAAAATAGCTTGAATGTATTTTGGCTGTATATGACCAGCCTGAGTGGTCATTTCAAGAGAGTTGTTTTAAGCACTTAGAGAATGTGTTTAAGTATATAAATAAATTAAGGAATTATATAGGTCATTAATTTTTCACCCATGTGATAAAATCATATGTCTATGTGAAATATTTGAGTAGTTGATTCAAAAGTTTGAGACTGCATTTTTTGTGTATGAAGGCCTGAAGAGTTAAGAGACCTAATTGATAGGTTCAAGTGTTGATTGGTGTTCCAAGTGTTATGTACCAATATGAGAGTGATAAATAATATATTGTAGATAGGTTATATGTGTTTTAATCATTGGTAAAGGATTAAGGTGGTCCAAGTAGTCTCAGATGTAACATATGAGTATGAAGGCCTAATTATATTAGGTCTCATGGCCAAGACATAATGGTAGTTTGGGGATAATGAGGTAATGACCAAACTTTGATGAGTTTGGTTATCACATGCAACATGTGTATATAAATATTTTAAGTTTGGTTCAAATATGTAAAGAATCTTGGTTAACCAAGATGAGTTAAATGAAGAGAATGGTATAAGTACAAGGTCTAATTGGACTAATTATGCTAGTAGAGGAAGTGTAGAGTTAAGTGAAGTAGATAAAATTTGAAAGAGAAGGTATAGGTCAATGAGGAAAACTAGAGATAAAAAATTATCATTCATGTTTATTTGATCAAGCTGATATAGGTGGATACATATTTTATTAGACCTAATGAGCTTAGAAGAGGTAGATTGAGTGAGTAAGTGAGCCCTTGAGACTATTTGGGTGAAATAGTGAAGGTGAAGAGTGAAAAAAAGGTGGTAATAATCAATTAAAGAGTATAAATAAATGTTCAATATGATATATTCAAGGTATCTAGGTGGTTGCTTGGTTTCCTAAGGGGTTTGTTCATCCTTCCAAGGTGAAACTTGCTAAAAGGTCTAGTTATTATAGATGTTCATCTAGATAGGGGTAATATCTTCTTGTGGGACTAATGTCTCACTAAATTAAGGGATGGATGTTACTTGATTAGTTTGTGCTGGTATAAATTAGATCTTATCATTATAGAACTGTTGTCCATCTTATAGGGTTTAGAGGGTCTTATCCCCCAACAGGGTTTCCCACATATGTCATGTGTTATGTGATTTATCTGCCTATATCTTTTTTGTTCATTGAAATAGTTATTTTTTATGATTGTATGTGTTGAATGATTAAGAGTTTGGAACTATAATTGGATTATCTAGCATAATTGATTCATTCCCCCTCTTAGTGATTGTACCTCTAACAACTGGTATTAGGGTAGGACCTTTTGTGCAAGTTATCTAGTTGAAGGTGATCTAAAGTACAATATGGATAAAAGGTAAAGTTGTTCAAAAGAAAGGGACTTCATGTGTGATGACAAAAATTTCCATAATAGTGGATAAGAAGTGTTATATGATAGTGATGAAGAAGAAGTCGATCTAAAAGCTGAACTCATGGGTACACTTTGTGAAATAAAGGAGAAAAAGAAGAGGAATCATAAAATAAGGAATATGATCAAATGTCTTGAATCACAAGTTAGTTATCTTAAGGAATGTTTTTTAGGCAATTCTGAGAGAGTGGAAAAGAATAATCAAGAACATGTCAATTCTATTGAAGAAAAAGCATTTAGATTTAAGGATGGCATGGATAAAGAAGCTAAGGAAGATAAGAAGACCATAAAATATCTCCAAATTTAGCTAGAGGCTACAAGTTCAAGCATGAGAACTAAAGAAATTGAATATGTTAAATTATATACTAATCTTGTTTCCCTAAAAGATGAGTATGAAAATGTCATAATAAAGATAGGTAAGATTAAAGAAGAACAAATAAGATAAAGTTAAGACAAATAAGATGGTATCGTGAAAGATAAAAAGTTAGACTAGGTAAAGAGAAAAATGAAGAAGCCAATTAGACAACCAAATGCTTCAAGGTATGCCAAATCATTTATGGGCCATTTTTTTATTTATCATCTTTTTGGTCATAGGGCAAAGGACTATGTAAGAAGAAGAAATTAGTCAAAGGGAGATCACTACCATATTCAAGCAAAAGGCATAGAAGACATTATTTGCTACAATTGTCATAGAGTTGGTCACATTACTAGGTTATACAAATAAATACCATTTAATCAAGATAAGTTCAATCAAGCTCCTAGAGTGAAAGAAAGAAGACTAGGTAGAGAGTGTAAGAGGAGAATAAATTAGTTAAAGGAATATCACAATCATCATCAAGAAAAAGGTATTAATGATATTGTTTGTTTCAGATGTTGTAAAGTTAGTCACAATGCTAGATATTACAAGAATAGGTTAAATGAGTTATCAAAGTAAAATAAGGTGTATGGAGATCCTAATGTGAAAGGAAGAGGTCACACATGGTTATGGAGACCTAAGTCTATTATGAGAGATTAGCTTAATACCATACATAGTTTTTTTCTATGATAGACATGAAGAAAAGATAAGAATATCTATTGTCAACATTTGTTGACAAATCTAAAATAAAGAATGACATCAAGTATCCATTTGAAGTCAATTAGATGATGAAGTAGGACTGCAAGTCAAATAAAGGTATGGATATATGGGAGTATCCTAAGTTTTTGGACTTTTAGTCTCTCTATGTCAAATGGGTGTCTCTATCTAGGCTTCAAGGAGACATTTGTTAGCAAGAGAAAATATGGTGGATTATAGTTGAGCTTTTGATTGATGTTGTAGGATAAGAATGGTCATGAGAAGATGTGTTGGCTTGCTGTGAAAGGACATAAAGAAGTTCAATGATCTGAAGGATGATCTAGTTAGTCACATGATGAAGATCAAAGGAAAGGTTGATATGGAATATGAGGAGAATGTTTTTTCATTTTTTTTATATCATGAAGATGGTCTCAAAGTTTTGTAGATGTCAAGTTATGTATGCCATGGATTTCATAGTGTTCTAAAGATATGAGATCTATTTGTGTTTTCATAAGAGAATTGACTATGTTTGCATAGTTTTAAAGATTTGTTGGTAGGATTAGGTCATTGAGAATTATTTTTTGAAGATATCATGATCTAGGTGGAGCATGGAGTTATGATGGAATAACATAGATAGTTTTAAATGCTTGAAGAGTTGTGCATGATGGGATGGGGAACATATGTGAGATATTATAGTCATAATGGAGATATGAAGAAGTTTACTATAGATGTGAACTCAAGTATGTTGATTTGATAACTTGATAAAACCAAGGCATGTGTTTTATCAATGTATTGAATCCTCATGCATAAACAAATGGGAAGCTTTGTAAATGGTTAGGTCTTAAAATCATAATATTGTGTAGTAGAATTTAAGAGATAAGGTATGAAGGTAATTATTTTGATTCATCATTGTTAGAAATGGTTTGAAGATGCTCAAAAGGGTGCCTAATCCTATGTGACTTAGGGGGAGTCCCTCCTAATCTTTTCAAGGTAAGTTCATGTTTTTTTTGATGTTCATGTATGTTTTATCTTCATAGAAGTTGTGTATGATCAAAAAAGAGTGTATTCATAAAGCATATTTGAGAATCTCAAGGTACTAAGAGGTATGAAAACTATTAGGTGGATTTTGTATGATCTCTCAGAGGTTTTATTTTCTTATTATTGGTCCTTGAAGTCTTTTCAGTCTATAGGATCAAAATTTGAGCCCATTTTATCATTATGTCAAAGGTAGAGAAAGTGCTTAAATAAAGAGATAGAGTATGATCATAAGCTTTGTATTAGTGTTGACATCAATGAAATAGGGGGAGATTTTTGGAGGTTTGTCAATGATGTCTCCAAGGTGACCAAGCATGTTGATGAGGTGTCATGTGTGCTAGAATGACAATGATAAAATGTGCTTCAATGTTCTTGCATAATTCTTCAGTGTTTAACTTGGATAAGTAGAAGGTGGGTGTTATTGATGGTATTATCATTTTTAATAGACCCTATGGGTTATTTTTAGTTCTTTTAGTGCTTTTTTAAGTGAAATAAATTCATCAAAGCAATCATATGAGTGTCTAGGTTCAAGTAGTCATCTTGATAGATAAAATTGAGTGAGTAGGTTGATGACATTAGAATTCACACATGTGAAGGTTTCAAGAGAAGATTTGTATATGGATATATTCCCCTATGTGAGGATATAACATGGTTCAAATTTTATATCTAGAAATGGAGTGTAGCAAAAGTTATTAAGGTGCAAATTTGGCTTCTCAGACAGAGTTCAATAATTTCCCATATTTAGCCAAATTTGTGATATCAAAGATCTATGGTGAACATTTAATCAAATGATGAATATATAAAGTGAAAAGTTAATATGCCCATATAATGATATAAAAAAAAGTTTTATACTTGTTAGATAGAGATATACGGTGAGTATGAAGTCTATTAGTCAAATATCTTGAGAATAAATATGATGAAGACATGTGTCACTTTCACAAAGTTTGAGTAATAGATCGAGATCAATGGAGCACATTCAACAATGATGATTCAAATATATGGTGTATGTTAGTAAATAATTTAATATAATTCTTAGCAATCATGCAAGGATTATAAGTGGTATAAGTTCATTGGAGACTAACTATAAGGTATGCAGAGGGCACATAGGGCTACCAAGTGGTTTGGTCTCAGAAGCAAGGATCTAATATCAATGGTAAGAAATAAAAGTTAAATATAGGAGGATTTTAAGGAGATATATATATTTCATTTGAGAAAGCTATATGAGGACACAATATGAATACATGTATCTAAAGATGATTTTACATTAACTAGTGACTGTTAGCATTTGAATTAGCAAAAGGATAAATTAGTGCCCACTATTTTACTTACATATTTTTATCTAGGACAAATTTATTGATGGTGTAAAAGGAAAAGTTGAATAATACTACAAGGTGAATACATATAATCTATTTAAAAGGTTTTAATATCTATAAATTCAAATTTATTAAGTTTTAAAGTTGACTTAAGGTTTGACCATATTCTATAAGTGACCCAGGAAGGATAATTGAAGAGTTCTTAATGGTATTTTGATGTTTAAAGATGAAATAACTATTGAAGAGTGTTTTATAATAAATGAGAACAATTTTTATGGATTTTAAATGTTTTACCAATCCATATTTAGTATGAACAAAGGTTTAGAAGTAGACTATGTTTATTGAATATTTTGGAAGTTTGAGTGACCATATTACAGAGGTAAGTTGAATATGTTCTAAGAATATTTAAGGAAGAGAGTGAGTATGGAGATTTTATATAAGTCTCAAATATTTATGATAAGGTATTATTTGTTATTATATGCCCTTGATCAGATATGGAGAGTTAATATAGCTTGACTATATTTTGACTATATATTATTAGTCTGAGTGGTCATTTTGAGTGCTTAGAGCATGTGTCGAAGTATATAAAAAAATGAATTAATTGAAAGGATCATAAAGGTTTCACCCATGTGATATAATCATATGTCTATGTTAAAATATTTTAGTAGTTGCTTTATAAGTTTGAGACTGTGTTTTTGTGTATGAAGGCTTAAAGAATGAGGAGACCTAATTGGTAGGTTCACATGTTGATTTGGTGTTCTACGTGGCATGGACCCATATGAGAGTAATAAATGGTATATTTGAGATATTTTTTATGTGTTTTAATCATTGGTAAAGGATGAAGGTGGTCCAAGTAGTCTCACCTATAATGTGTGAGTATGCAGGCCTAATTGTTTTAAGTCTCACCAAGACCTAATGGTAGTTTAGGGGATAATGAGATAATGAAGGACCTATGAAGAGTTTGGTTCTCACATGTAATGTTTTTATAAACATATATTAAGTGTGGTTAAAATATTTAGATCATATTGTCTAACCAAGATGGGTTAAAGGAAGAGAGTGGTATAAGTACAAGGTCTAATTGGACTAATTATGTTAGTAGAGGAAGTGTGGAGTTAATCAAAGTAAATATTATTTGAAAGAGAATTTATAGGTCAATAAGGACCATAAGAGATAAAATATGACCAGTAATGTTTATTTTATCAATGTGATGTAGGTGGATACATAGGTCATTAGACCTAATAAGCCTAGAAGAGGCAGATTGAGCGAGTGAGCCCTTGACACTATTTGGGTGAAAGAGTAAAGGTGAATAGTGAAAATAAAGGTGGTCATCCTTAGTTTAAGAGTATACAAAGGTTTTTAATATTATTTATTCAAGTTATCTAGGTGGGTTCTTGGTTTCCTAAGGGTTTGGTTCCTCTTTTTTAGGTGAAACTTGCTAAAAGGTCTAGTTGTGGGTGCTTAGCTAGACATGGATAGTATCTCCTTGTGGGATTGGTGTCTCAATAAATTAAGGGACAGGTATTATTTTATCAATTGGTTTTTGTCTAAATTGGATATTGTCATTATAGGATTGAATTCTATCTTGCAGGGTTTAGTGGGTTTTATCCCCCAAGAGGGTTTCCCATATATGTCATGTGTTATGTGTTTGATCTTGTTATATCTTCTTTGTTAATTACAATGGTTAATTTTTATGATTCATGATTATATGTTCTAAATTATTAAGAGATTGGAAATGGAATCAGATTATATAACATCACTGATTCACCCCCCTCTCTCAGTGATTGTACCTCTAATAACTTGACATTCATTTCTTGGCTATATATTATACGTGGACTCTGATTTTATTTTGGTATATGTGATGCCTCTTCAATTTTGAGTAGATGTTAGATGTAGATGTAGATTTTGATTATAATATGGATGTTGAGGCTTATTAGTTTTTTATTATTCTATTATATTTATTTCTACTTTATATTTTACTTATGTTTATTTTAGATTGAAAATGTGAAAAAAATAGGTAATAATATAGTATTTGCTTCACTCATATGATATCTAGTATGAATAGTTTATAAATGTTTATTTTTGGATATTCACACCCTAATTAGCATAGAGATAACCATGTTGAGGTAGATTTTGTCATGTGATTTTAATTTGAAAATTTAATAACATCTTGATTATGCATGTGATAGATAGATCATGCCTAGAGAGATGTTTTTGATGCAACATTATGTATTAAAAAAATCACTTAGGTTTTAATTTTGTAAATAATAGTATGAATAATAAGTATGAAGGAATTATGATAACATTGTTAGTCAATTGTGTTGGGATTAGTTCAATTACAAATATATATAGCTTGAGATCATGTTATATAACATCAAGGACTAAGTGTAAATCATAATGCATTGAACAAAAATAAACTAAAAAAAAATTAAATACAAATTTAAATTACTAAAGGTCAAGATATGAATCATAAAGACTTAAGAGTAAAACATATTTTATTAAAAATAATCAAGAAAAGAATCAAGATTTAAATAAACATATAAATAACCATACAAACCAAACATATAGAAACAAAAAAAGTAATAAGGAACCTAAGTATTTAACAATTGTGCATGTGCGATTAGGAAGGTGTTACACTCGAATATTTTCCCCAAAAATAAAGGGGATACTGAATAAGATGATGAAATTATTTCATTGTAGGAGTGGCAATGTATACATAATAAAGGGGTGGCCGAATTAATTCTAGATGCCTCATGCAAATAGACAATACCTACATAATTTTTGTGGACCTTAAGCCAAATGTAGTTCTCCTAAGAATTTGGAAAAAAGAAAAAAATGATGACAAGTAGATAAAAACTATTGGTAGAGGAAAAAAATAAATGGCTCATAAAATAATGAGAGCATAAGACAATGATTACTCTTAAAATGGTGAGAGCATAAGACAATACTAAAGAAAGGATGATGATGATGATATGCAAAACAATGAATAAAAGATGAGTTTTTAATCATGTGATCCTCATCAATTTCTTAGTTTGAATATAGTTAAAGATGAATTATAAGAATGATGATGGTGAGTGAGCTATCTTGATGTACCCCATGTATCCAAGTGATACTTATATAGTTTGTGGGGACCTCAATCTAATGTATTTATCCTAGAAATGGGAATAAAATGAAGAAGAGATAATGATTAAATAACCCAATGGGAGAAATCACCCAAATTGAGGCCTATAATAATGCCAACAATGAATATAATGGCAATCCAAACAAAGTCCCAAGGCAAACCTCCTATAAAGACATTGATTTTTAGGATTTTTGGAAAGTTTTCACTAATTAGGGGATTTTTGAATAAAGGACACAAGGTAATATAAACAAGTGTACCAAGAAATGTATATAAAGGAAAAAATAACCTAAGGTAGATGCTTAAATAATATCTAAACCAAATGTAATGGGAATGCCATGACCCAAAAATTAAACCTAAGGCAAAAGGGAATACCACACAACAATAAATAAGAATAGGAAGGCGAATAATAGGGGAAGTAAAAGGGGGAATAATTAGAATAAGCAAAGAGAAGCCATATCAAGGAAATGCCAAGTAGGAAAACCATGCTAAAGTACCCTAATATACTTGTCTACAAAGAAGTTATTGAGGATGATCAATTTGAAATGATTTCAAAAATGATCTTTTAATCAACATGTTGGTCATAGATTCTATTAGTCATGAACAAGATCATGAGAATAAAATGAACAAGAACACGGACAAGAATGGAATAGGAAATGGAAAATAAAGGATATAAAAAATATATTAATGCAAAATAAATGCTCCCAAGAAAGAGCTCTCATAGATAACGTTTAATAAATTCATGCATATAAACACTTGAGATGAAGAATATTAAAATAAACTCCTTCAAATCTAGCATTTCCAACCTATATGCACCCAAACCATTAGTTTTTAGTAATAATGTATGGACCCATCCAATTATCCTCAAACTTGCCTTTCTTTTTATGTTTTGCATTAATATTATTATGATTTTATTTCATTATTAAATCACTAACTTAAAACTCTATAGGAAAAATATGCTTTGTGTAACTATGATGTAGATGATTTTAATAAGTCCACAAGGTTTGGAATAATTTAAAGTGCCAATCAAGACTAGTGTCATTGAAAATATTATTAAGAATATTCACAAAGGTTTTACTAAACACCTCAACTTGGCCATTTCCTTGAGGTAAATAGGGTTTGGACCTTTTGTGCTTAATATGGTAATGGACATAAAGGTATTTCATATCCTTATTTTTTAATGATCCATTATTATTAGATATAATGGTGGAGGGAAAGTTATACCAGTAAATGAGGTGGTTCAAAATAAACTTGTAAATCTATATCTCAATTATGTAAGTGAGAGGAATTAACTCTATCCACTTAGTAAAAATTTTTATAGTAGTTAGGATATGCTTGTGACATTCAAAGGTCATAGGGTTTATTTTCCCTACAAGTCTAAGTCTCCATGTTGAAAACAACCAAGGAGTTGTGATCTACTAAAGTGATCATGAAGAAGCATGGGTTAAATCTCCATGATTTTGATATGGAATGCATTTATTT
Source organism: Torreya grandis (assembly GCA_037957365.1). Lineage (NCBI taxonomy): Eukaryota > Viridiplantae > Streptophyta > Pinopsida > Cupressales > Taxaceae > Torreya > Torreya grandis. The sequence goes on from JARHVA010003956.1 coordinate 1,509,834, forward strand.
CCATATTTGTATTTAATTGAATCAAATTTTTTCTAATAGTACCTTGTTTAAAGGAGTTTATTGTAAAGGATCATGATGTTGGTGTGGGACCCACAAATCACTTCATGTAAATTATGTTGAAATTAAAAAATGAAATAATAATCCATCATAGCCTTTATGATAGAGTGTGCCATCAAGCAAGGTATAATGAGAGACATTGTGAATTAATGATTTCTATTGGTTGTGTGATAGGTTACTAGGGAAAATTTGGTCTTGGAGATAAGCATGTAGGTGTTGGTACCAAGGGGAGTTTGGATCAATAATATCACATACCATCTCAAAATACAACTGATTAATGTTCCATTTCATGATGAAGCATAGTTCTAAAATGAATGCCTTATATTTTACCACACTATTGGTATAATGAAAACCAAGGTGAGAGGCCTTAGGAATAATATCACATTGTGGAGTAATAATAAGAATTTCAGCCCTAGATCCACATGAGGTGAATGATCCATGAAAATAAAGTTTCCATTTTTTGGATTCAATAGACACTTTTTTTAGAGTTGAGATCGACTTATATGGGAAATTTAAAGTGAGTGGTGTGGTGTCTATTAGATGAGCCTCGACAAGTTGATCTGAAATGACTTTCTCATTAATGGATTTTTGGTTCTAATATTCAATATAAATATAACTCAATAACATCACCCAATTTTTTATGTGACTTGTCAAATTTTCATTGGATAATATATACTTGACGGGATAAATTTTAGATATAACATCTTGTTATTTAACATGTAATTTCATAGTGTTTGGGAAGTGAACACCATCATTGAACAAGTCTTTTAGATGCATGAATAGTTGTGTTCATAGTATACAAGTGTCCTTATTAAATATTAAATTATGTTCTCCTTACCTTGTTCATAATGTTAAGTTAAAAGTGCCCCCAAGGCATGTTTTGTTATTGAGATGTAAAGGAGTAACAACTTCCCTAGCATAGGTGGGGTCAATACTAGTGTATTACTCAAATCAGTTATAAATTATTCAAAATATTGTTGATATCCTATATTATAATAGAATTAATAACCTTTATTCAAAAGGTGAGTAAAATTATGACAGCAATCTATAAGTTATGAGATAAATTGGTGAATGGATTGGATATTTTCCTATAAACTACGAAGCTACTTTATATTGGAAGGAGGAGGAATTTACATAATAGCCTTGAACATGGTGGAATAAATATAAATACCTATACATGATACAATTAATCCTAGTAACTTTTTGCAAGTAATTCCAAATACACACTTATTAAGATTGAGGCACACCTTGTATTCATGAAGTCTCTCAAAGATTATTCATAAAACTTTAGGATGTCTTGAATGTGTCTTTTATTTTTATACAATATCATCCACTTAGTCTTCAAAAACAATTTTAATCTTGTTATGTAATATGACAATCATAACACATTGATAAGTTTCACCAACATTATTCAATCTAAATGGCATGACTTGATAATAAAATTTCCCCCACAGAGTGGCGAACACTATTTTATATTGGTCCTTAGGTGTTATTTTTATCTAGTTATAAAATGAGAAGTCATACATGAGGTAAAATATATTATAACCCACCATTTATTTGACTATAATGTCTATTTTTAGTAAGGGTAAGTCATATTTATGGAAAACTTTGTTTATATCTCTAAAATTAGTAACAATCAAACCCTTATGGTTTCTTACTTACTGGAACAAAGTTTGAGATCCACTCCAACTAATCAAGTTTCCTGATAAAACCTTATCCCAATAGTTTTTATAACTCTTTATTAATTATATTATAAATACATAGATTCATTTTCCATATATTATCTTTGGTAGGTTTAGCATCTAGATGCATAAGGTGATCTACTACCAGAGAAGATCCAACCCTAACATATTCACATAAGATAATGAAAATATGTCAATAAAGTCATTTAAAATAAAATTTATGAATTCAGGTTCCTAAATAGTGACTAAAACACATAATTTAATCATATTTGGATAATCATAAGTGATAATATTTACTTTCATGGTGTCTTCCACAATAAGTGTGGAACCATCTTTAATAACAGATGGTAATGAAGGAAATTGTTCTTCTTAATCTAATTAAGAGAAATAAGAATAACCACTATAATAATAATATGAATTGGCCATGTATATTAGTTTCCAATTAACAAATGTATATGGAAAGTATTGAGTAAATTTCTAAAAAAATCTCTAATCTTTTGAGTTGATGTCTAAACCAACTGTAATACTCAGACTTGGAGGACACTGAGCTTCCTAAAGAGGTAAGTGAACTTACCCATCCAAGGGTAGGTGAAACATGTTTTAAAAAATTAAATTATATTTTTATATAATTTTCCCTTGATCTAAAGGTGTTTTAAAGAGGTTTAAACTAGAAGATCTCACTATTTTATGTTCTTTGTGACCAAGGAAGTTCACCTGCTCTCTAAAATAGGTTACAAGGTCTAATGTGAAGTTACATCCTTGTTAATGATCACTAGTTGGTAACCCATATCTAATACCCATGAAATATATAATGGAATAATTATTCTAAAACTCATCTAATGGTATAAAAAAATTCTTTCTAGTTCTAATCAACTAGGTTAGGATAATGGAGGGAAAGGGGAATATGGGTTGTGATAGTGAGAATGGAATTAGTGTTAAATAAGTTGGTATTAACAAGATAATAATATATTATATAAGGTGATGTTGTTTCACTACCATGGATTTGATTATTATATCTCAAAGTGGTATCAATCTTGAAATATAAGTGGTCACCTCTAGGTAGCATGAATCCAAGACCTTGATTTCTTTTATGTTTTACCATAGGTATAGGTTCAAGGATGAATTATTATTTCCCCCCAATCCTTTGCATTTATAATATTGATTTTTCATGATTATAATATGTATGGGGTAATTATTAATATAAAATAAATGTAAAAACCATCAACATATAGGCATGACCCTTCTGAACTAATAGGTCAATCTTGGTTTGGTGTTGTATCTTTTATAAACATTAATGGTCCTTACTAACAATAATTGGTCTTCTTTTGCCACATCATGTTGGGTCTACCATTAATTTTTATATGTTTGGGTATGATATATCAATTTTGATATTTTGTAAAAAAATTAACTTGGAAAGAATCCTAGATGATATACATGGCAATGCCCACATATTCAATGGTAAAGTGGGAGAAAATTTATAGAGGAGGTAGATTGGAAGATGTGGACACGAGGTCAGTTGGGTCAAAACAATTAGATTTAGGATATTTATGAACTATTTATTTTACATTTTTGTTTACAAAATTAGTATAAGGATAGTAATTGTAACTCCCATACTCAGTTTCTAGGTTTTTACAATATTGGTATGGCTACAAATCACCAAGAATAGTGATGTTTAGTCTAAAATGAGGGAAGTTGATACATTGGTGTAATGTAGAAATGAATGTGCATACTTTATGGATACAAGGATGAAAAAGAATTATATTATATTTAATATCAATATTAATTACATGGTAAAGGGTATCATGGGTGATAGGCCCAATAATGATTAATGGATAAATGGTAATTTTTTACTCTCTCTCTCTCTCTCTACACTATTATAGGATTTGATAGTGATAGTGTCAAGTTTCATATCTATTGTTATATACCACAAGTGTTGGATCAATTTAAATGAGTTATAATCAATTTAAATGAAACAATATTTAGTCTTGAACCATTGTCTATGAGAACCCACTTGATTTTATGGCAAGAAATGATGGCTTCAATATATAGAGGATTATTATATAAGGGACCAAGGGATGACATATCACTTTGATCAAATGTAAGATATTATCCCAAGGATAAACAACATATAATCACTTAAATTTGGTAGGATCAATTTCATTGGGATCTTAGACTGTTGAAGAAGATCAATTAATATTTTCCTATGAACTTATGATGTGCAGAATAGATCCATGATGGAAATTTAGGTACGTGTCTTATTTAATTATTCACCAATATCATGCAACTTTTTAATTAGAGGTGGAGGTGGTTTTAAACGACTAGATAATTTAATGGGATTGGTATTGGAGGAAGGTGAAGGGACTTAGATAATAACATGTGAAATCTAGTTTTAATAACATAATTTTAATTTGGGAGGGAGTTACTAAAATTAGAAGAATAGGAGAAAGGACTAAGAATATTAATACATGAAGGTCAAAGAGCAACTATAATACTTCAAATCAATAGGTAATTACTTAAATATGAAGGTGGAGGTCATAAAATATAGAGGATAAAACTTTTATGGGTGTTATATGGTGGATGAAGAGTGAACTTAATAATAGTGATGTAACTACTAATTACACAACCATAACATTACCATAATTATATGGGACATTATGATAACATACCTGACTAGCCTAGGAATCATGATTTTCAATATGATTAGTTTGGTTTTGATTCTAGCCTTGAGCTTGATTTTGATTATTCTTTTATTATTGATCATTATGCTTAGGGAGGGGATACTTTTAGATGCCCATGCTCTAATCAGTATTGAAATCATTCTTTTCTTACTTGATTCCTCCATTTTCAAGTAGACGTCAAATGAATTATCAGATTTGTATGCATATATAAATTACATGGACTTTGATTTAATGAAAATCATAATATTTTTAGTGTACCATGTATGGTTTGATTAATATTATGGAAATGGCTTTAGGATTGGACAAATAATCATATTAGCCAAACTAAAGTTTTAAACACTACATCAATGAGCTCACCAAGGTCAATGAAAAATCTATTATAAAATTTTCCCCTTCATGGGGATACCCTTTACAATTTTATGGGTGGATTAGGTGGGGTATTTTTGGTCAACAGTGGTTATACCATTTACAAATGCCTGGTCTTCATGACCTCATTATCAACCATGTTATTATTTTTATTAAAATCCTTGGATTTTTTAGATGTGATCACTTGAATTGACACTTTAGGTTGAACTTGTATTTTAATTTGAGATTATATCTTCACTACACCTTTATTAATAAGTGTCTTTTCAATATTTACCTCTTGTATATGATTTATTCAAATGTTTGCACATAATGGAGTCTTAGATTATAGGCTACTTATACATTAAGATTAAGTGTAAAAATACTATCTAGCTTTTCATCTATAAAATTTATTGTAAATGACTAACTATGGCCCTACATCTTTTTTTAAATGTAGATAAATTTTATCCACCATGTTTTTAGCATTATACAAATTAGCCATGGTTAAATCATGTTTTATGTTGTATGATAAATATCTTACAATTTTTTACAATAGGTCATCAAAAGTGGTGACTAATCCTTCTAGTAAATGGATGAATCACTCCAAGGATTTTCTCCCCAAACTATGTGGAAACAAGTTAATAATGTAAATACTATAGAAACCTACCTCTTGGAATGCAACAAATAATTCTTGTATATGCTCTTTGGGATCACCTTTCCATTTATACTTGTCAAACTTAGTCAAATAAAAGTGACAAGGGAAAGCTAATTGAAGTAAAATAATTTTGAAGGGGTAAGGTCACATGTCATAAATTTTATATATCTTACCTTGATTATCTTGTTGAAGCCTTAAAACTGATTATTTCATTTCATTCCATTCTTGAAGATTTGGTGTGATTTGTGATGGAAGGAATGTGATTTTTTGTGCATTCATGAATTGATTAGTTTGGTTGGGATTGGTATAAGTATAGATGAATCCCATTTATGTGTTTATATTGAGGATATTAACCCTATAACCAAAATTATAAGTTTGATATGGGACATGTTATTGGCTTAAATTTGGAAGAGGATTTCCAAGGCATTATTGGTTTGAAGGAATCTATTGTTGATGACCATACACTTTTTATGAAATGAATGGGAACTACTATTTATTATTAGGAATATGATATAATGAATTATAGGGAACCTACTATTCATTCAAATGAATACAATATTATTGAAAATTAAAAGAGGTTTGTTGGTGTGAACTAGGTAATGTGTGTTACAAATTATTAACCACTAATTTTGGTTTTGTATTTACAACTTGTTAAATAATATTGGGTACTTGTTGTACATTAGGAATGACTTATTGGTGTTATAATAAAGTATTATTTGTATTATTCATAATTTTTTGTGACTAAAACATTGGTAGTGATACTTAAAATTAGTTTATGGATCCACAGTAGGTGTATGATTGGCTAAATACTCTTGTGGTTGCTCTAGTGACTAGTTTTGGCTCATGAATGAGGAATTTTTGAATGAATTTTTAGCTAGAAAAGTCATAAAATCATATACAAGATGATATAAATAATGTTGATTAATATACTATATTTTTTAAGAAATAATTGTGCCATGTTGGTTTGGGTCAACAAGTTGACCTTTTCCTTTACTAGATGGTACAATAACTAGTTTTGAACTTTGGGTAATAGGCTAAATTTTGATAGCAACTATTTGTTGAGGTATCTACACTATTCAAAAAAGGTTTCATAATTTTTATATGGGAAAATTAGTTCATATTTTATCTCTAGATTATAACATCCTTAAAATAACTTCATATCTATCTTCTAACAATTAGTTCTCAAAATAATATTGACTATATCTCAAAAAAAGTGGGGCATCCTCAAACACATATGGGTGGTCCTCTCCATCCTAACTATTTTAAAAATTTATAATATACCTATATGTATCATAAAAAAATTCTTCCTCAAAATTAGGTCCATAAGATACCCTAATATGACTGTATATAGACATGTCTAAATTAACACTTCAATTCCCTTTGAAAGTTTGAATTTGGTTGAATTTAAATATTAATTTTGAGTTTTAATGAGAATTAAATTAAATTTGGTTTTAAATTATAAATTAATTCATAAAAAAAATTATTTAGACCTAAATAAAAATAGTCAATATAACACTACTAAATAAATAGAACTTGGTTCTAATTAAAAGTTGTAATTATTTGAAATGTAATAAGGATGATTTGAAATGTGGATAACATAAAAACTTTTTGTGTGCATATGTGAAGACATGCTTTAGAATTTTAGGTTTTTAAACTTGATTTGTTGTTGGATTTGGTTTTGAATACAAATGAGTTTTTGAAATAACAATCAAGAATCAACACACAAATATCACAAGGCTATTTTAATGACTAACACATGATTATTTCACAATCACTGATATTTAAATATACTCACCTTTTGAAAGGATTTAAAATTTTAAGGATACATTAAATAATTAAATGAAATTATGGTGGTTTTTTAATCCCACCCTTATCTCAAAGGTTAGTATGTGTAAAACAATATTTGAGGGATATTAATTTTATAGCCCTGCATCAATGAATGTTTTGTGACAAAAGAGGATTTATACTTTATTATTTTTGTTGGCTTACTAGATAGTCCACAAAGGGTACAAATCCATCAATTGGACATTGTGACTTAATAATTTTTCCACAAAAGGATCTTTTCCATTTATGGCCACTTCATCTATTATATTTTAATGAAGTGATACTATAAAATCTCGAGATATGAGGGACATGGTTTGGGGTTTATGTTAGATCATGAAATCCACTTAACTTCATATTTTCACTTAAAGATGCTCCCACTCAACCAAGAATGATCAAATGTATCATTAATGTGTATACATCATTGGATAATAGGGTTGGTATGTACATTAGGGAATTAAATTCCAATAACCATGCCCTAATAAGTTGTAGGAAGGTGGTGATGAAGTCCACCTAATGTAATATAAAATTAATAAAGGACAGAAGTGATTGTCTATATTTCTCAAGACCCCAAAAATGGGCAAGAGATGAACATACTCCAAAACACCTTTTATATAAATAAGAAGCAAGTAACTTATGTGTTTGTGGCCACCCAATCTCCCTAAATGAGGAAATGGGAGAGCATAAACATAATAGTTACACAAAAAGTCAAACAATCATAATGATATTTAAGTAAATTAAAAAATGTAAGTTTTTTAGAGTATTAAATGAATTGTAGGTTATTTTATTTAACACCAGGAAATATGAGAGAAAATTTAACTTTTTAATCACATAAAACATCTCCTTAAGGCCATAAAGCCTACAATAAATAGGTTATGAGTTGAAAAATGATTTTTGAAAAATAAAGGAAGTTGACATTTTTTAGTTTTAAGCTCTTAGGAAATCCACATAGGGTTATCTCACCATTATGTAGTTCAATCTCACCATTATGAATTTAATTAAAACATTTATTGAAAATTTCATTGATTATTAGGATGATCTCACCATCATCAATAAAATAATAACAAAAAAAATTACCTTCTTCAAACCTACCAATTAGTAGGTCATTCTCACTAATGTCAAGGTCATTCTCATAGATGCATAGGTCATCCTCACTATTTTATAGATAAATATTTCTAATTTTCTTAAACAGACATAAATATGCTAAGAGATGAGAGCATTAAAATGATGTGTAGGCTTATCTTGATATTTATAGAAGCAAACCCACTAAGACACAATGTGACCTATTTGATTTTAAAAAAATTAATTAAAATATTAATGTAAAGCTACCATTTAGTAGAATGATCTCAGTGATTTACATGTCATTCTCACTAATTTCCTAAAACATAAAGGAAAAATAAAAGTGAAGGTAAAATCACTAATCTCTAGGTCAACCTTGATGTTCACAAGAGTGAACTAGCCAATACACAATGTCTTATTTCCAATGTTTATAAGAAAAAACACAAAAAATATAGAGGAAAAATAAATAAATAAAGTTCAAAGAGTGATCTAATTTCATAATTACAAGACTAAGAAGGATTTGGAGAGGTTTTTGGTGTGCACAGTCCCATTGGGTGTGCTAAAATGTAAACCATGATTACAAGAGAGGTTAATTTATTTTTTCAGTATTCAAGATCAAAATAGTTCACAAAACATAACTTATCAATCATGATTCCTCATTTTGGGAAAGGTATAGCAAAGACAAACAAATATAAAGTAATCAAAAGCTATTACCTTTCTTATGGATGTCATTAACTAGCCAACTCACATACATGATTATGCCCAGATGTATAGATAAAATTATTATTAAATATTATGGTATGAAAGGAATCAAAATATCTCTAAAAACTATCTATATTATTTTTAGACCAATTTAAAATAAAATTAGTGAATCTTTCAAAGGATTTATATAGAGTTTTTTTCATAAAAATATTATTAAAATTTTTATGGTGACCCTTCTATTTATAGACTTTCTATATTTATTTTGACCATTGGATTAAGACCAATATGAGTGGCCATAATTAAATTCAATTTTGGATGCCTAATATAATAAATATTTTGGAAATAGGTTGAATTAATGAGGCATGTCTTGCATTAATCCTAATATTTTTTTGTATTTATTGTTTAGTTCTTGCTAATTTTGTTAATGATGGCATGGATGGTGTCATAATTCATATATTTGATGGATATTTGAATATTACATAATTAGATATTAGCCAGTTTCTATGGATTTTCAATTTAGCCATTTGATTTAATTTTCTAAGCTAATTAATCATAATTATCTTCAATGTGATTTATATAATATAAAAATTTATATATTCATTCCATTTAATTACCCCATAATGTTACTTGAAAAACACCAACTTAACTTACATTGATTAGACTAAGCTAATAGTTGGTTATGGTGCATTGCTTCAATCATGGATGCCCCAATATGTTTTATAAGCTTTAGATGATGTGTGCATATGAATTAAAGTCTTTCAATGTTATTTACCCTAGTTTGTGCATTATTAAAAAAAATCATTATAACTTATAATTTTGACATGAAAGTGTTAAAAATTAGATGTCTACAGATATGACGTGTGAAAATAATTTCAAAAACAAGCTCTGGTTTCTACACATAAACCAAATATAGGTAAAAATAAAATGGGTGAATTGAGTAAGGGTAATAGTTGAGATATACTCATAAAAACTCACATAGTATGAGTGCTACCTATATAGTCCAAAATCTCCTCAGACCAATGTCATTCTCCCTCTAGAGTGAATGTGTCAATCTTGATATTTGATATATCAATGAAAATAATAAATTAACTTAATTATTGAAAATGAATGACCTTGACCTATAATAAAATAACTTTAGACTTGGTCTATGACTATTAGGATCAATTATAACTAGAACTATAAAGATTAGTGCCCTTTTGCTTAATGTGTAGTAGAATTCCTAGTGATTGCTAATTCTATATTATATGGCATTGATGTGAGTATATAGAGTAATTTTTGTAATATTTTTATTATATAACCTTGATATAAGTGTGGGATTGAAGATATGAAATGTCTCAAATTTTAAAAGTTATCATTAGAGTGTGGGGGATAAGGCCACACTAGTGGACAAGGCTGGGTTATGACCTTATCTAACCTGATGCAGTCTTGTCCCAAAAGGATAAAGACTATTTAAACTTAGATTATAGGAATTTGTAATCAAAATAGGTACGTATAAATAAATTATTTTTCAATTTTTAAAATAAATTAAATTTTGAAGTCTATCATGTATATTGAAATTTAAAAGAATGATGTAATGAAGTGAAATTACTATCATAAAAGATATGTGAACCTAAGTGTGTATACACACTTTTTTATGTTTATGTGAATCTTGATTGTGCAAGGTGCCCCAATGAAAAACCTACAATGATGCCACTAAAATTAGTTAATGTCAATATTATAGAATCAAAAATCTAAACCTTAAAATTTTAAAATTGAAAATACATAAAGGAAATAATACACATGAAAGATTATAAAACAAAATTTCCTTATAACTTGAAAGTAAAAAAGTGTAAGTGCCCCCTTGTTGAGACACATGGAAAAATGTAGAACTTGTGATTAATTGAGAGTGATCAAGTCCTAATTTTTAAAACCAATGAAATAAAATGAGTTATAAATATTATAAGCTCTAATTCTCATATGAATGTGTAAAGTATTATGTAAAATAATTGGAGTGGAACCACCAAATGTGGCTCACTAAAGTGCAACCATAGATCTTGAGTGTTACTAGGTTCTAACATGGCTTACTTTCAAAATGAGATAAATCACACTACTATAGATAGATCTATATCTTATTCAAAAAATTATATGTTTGAAAATTTTAAACATCAAAAAAGTGAACTTTAAAAAATTCCAAGTAGAAACATGAACATGAATAGATATCATGCCTCCTATATTTAAACTAAAAATTCTAATTGAATATGTAACTATTTAAAACATATTATTTGTGAAAAAATGAATGAGTTCACATGCATGTCATATGCCCCATAAAATAAAAATTATGAACCATAATATAATTATAAAAAAATATATAATGTTATTAATTTTAATTTTTTTGCTCACAAGGACTTGAATTTTTAAGACAAACTCATTGTGATGCCCCCTTTTTGAGATGAGGGACATAGCCTCCAAATCACTAGTCTCAAAAGATAGCTTGTAAAATATGTAATAAAATAAAAAAATATGAATGTTTGAATTTTATTTCATCATACTATTAAATATATCATTGAATTATATTTGAAACATGTGTTAGATGGATATAGTATTGAAGCACATAAGTAAGATCCACATGACATGTATCATGACACAAAATTAAAAGTAGAAAATAGAATAAATGTATGATATGAACCACAAAACCATATTAAAAAATAATTTAAATGGAATTAATGTCACATTATTTACATATTATACCATACATAAAGGCATAAAGGCCACATACAAGGGACTTGTGAATATATTAAAAAAAAGGCCAAGGGCCACACTCAAATTGAATGAGGATTAAAAATAATAAATAACATATATACATGGAACACAAAAGTTCAAGATCCACTAATAATAAATAAACAAGTCATAACTTATCATGTAGTAAAGTAAGAAGTTTGAAAAGAAGCATAGAGCAAATGAGACTAGTCTACATCAACCATATGTATGAATGTCATTGTTAGGAAATTACATATCCATTTAACATAATGTATAGATCAACATGGTAGAGATATTATGGATATATAAAATTTGTTAAAGATTTCATACAGAATAAAGAGATTCCCCCAACTTAGCAAGGTTGTTGTGTAAATGTAGAACTCAACATTGAATATCCATGTAATAGTATGTCTTGTATCACACTCACATGCCTCATGAAAAATAATGTGTATTGAAAATTAAAAATGTAGAATGTTTTTAGTTAGAGGCCACACCTCTTAAAGGTATAATGTTTGTATTTTATGCTCCATTGATCATCTCTAACTGATATCCCTATGAAAGTAAGATGATGATCCACATATTTTTTAGTTAGACATCATGACCCTTAAAGGTAGATCCTTGAATTATTATCCATTCACTAAATACTCAAGATCACACCATAGCCGAAATCAATTTACATTATAATTTGCATCAAACTCTACATTATTTAGGATTAATTTTCAATTTGAACTGCATTGAAGCCTATCATTTATGTCAAGTCTGGGACGAATTATATGTTTTATTTCATGCATATATGACATAGTCAATTTCCTAGTTTGATGGTTTTGATAGGTATATGAACATAAAATTTCAAGCTTAATATCGATTTGCTGACTTGACACACTATCTAGGTCTATTATCTTCCATTGTCTCTCTTTTCTATATTTGTTATCTCCTTGTTTGACCTAGGATTTTCTATGGTTTTTTAGATTCATAAGGAGGTGATACTTTACACTCTACTAAATATTATTTATGATCTCCATGATATTTTTATTACTTTTAGATTTTAGGAGCTTAGACTTCACATGATCATTCTACGTGTCATGATCATAGAGCTCTCACTACAGTTGGGCTCTTCATATGGACCAAGCTCTATACATGATCAGGGCTTATGAATTATAAATATGAGGGATTAGATGGTCTATGATGATATAAGTCTTCCTATATACTTTATATGTTATCTAATTCATGGGATATTATGATGCTACCATGTAGAAAGATCTCAAGCCTTTAGATATTTGGGCCACTACTACTGGATTTATCGATGATCAATTTTTATGAGTCATTGATCTAGAATATCTATGTTTAAAAACCTTCAAATTTTATTATGTTTTCTTATGTCATTTTTAATCTTAGGCTCTTTATATGATTCCATGTGGTAGCATCATGGGCCTTTAGGGCTTGATAGGGCTCTATGTTATGTCAATGGCTTCTAAGTCCTAGGTTTCCATGATCGCACCATGTTACATGAACTTAGGGATTTAGGGACTTGAAATATTTTAAAACTATTTGTTGTATTCCACATGTCTATCACTTGAGATCTTACCACATGGCATAATCTTTGGGATTCCAAAAGGCCCAACACTTAGCCATTTTCTCAAATTTTATAGACTTATACAAGTGGTTAGGATCTATAGGATGCTACCAAGTGTTGAAATACCATTGAATCTCAATCATAAGGAAAAATATTGAGCCCATTTTATTAATATGGGTCATTTAATGGGAGATAAAATGATTGGGAGATATACAGGGGATTTTGACCTAACCAAAATTTGATAGATGCCTCTATGTGGTGTTCATGCATTAATTCATATAAACCACACATTTGAATGAAAAATTAAAATTAAAATCATCAACTCATAAATGGAAAAGTAAATATGAACTAAATGTTCTATAAATGAGAGAATAAAATAATTATTATATAATTTAAAACAAGTCATTCACATAGATCACATATAGATAAAATATGTCATGTGACATCATGATATTTATTTAAAAACTCCCCTTCAATAGACTCTTAATGGGGAGACATGCATGAAATTTAAGATGATGTTTATTTCCATGTGGAAGATTATAATTGGTTTGTATACCTATTCATTTATGATCCATTTACAATTAGACGCCTATAAAATTTATGTTGATGTCACTAGGTTGATGCCACATGGCATCATCTCATTAAGTCAGGCCCTCAATGCTAATTTATTGTGTTTAGGCCCCTTCTAAGTACGAGGCCCTTAAAATTCATAAATTTAAGTGATCATATGGTTAGTAAGTATTTTTGGGGTTACGTGATCCTCTATGAAAGCTCTAAGTCCCTAACTTCTGAGATGGAAACAATTATCATAATATCAAGAAGTTAGGTAGCTCTTTGAATTAGAAGATTTACTATGACTACGTTTTGATTAAATGTGAGCCATGTGATGTAATATAAAATAATATATAATGATTAAATAGGTTTTATACTTTGGATTTAGTCAATCATGATTTTCACTTCTAGATGGGTGACACACATCACGATCTTAGAAATCTGGGTTGCCTTTAGACTTAGATATTTTAAGTGAGCCCCTAAAATTTGGGTGCATGTAATCATGATTTATGGTATAAAATGAACGCATCAATCTCATTATAATAACTATACATAAAAATACAAGGAAAAAGACTCGAACAATATGTTAATAGTTTAGTCTAATAAATTAAAATTAAATATAGGCTAAAGAAAACATAGTTTTGCATAGACTAGGCTCATGTGTCAACTAGAAAAAGGCCATTTTTAAATATGAAATGCAAAACAAATTATGATGATCTGAATAATTTAAAAATAAATCCTAAAATAAAATATTTGACCAAATATTTATAATGGGATATTATAAAGTCTTGATCATTTTACATTTAAAAATAACCTTTTAAAGGGCCAAGTAAACTTTAACATTTATGAAATTGAATTCAAACATGGTATAAAGCATGGTTTAAAATTTTTAGCCTCTTTTATACATTAATAAAATTCATAAATTAAAATAAATTACCAAGAAACTAAGTAAAATCAGAGAAAAGAAACAATTACTCTAAACCAAGAGGGTCTCCTTATGAGGATTTGGGGATGGGGCATGTTGGACCAAACATAAATGAAAGTGCAAGTAGATAACCAATAATTTGATTATATGGAAGCTCCCATGGAGTTACTATATAAAGGTTACATCCACTTGCTTCATTTTGTGATAATCCACCAATTGGAATAAGATCTTATTATGTAGAGTTATTTGATCTATTATAATCTGTCATAGGTGTTGTATAATGCATATTAGTCATAATTGTCTTAGAAATGTTAGAGAATCATAATTATTACTCAATGTAGCTCCCATTAATTTTTTCCATGATATACTAAGGATTGCATTACATTTAAATAAAATAGGATCAATGTGAAATATTATTAAACATGATTTAAGATGAGGAGTGACTAGTAATGTGATAGATAATATGCAATACTTTGGTTTTGTATCTTGATTGAGATGTGTATCATACCCAAGATATCTAAGAAGATCTAGGCTACATATATCAACTTTATGTAAGTGAGTAACTACAACATTTGTGCATTGTCTACCATCCATACTTGGTTTAATAATGAGAAGATATAGATTTTTTTTTATTATTATTCTAGATACCCATATTTGTTACACACAGTTTTATTACATGTTTTCATAGATTTTTAATATATAGTCCTCTTGATAAAAAGTTAGATATCTAGTTGTACAATCTCACATGGACCTCTTTAGTTTCATATTATTTCATTTGATTTATCTACCCCTTCAGACTTTATTTAGTAAAATTGCATTTTTATCCAATGTATTATAGGGATCCCTACCTATTTTTTTATTTTTGTGTTTTCAACCCCTATAGACTTATGTCTTGGTTGGAATCTTACATTGATGCAAGTGCCCTATTATGTTACAAATTCTCATATTTATATATTTATATAATTTTCAATTTTATGACCAATTTTTTATACCCATAAGTTTATTATATTATCAACCTTTCACATGCCACTAGGTGCTAAATTTAAATTTAAGAGTCCCTTATATATACAAAGGCTATGGTCTAATTGCACCACTTGGCATGTTTATTACACAAGATTCAAATTAGAAAATGCTTTACATTATAAGCTATAAAATTACATTAGAGTACTGAATTGAAAATATAAAGAATTTAAAAGGTCAATATACACTTGTATAGTTTGTACCAAGGGTAAAATAGGAGAAAAAGATTGTACTTTCAAAATCATTATTCTACATACATACCTAATAGGGAGAACTACTTGTGAGTCTAAGTCCCTCTTCAAAGTATATGGATATGTAGGTAGAAATTTGAAATATGTGGGGTTGATAGGTTTATCTAAACTCACATGATAACCCATTTTTACCAAGTCACGTGAGTTTAAAGTAAATAGGACCAAGGTTTCAATTATTTGTTGAAATTTACACATAATTACACACATTTTAAAGGATAAAAAAACTTCAAAAGTGATAGAATAAAATTAAATGAAATTTAGATCCATTCTTGCACATATTTTGTGTTGGAAACCTATGTCAAAGATAGACACCTATGTCAAAAAAAAACTTAAGGATCAATGCAAGTGTCCTAAGGGTAAAAATAATTAGAATATAGGATGAGTAGATCCTAGAGATTATTCGCTATCATGAGTTAGTTCCAGATCATTTTCATAGTCTAGAATAGAACATGAAATAAGATAGACTCTCTTTATCCCTTGGTTGCCTAACATGTTACTCTATTTATTACCCATGTAAATAGGAAAATTTCCATAATTTATAAAATATTACTAAACTTTGAATATGGTCATATGGAATTCAAATTGTTTTATTTTCTTATTAAATTTATGTAAAAACCCTAAATAGCATAAAACATCATAGGTAACCTATCCTCTAATTTTGAACCAAACTAGTCTACATGTAGGGGTTTTTTCTTCTTTAGAAGTTTATTTCAGATTCTTGTATTTGTTTTTTACATTTGACTACTTTCATGAGAATATACATCATCTCTGGGTTCACATAGGTCCCAAAGATTATCCATTAAATAATTATAATGTAGGATGAGTAGATCCTTGAGATTATCCACTAGTATGAGTTAGTTCCAAATCATTTTCATAGTCTAGAATAGAACATGAAATAATATACACTCTCTTTATCCCTCGGTTGACTATAATTTTACTCTATTTATTACCCATATAAATAGGAAAATTTCCATAATTCATAAAATATTACTAAACTTTGAATATGGTCATATAGAATTCAAATTGTTTTATTTTCTTATTAAGTTTATGTAAAAACCCTGAACAACATAAAACATCATAGTGAACCCATCCTCTAATTTTGAGCCAAACTAGTCTACATGTAGGGTTTTTTTCATTCTTTATAAGTTTATTTCAGATTCTTGTATTTGTTTTTTTTATCTTTGACTACTTTCATGAGCATAGCGTAAGGAATGTTTATTCAAAACTTTGATTTAGGCCTTATGTTTTCTTGTTTTATGATTATACCTAAAATTAGAACCCTTATGGCTTATCTTTTTCATGGAAATAGAAAGTCCCATCACTTGAATACAATATTTAATATTTAATATTGCATATGAAGATTTCATGGCATATAAAAAATAGGATAAAACCACCTCTTTTACTTATAATTATGATAATGAAAGAACTAATACTAAAAATGCTAGTATAAGTGAACATGTTGATATTCATAGCATTATTTCATATGGTTATGAGTATGATTTTTTTACTCTTAAATATTAATAAGATGATCCTACTTATCCTATTTATTTTCATTCCTATGATGACTGGCCTCAAAATTTAAAAAATGTCAATTTCATTAAATAAAGCCTCAAATAAGGATGATACAATAGATATGCAACAAATTAGTAGTCATGATATTAAAAGTCAAAAAATTCATGCATAAATTCTATATATAAATCAAAATTTTATTTTTCCTCTTCTCTTTCCAATGATGTAAATGTTAAAAAAATTGAATGCTCCTCTTCCTTTTCCACTGATGCAAATGCTGAAAATAATAAAATTGGGCCTTCTTTACCAATTTATGCTAATACTAAAATTATTCTTCCTTGATTATATCCCTCAAATAAAACTCATGAAATTATTTTTATTTATCTATTTTGAATTAAACAAAATTTATTCACTACTTCTCATATCTTTTTTTAAAGGAAGAATGAAAATACATATGAAAGTCATAAGAAAGCTATTATTAAATATGTATTGTTTGGAGATATAGTTAAAATATCAACTAAAATTGATTCATCTCTTTCCAAACTCAATTCCTATAAATAAAATAAAATCAAAAGTGCATTTCATGACAATAAGGAAAATGCTGCATTAAATGTCTCTTTCTCACATGACAATGACACATTAAAAGTAGAAAGTGGCATTGCATTTTATCTCCCTTATTTATAAATTACTAATGAAAGTGAAATTTTCATCTTTTGTTATCTAAATGTTACAACAAATTATAAAGTGTTTGTTTTCCCCCCTCTACATTTTTTTCTAAAAAAGAACATGTTTTTACAAGTAAAACTATTTTTCCTACTCTTATTGTATGTCATGAAATTTCAATTAATATAAATCCTTGTGATGATATACACTTTAGTGTTATTCAAAATAATATAGTTTCTTCTTTATTAAATATTAAAAAAACCATTTGATGATCCTACTTTAGAAGGTGATAAAGAGTATATTATTCCTATGTTTCGTATAAGTGGTATTATATAACTTTTAAGAAAAATTCTAACCTTTTCATAAATCTCTACTTCTGATATACTATCTATCATGACTACTATGGGATATATTCAACAATAAGTGAACACCCTTAAGTTTTAATTTTCCTTTTATGAGGCTACCTTTGATAATAATATATTACAGGAACAAACTCTTACTCAATATATTTTTTAATATCCTTATCCTTAAACATTATCATGCCTAAGTTCCCTTCCTTAAATGGTCAAGGGGATAGTGCTACTCATTTAAAATAGTATATACACTCCTATGACAATTGGGTCAAGAATTAATGCTTGATATTAAAGGCTCTCCACTGGAGTTTACCTCAAGATGTTGATTTGTTTTATATGTTATTAAATGGTTCCCTATCAACATTAAAAAAAAAAATCAAAGATGTACTCTTATTAAATTTTCATAGATATACATTAACTAAGTTATCATTAGAAAATTTTAAAGTATTGACAAAAAATGAGGATGAATTCATTCAAGATTATTCTATTTATTTTAGAATATATTATATTCCTAGAACTATACCCCCTCAGTTAGATGTGAAATTTATATTTAGTAGGCATATTATTTATCCAATAAGATTAAAAACATTGGACAATCCTTTTCCTTCATTAAAATCCTTATATGGGTATGTGTATAAATATGCATATGCTCTAATTTATACCAAAACAAAATTACCTATTTCTCCACATCAAGGAAAAATTGGTACAAATAATACTTTCCCAGAAAATAATCAAACCAAAAGGGGTTGTGAACCAATTCAGAAACCTTATTTAGAATCAACATTTCATGTTAAATAAAAAATAGTAGAGGTTTTGAAAAAATAAAAGGAACATACTTATATAATACCTCCTATAGTAAAACCATACACCTTTACCATAAGGCAATCACTTCAATTTGATTGGTATCAATATAGAACACATGATATATTGTGTACACTATTGTATAAATGGATAATAAAAATTCCTAATAATTCTCACCATCCTCTAAAAATATTTTAAAAGGTAAAAGCATACAAAACTTTCACTTACCATGGCATAAACAGGCATTGAGATAATGATTTTTTTGCTCTTGATAAAAAGCTTGCATTGTTGGTAGATTGGGGACTGAATACATTTTAGAAAGATACATATAGATAAATTTCCACCATTAATTCTATAGATTATTATAATAATTTTGAGACATCATCCATGGGTGCTAGTATCATGAGATCACCACCAGCTCCCTAGACTCCGTCAATTTCCTGTCATAAGTATGGCATCAAGCAAGGTGATTATAAATGGAAATAATATGGATACATATCTACCACTATAGATAGCCATATATGGATCCTAAATCATCCCCTATAGTCAATGAAACCATGGGATCTCTCTCATCACTAGGTCAAGGGGTTAGATCACTAGGTTATAATGTTGGCTTGTCATTAGGCCTATACCCACTATTGACTATACGATGCCATGGATATGAAGGTGATAGAATCCCCTGCTCTTTAACAAATTTCCAAAAAAACATAATCATATTGAAATAACTCATATACCTTAGGAAAGTAGTTAACTAACAAACCATTCATCTGAATCCTCTAAATCTCATTCCCATCCTTGGGTCATCTAACAAAGATCATGTACAAATTCCATATTATATGATCTATTTTCAACCTATCTAAAATTGTTTGATACTCCATCATAGTGTGTATTATACTAGAGGGTAGTACCCACCACTTCACAAATGTGTGATGATGGCCCCACCTAGCTAAGTTCCCACAAACCATCCACACTACTACAATATGCTTGTAAGACCAAACATGTAATAAGGCCTATTACAATACCTACACCATAAATCTCTAAACATAATCTATAAATGTTTTTGTACAAATAAGACATTACCATGTGACCCCATACATATTTAGTACCATTCACCTCAATACATTGTATAATCTGATACATGTGATATAAAATCACCAACATGCCACCCTTTATAGCTATAAAAGAATCCAATAATTCAAAAATGAATTTATGTAGTCACAACATATCACCCCTAGTAATGCTATCTAGTTGAATCATATTACTTAGATCTACATATGGTGCTCTATATCTAGTGAAATACATATGAGACCATTAAATATAGCCATGGCTACCATCCCTAGTAACCTACAATCTCTCACCTCTTGTAAGTAAGTATAAAATATGATACACATCCTCTAGATTGACTATCATCTCCCATGTTTGGAGTTATAATGTGCACATATATGGGTTACACATCTTAGAAAACACCATAATAAGGTGGATTTTATATGTAATCTACCCTAATTTGGCCATATGGCTCAACCTATCCTAATCTATCATGGTCAAATCAACTACTTTTATACCTAGCTCTACTAGAGTTGACAAATGTCTACCATTATATAACTATAAAATATGTTTACCCTATACAAAAAATAAATTAAAAACAAGTTTTAACAATTAAATTAAATTAAGAACAACTAGTTTTTATAGTTAAATATAAAAAATATAGAATACCAATAGAGTTGGACATTACTGTTAACATTGAATACCAATGTTGGATGGTTCCATCTAAATTTGGATACTATATTCGAGGTAACAATAATACTATCCAAAAAAAATTTATGGAAGTTTCTAAAATCCCAAAAAAAATATATTTATTTTGATAAACATGAAAAAATAAAAAAATTAAATTTACCATTTAATTCACAAGTAAACCTACTTTTTGGAGTGTAAAACAAGGCTATCAAAATCATAGAGTATATATCATGGACACATGTGTGTCTTGAACTAATTTATCCCTTGCATAATATTTTTATATGTATTTGACATTTTAAACATAATAATATACTTTATAATGAAAATATTTACTACTTCTGGGCATAGCAAAAGGTTAGAATATGAAGAGACAACACTTTGTAAAACTCTATATATAACACTCAATTTTATGGGGATATGGTTCTGATGTGATAGTGATAATAATTTTTTTTTGAAATTGTTTTCATATGTATCTTTTATCATTATTATGTACAAAATTATTACTTATTTAATTTAATTTGTTAATCATATGAGTTTATATCAACTATTTATATTCTAATAAACCTATGTTTATTTACATATCTATTTATTTTTACTGTTAATGAATATATCTAGTTTAAATTGACATCAAATGTTTACTTTTATTACTTTATTTGTAAGATATGGATATATTAGCATGTTATGGAGGGTTTTACAAGAATATCTACTAATAATGGTGTAATTATAATGGATTTTTTTTGAAACATGTTGAGATGGTTAGGGCAAAGAGATATAGAAAGATAGATCGATGAAAGAATTCTAAATTTTGTAGAAAAGGAAGTGAGAATAATAGGGAAGACTATGAATGACATTATTTAGGATCATATCTAAATATAATTCTATTAAATCTTATAGTGTGAATTTATTGATCTATTAGATATGTGGTTATCTAAACTAGAGTATTATTGCTTTTAGCTATGAAAGATTAAAATCATAACCTAGTCAAAAAAAAAAAGCTAGAAAGCCTCTGAAACCTAGATAATGATTGGACCTATGTAGTATACTACTAGACTAAGACTACCATTAATGAATATATCACTATATTTATTATACAAGGCTATTTGGATTTTGAAGCTGAGCATAACCTATTTCTTAGAGGAATTCATGGAAAGTTCCTTCAATGACTACCTAATTTGGTTAAGATGTTGGTTGTGTAAAATTCCATGGTGCCTACTCTTGCCAACATGGAGTAGTTTATTTAGGTGTTATGGGGATGTATTTGATGTAATATTTAATTATATAGAGCTAAACAAAGTAACTTGAACCTGAACCTAGAACATGAAGGATGAGAAGATCCAAAATGAGAATAAGATTATAGGATTGGAAAGAGAATTATGAAAATAAAGAAGATGGTAAAAATTGAATAATTTAGACTTAACTATGAGTAAGATTATGAGTAAGGTAGATGATTCTAAATAAAGGTAAACCTAAAGAGAGGCTTTGCAACATGTGAGAAGTAGAGAAGTTAAAGATATTATAGAGTAGGAAAGAGAAGGGCCCAAGGAAGAAGAATATTGATTTGAGAATAGTAAGGGGATGAAAAATAGTGAAGGGGAAGAGGAAAGTGGAATAAAATTAGAGAATTTAAAATATAAGAGTAGATCATAGTTAAGAGTAAATTTATTTGAAGTAGTGAAAGAATATTCATGAGAAAAGATTATACAAAAGCATAGAAGTATCTTTAAAAAATAAAATTAACCATTTACACCTAGGATGCTCACTTAATGTCATTTTAAACTTTGTTGGAGTGTTATAAATTATGTCTCTAAGGTGGACAAGGGTGTTTATGAGGTGTCATGTGTGTTAGAATGGCAATGACAAAGTGTGCTTCAAGGTGCTCAAATGCTCCTGCATGGTTCTTCAATATGTGCTTTGATAGTTAGGTTGATGGATGTTATTTATGGTGTGGTAATGTTTCAAAGATCTTATGGGGTGTTATTAGTTCTTGGAATACTTTTGGAAGTGAAAGTAATTCATCAAAATAGTCATATGAATGTTTAGGTTCTCCTAGTCATCTTGGCAAATTAGGATGAGTGATTAAATTGATGACATAAAAATTCAAATTTGTAATAGTGACATAAGGATTTGGTAACATGGGTCTAATTATTTTTTTTCCAAAATATTATATTCCAAGTTTTGACTCATGAGATGGTGTGTAGAAAAAGTTATGGTAGTGCAAAGTTGGTCTCCCAAGCAAATTTCACTAGTTTCTATACTTAGCCAAATTTACAATATCAAGTGACCATTATATAGGGTTACCAAGTTTTAAAACCTCGCTCAATTGGATCAAGGATAAATTGCACATTTGTGATCATCCAGAGTCAATAAATCAAATATCTATGGTGTGCATTTAATCATTCAGATGGAAATCTAATGATAAGTACAAGGTCAATAAGTCAAAGGATCCTAAGATTAAATACAATGGTGACATGTGTCATAAACATGGTTAATTAGTAGTGGATAAATATTCTATGTTTGATCATATGTCTATCAAATCAATTATGTGTGTTTGATCCTACAAATCAAATATTGATGATGCACATTCAACCATGTAGATTGAGATCAATGGTGTGAATCAAGTCAATAAGTCAATAAACATAGAGGGTAAGTAGGGATTCCAAGTGGTGTAAGAGAATTAAATGAATGGAGCCTAACATGAGTGTAAATATAAGGCATAAAAGGATTATAAGTAGTGTAAGATCATAAACTGAATGGAGATTGACAATAGGGTACATAGAAGGCAATAGGGTTGCCAAGTGTCACAATCTTAGTATCCTGGATCAAAGATTAATAACAAGCATAAATTGAAGGCCAGGAGACTCCTAAGGATATCGATGGAGAAATTTTTTTCAAGTTTCCAAGATACATGATATGGATACATGTGTCTAAATATTTTGATTTAAAAATGACTGTTGGAATTTGAAATTTTAAATTAACAAAGGAAAACTAGTCTATATTGTTTGATTCATATCTTGAGCATATGCGAAAATTTATTGATAAAGTAAAAATAAAAGTAGTAGATACTTAAATTAACATCTAATAAAATTGGTTATAAGGTTTTACATTCCATATAGTTGTATTTATTGAGCTTAAAAGTGGATTGAGGGTTTGACCATCTTTTGCAAGTGAATCGAGATGGATGTTTGTGTTTGTATTGATGGTGCTTTGATGTTTTAAGGTGAATTATAAATTGGAGAGTGTTTTAGACTCAATGATGATCAATTTTATGTGTTTTTTAAGTTTGACCAATCCATATTTAATATTAAAAAATGATTATAAGTTGACTATTTGGTCTTTCATGATGTTTTTATGTACAAGGCTAATGTTTGAGTATGTTATGCATACACAAATGTAAGTAGGGATGAATGTAATCATTTGAAAGTGTCTTAGGAGTCATGTGGATTGGACCTAAGCATATATAAGTGGTCTTGTGTTCCTAATTTTCTTGGTGAAGTGATAAAGGGGTGAATAGGTCTATATGAGACCTATAAGGGCTACTAAGGCTTAATTGAAAGGTGTAGTTGCTTAAAGATGACCCATGGATGCTATGGTTAACCTATGAGGATAGTATTGAGATATGTATTATTGTAACATAAGACTTAAGGGTTAAATCAAGTCTTATGGCTGACCAAGAACATGGAAACCATGAAGACTCTATAAAGAGTAAAATCAAAGGTGATGGTTTCTAGAGTTGAGATGCGAAGGATAGAGAAGTACGAGTGTGCACAATGGATAGAATGAATAGAATATTAGGTTGAGGAATTTTTTCATGAACTATAGATCATAATTATGATGTTATAATAGAGTTTTTGAAGGTTTTTTGATTGAGTATTTGCAAAGATGTATAGAATAATTCAAAAGGTGGTTTTGGATGCATTGAGAGGGTGCAAAGGCTAGAGTAAGTGCATATGGTTAAACAGAGTTTATATTCATTATATCTACATCATATTGGAAAAAAATCAGACATAAAGAGATGTTCATTTCATAGGTGTTTTTATGGGTGCTCAACATTTAGGGAAAGAGATGCTCATCCATCCTTAGGGGCTAGTGCTCCTTATGAAGTGGGTGCTTCACTAAAGTATCATGTTTGTAATTAACTTATAAAACAAGTAGTCCATGTGTTTTTAGGCTTGAGAGTGGTTTTTATCCCCTAAGAAGGTTTTCCACCTAGATCTTGTGTTATGTGTGTGATATTTCTTATCTTTCTTGTCCATTGCTATAAATGATATGTATGCTTCATGAATTATAGTGTTATTTGGTTAAGGGTTTGAAAGGATTAGAATTGAGTTTGGATTTTATTGCATCACTAGATCACTCCCCCCCCCTCTTAGTGATTTTAAATTTAACAATTGTTATTAGAGTAGGTTCTTTGGTGAATGTTGGACAACTTGAAGGTGATCCAAGATACAATATGGGTAGGCATCAAATGCAAGGAGGATTTTACACTAAATAAGAATTGATGTTTAATGGGTCCAGTTATAATTTTTGGAGTGGGAAGATGAAGACCTACATAATATCCTTAGGGTTTGACATTTGGAAATTTTTTTGGATGGATATTGAATCTCCCTTACTCCTCTAACTAGTGCAACTAATATGAAGTTATGTGAGATAAATTATAAGGAAATAAATACCATCACTTGTAGTCTTTTAGAAAATGAGTTGACCAAGGCAATCCATTATAAATATACCAAATATATATGAGAAAAAATGTAGATCATTTATGAATGGGATTCAAAGGTCAAGTTGGCCAAGTTTTAGACTCATCAAAGATAATTTGAGAGTCTCAAGATGAAGGAAGAGGATTCAATGCCATCATATCTATAGAGAGTTGATGAGATTATGAACATCACCAGAGGTCTTGGAAAGGATCTTGAAGAAGATAATATTGTGCAAAAGGTATTAGGTTCTCTTACCCTAAAATTTGATTCAATTTTTTCTAACATAGAAGAATGTCATGATCTCATAAAGATGAAGATGGATTAAATGTATGGTATTATCATAGCCTATGAGATGAGAGTCAATGAAGATAAACCACCAAAGAAAGAATATACATTTAAGTTACAAAAGAAGACAAAGAAAAAGCTCCAAAGTAAGAAACTCAAGGAGGATGACATATCTGATATTAATGATGATGAACTAATTATTTTGTTTGCAAGGAAATTTAAAATAGGTTTAGGAAAGTATAAGGGTAAACTACCCTTTAAATGCTTCAATTATGGAGAGGTAAAACACTTTCCCAATAAGTGCCCTAATAATCATAATAATAATGATGATGAAGAGCACGGTGAAGGTTAAGATGAAGATAAGAAGACATTTAGGTCTAATAAGAACAAGAAATTATTCAAGAGGTATAATGACAAGAAGTGTTTTAAGGACAAGAAGAGTCTCTACACCAATGAATATTGCAACTCATTAGATGAAAGTGAAGACAATGATTATGAGTTTGATAATGAAGATGATGGTACTATTGAAGATGAAGTCCTCATTAGGGATAAGGAAGGAAGATGTTCCCATCAAGAAGATTATACATGGTTTGGTGATGATTCAGATAATGATAAAGATGAGGTGGATTATGAGATTGAGTTGGTAAATGCCCTTGAAGATCTAAATATTAAGAAGAATAAGATCAAGAATATGAAGTAACAAATCAAGGAATATGAGGAAAAATTTAGTGTGTTTGAGGTCATAATTAATGAATACACCAAGGAGCATGAAGGTATAGTCAAGAATATCAATAGTCAATTAGAAACTATGTCTACAAGATTAAAAACCAAAGAAGATGAGTTCTCAAGCTATGTGATTGAAATTGAGTCATTGAAATTAAGTTATACAAGACATATAGTAAGGTGAAGTCATTTGTGAGGTTTGAAAAGATCTCAAATGATATTGACAATATTCTAGGTAGCCAAAAGCATGTAAGTGATAGAATTGGTCTTGGATACAAAGAAGAATAAAAGAATGTAACTCAACATAAGATGAAGACTAATGTGAACAAAGACAATCAAACCTTGAAGATAAATCATCAGTCAAGGAATGAAGGTGTTGATAGAATGAAGACAAATCAGATAAAACAACCAAATGCCATGAGTTATGTAAGTTTCAATGGTTAATGTTACACATGTAATCAATCTGGTCATAGGGATAGAGAGTATATAAGACTTACTAAGAATGAGTGGAATCATCAGTCAAATAACATGAGAAAAGTTGAGTGTTTCAATTATTATGACATAAGACACATTGTAATATTTTTCCACATATATTTATGCTTCTTAGGAGAAATTTTTCATTTGGATAAGTAAGCATGTGTGCTCTTGTTGTTTCAAAGAATTTCATCCTAAAGATAGATTATGGATGTTTCTAAGTGTCTAATAAAGGATGGGGAGTTATCTAGATGTTCTATTTACATATAAATGTGTGTTGACATTTCTCTAGTGTGTTCTAGGTGGTTTAAATTTTTGAAGTGTTTTATGTGTCTTTTGAAGAATTTTGAGTGCTCTTAGATTTCCCAATTCTTGCATGAAGGGTTATAGGTCAAAATCCATTTCAAGAATATATAGGTTCCCAAAGTATTTTGACTTCAAAATTTGGTCCAAAAGTGTGTTTTGGTGATCTAAAATTGTGGAAGAGTTTTTATAGGTGGACATTAATTGGAAGGTGTGTTTCACAGTCATCTGAAAGTGTGTGGTGTCTTCCATGGATGAGTTTTTGTCAAGTTAGAGGCCTAATTAGTAGGTTAATTTATAAAGGAAGTATATCACAGAGGCAAATTTGGAATATTTTTTTTCTCATTCTTGAAGGGGGATATTATTGTACTTTAGATATTCAATTTAAGTCTTGAATGTGTCTACATAGATAGTTATGTGTGTTTCAATGTTCAAGTGGTGTTACTAGGTCTCTAGGCAAGGCTAGAGAAGAGAAAAGGTGGTTTTTGGTCATTTTATCCAAATTAAAAAGGTATGGTTGTTCTTGAATGAGTTTTTTAGTTTTTTTTGTACATATTTCATATTTGAAGATTGTCTTGTTCATATGTTAATGATCATGGAGGTAGCTTGTGAAAGAAAATTTTAAGGCAAGTATGAAATTTATTCATGGTTAGAGATAGTCTGAAGGTGATAAAGAGGTGCCTAAGATTAGGTGACTTAGGGTGAGTCCATATTAATGTTTTCAAGGTTAGTTCAAGTAATTTTTGGTATTCATGTATGTTTTTTCTTCATAGAGTAGAGTATGATCAAAGAAGAGTGTAGTCATAGAGCATGCTTGAGAATTTCAAGGTAAGAAGAGGTATGCATAGTGTTATGGGGAGTTTTTATCATCTATTAGAGGTGTTAATTTCTTTTTTTTTTGTCCTTGAAGTCTTTTTAAGTCATAATGATCAGAAAAAGAGCTCACTTTATCATTATGTCAAAGGGGGAGAAAGTGTTTAAAGAGAGAGAAAGAGTTTGAGCATAAGATTTGCGATTGGCATTGACATCAATCAAAAAGGGGGATATTTTTGGAGTGTTTTCAATGATGTCTCCAAGGTTTCCAAGGGTTTTTATGAGGTTTAATGTGTGTTAGAGTGATAATGAAAATGTGTGCTTCAATATGCTTTAGTGTTCTTTCATGGTTGTTTAGTATATGATTGGATATGTAGGTGGATGGATGTTCTTGATGGTGTGGTAATGTTTTAGATACCATATGGGGTGTTATGAGTTTTTGGATTGGTTTTGGAAGTGAAATTAATTCATAATAATAGTCATATGAATGTCTAGGTTCTCTTAGTCATCTTGGAAAATAAGGTTGAGTGAGTAGATTGATGACATCAAAATTCACACATGTGGTATTATCAAAAGGAATTGGTCACATGGGTCTGATTAGTTTTGTGATAATATCTTATAATCCAAGTTTTGGGTCATGATATGGTATGTAGAAAAATTTATGGCAATGAAAGGTTTGTCTCCTAGGAAAATTTCACTAGTTTCCATACTTAGTCAAATTTACAATATCAAGTGACCATTATAAAGGGATACCAAGTGTCTAAAAATTTATAAATTATATAAAGGATAAATATAACATAGGTGATCACCCATAGTCATTAAATCAAAGATATATGATGCATGTTCAATTTTATAGATGGAGATCTAATGATAAACATAAGGTAAATAAGTCAAAGGATCCTAAAATTGAATGTGATGGTTACATGTGTCGCAAATAAGATTAATTAATATAAGATTAACAAACCACATTTGATCATATATTTAGTAGATAAATGGTGTGATTTTGATCATGCAGATCAAGGATTGATGGTGTATATTCAACTATGTAGATGGAGATTGATAGTTTGAATCAAGTCAATAAATAAAAAAACACATAAGTAGCATGGGGTTACCAAGTAGAATAAGAGAATTAACTAAATGAATATAAACATAAAGGTACATATAAGTCACATAGGGCTACTAAGTGGCATAAGAGGATTCACTAAATGGAGACTGATAGAAGGGTACATAGAAGGCATGTAAGAAGGCCAAGTGTCACAATATCATAAGCCCAGATCAAAGATTAAAAGTGAGTAAAAATTCAAGGCTAAGATAATCCTAAGGAGATAAATGGAATTAATTTTATCAATTTTATAGGATGAACAATATGAAGACACATGTCCAAATCTTTTGCATTAAAAAAAGATTGTCAGAATTTGAAAATTCAAATTAACAAAAGAAAACCAGTAGGTATTATTTGAATCATAGCTTGAGATATGATAGAATTTATTGATAGAGTAAAAATAAAAGTGGTAGAGGAATTAAAGGTCCATACATTAAAGTTTGTTATAAGGTTTGAATATTTGTATATTTTTAGTTATTTAGCTTCAAAGTTGATTGAGTGTTTGGCCATCTTCTACAAGTGACCCAAGATGGATGTATGTATTTGTATTGATGGTGTTTTGATGTTTCAAGGTGAATTATCAATTGGATAGTGCTTTAGACTCTATTTATACCATATTTATGTATTTTATAGGTTTTAACAATCCATATTTAGTAATTAAAAATTCTTATAATTTAACTGTTTGTTCGTTCATGATTTTATTATATACAAGGCTAATGCTTAAGTAGGTTTTGTATATAGAAAGTGGGTAGGGATGAATTTAATCAATTAAAGGTATATTATGGGTAATTTGGATTATACATATGCATTTTAAAGTGTTCTTGTGTTCCTAATTTTCTTGGTGAAGTTATAAAGGTTTGATAGGTCTCTATGAGATCTATAAGAGCCACTAAGGCCTAATTGAAAGGTGGAGCTATTTAAGGGTGACCCATGGATTCTATGGTAAACTTATGAGGGTAGTATTGAGATATGTATTAGTATGATATAAGACTTAAGGGTTAATTTAAGTCTTATGCCTGACCAAGAAGATTGAAATCATGAAGACTCTATAAAGAGTAAAATCAAAGGTGATGGTTTCTAGAGTTGAGATGCAAAGGATAGAGAAGTGTGAGTATGCATATAGGATATATTGAAGAGTGGATAAGGTTGAGGATTGTTTTCATGACCTATAGGTAATAATTTTATTATCATAATAGATTTGTTTAGGTTTTTTGATTGACTATGTGTGGACTGTAGAGTGACCCAAAAGGTGGTTTTGGATGCACGTAGAGGGTGTGAAGGCTAGAGTGAGTGTGTATGGTTGAAGAGAGATTACATTCATTATATCTCCATCATATTGGCAAGAAATTAGATATTAGGATATTTTGATTTAATAGGTGTTATTTTGGGTGCTCAACATCTAGGGTAAGAGGTGTTTGTCCATCCTTAAGGGTTGGTACTCTTTGTGAAGTGGGTACTTCACTTAAGTCTCATGTTTTTAATAAACTTATACAATAAGTAGTCCATGTATTTTTAGGCTTGAGAGTGGATTTTACTCCCTAAGAGGGTTTAAGACCTATATATTATGTTATGTGTGTGATCTTGATTATCTTTGTTGTTCATTGCTATAAATGATGTGTATGCTTCATAAATGTTAATGTTATTTGGTTAAGGGTTTGAAAGGATCAGAATTGAAGTTTGGATTGTCTTGCATCACTAATTCACCCCCCCCCCCTCTCAATGATTTTATATATAACACCCTTAGCATAGAACTTGACCCATCTTAGGGTCCCTTTTTATCCACTTTTAATCACATGGTAGTTACAAATATTACCCAAACCTATAAAACATGACATGAGACCCATAATGGCATAGTCATTTGATGATGTAGGTCCTTAAACCCTCTAAATGGTAATTTACATCTCCCTATGAGGATTAGGGTTGGCCTAAACCTATTCTTAAGTCACCCTCCTAAGTCATTATTATTACAACACTATATAAATGTTAATTTCATAATCTTACACAATAGGAAGACATTATCACAGATAGACACACAAAAGTACCACTTCATATTAAGATAAAAGTATTGACTCTTCAAATATTGTATTTATTAAATAAATAAATTTAATAATCTATCCATAATGTAGGTATCCATATCTCAAGTGTCCTCGAAGGCATCCTCTCATGAATTCACACTTAGGCATTCTAGCATTCACATACATTCACACATAACACATAGGCCAGAGACCTACATAAATATTGATCCATGTTAGAGTATTAGTATGTAGGTAACATTCCCATATATGGGTGTGTATCACATGTCTAATACATTAGAGCCACTAACCCAATTTTCTCATGGTGTGCATTTAAACCCTTACCGGCATAAAAATATATATTTTTTGGAGGAAAGTAGAGCCACATGAAAAACTATTGATTGTATAAAATTGAAATTTAGACCATGATTAGAACAAGAATTAATCTAAAAAGCCTAAAAATCATTTATGGAGACTCTAAGGGAACAATATCACACCATTCTACTATCTAGATGACCATTGTAATATCTAGGGATGTTTCTAACCCTTGGATCATATTGATGATAGCCATATCTATCTACTCACCAATTTCCATAGCCTTGTCCCTCTCAAAAGGCCTATTTTCATCTAAGTTATTATTTCTCTCTCATCCTTTCCACATTTAGAAATTAGAATTAATTAGTAATTAATAAAATTAATTGATGTAATATTTGAAAATTTATTCCATGATTTATTATTACAACACTTTAATAACATATGTTTTTACATTACATAACTCTCTTAAAAGTTAAATCATTTGGTGAACTTGAATTACTTCAAATAGTACAAAAACCCTAATCCTAGACTACCTTTAAGGTTTATTTTTACATCCTTATAGAAATCATACTCATATTTAAAATCCTTGTATCTTTTTATTTTTATTTTGTCTAATCATGATAATAATGATAGAATATGTTTCTCAATCTAATGAAAAGTTTTCTAGTTTCATTTAGATGCTCATTTCCTTTCACTGGGATTCAATTCAAAGAATATATAAACACATATTTATATTATGTACTATATCAACTAAATTATATTTTATTTGAATTACTCCATAAATTCAATACCCTAACAACCACCTTTTAATTTTAAATGGCATATCTTATGCACATGAAATAATTTCCTTCTTCTCCTCATCTCCAAGAGGGTGATATATAATTTCCCTCTAACTAGGTCCATGTCATCATTCCTCCAAGAGGTGAGACAATGTATATTACTATTTAAAATGTATATACTCATCCCATCCATCCTTTAAACCATTCCCTTACCATATCTCCCGTTTAGGATGTGTGCTTGCATGTTCGATTGTAAGCAACTATGGTTTGCACTTGTGAGTATCTAAGGGATGAAATTATCAATATGAGCAAGCTAGTTTCATAATAGAAAAATTAGAATAAACTAATTACATTAAATTAATATAGTATTGTAAAATTATATTATAATATAAAATCCTCTAGGGCACACTAGTTTTAATCATGTATATGCATCTTCACCTATTAAATTTATGGTAATCAATGTTACATATACAAATAAGAAATCACAACAAAGTTCATCTCCAACTAGTGATTCAAAATGTACCCAAAGATTAAATATAAGTTTAAGTGATATTTTAAGGAAATTTATTAAAGCTAAGTTGATTAATCTACCTCCTCTACATCTAGTAAGGGGATATAAATATTATTGAGCATATCATAGAATGCATGGTCATCACACAGATTCATGTTTGGGATTGAAAAATCATATACACTATATAATTTATAATAAGGACCCTATACAAGATAAACTGGTTAAATAATCCATAGTTATATAGGAACATATTAAGAAAGGGCCAAATTTAGAAATAGTCAAAAAGTGGTTACCAAGTCATAACTCATAACAACAAAGGTTCACAAAGTAAAATCAGACCAACAAAATATACATCAATAAGTTTATAATTTGGGTCAACAAGGTTTTTTATTTATGGAACATACTAAGAAAAATCATTCATAGATATAATTTATCAAGGAAAAAGATCCAAATACACAGGTAATTTTACAAAAATTACTTAAGTTTCACATCAAGAATCAAGATAATTAGATACCCATTATCAAATGAGGGTTTCTAATATTAGATTATTCAAATAAATAAATACATATAAAAGATACATATTCAAATTTCAATGTAAAGGGGGTAACTACAAGCCCTACATCATGTTAGAATCCTTTCACTATTATAATTTATATAGATGGAAAGCAATGTATATATGTTAAGATCATGGATTATCAACTAATCAATTTTTGTTCACTCTCATTTCTTATCTCTCATGGAAAGACTCTACACATTTAGATACAATAAATGATTTTATCCAATGCTTGGGGTCACTTCAATTAAAATTTGTATATACCTCAAAATAATGTTCTCTCAATTTACATCTTATTTCAAGTTCAATTTATTACAATGCTATCTTTGGAAGTTCATGGTTAATAATAATAGGAGCTACATTTTTAAAAAATAAAGGTTTCATATCCTTTTAACGTGCGATTTCAATGATTAAAAATTCTATGGAGGATATAGTTTATTCTCAACAAGAGATACCAAAAAAGCTATACCTATAATGGATAGAGTTTAAATGGAAATATCCCATTAAATAATCCAAGTATTATTAATAAAAATGAATAATATAATTATAATAACATATATTATTATGATACAAACCATTCAAAAAGAAAATATTCCACATATGTTAACATAGGTATCCCATCGATGACATGTTGGTATTCTATCACTATTATTTATTACGACACAAATTCTTATCCATAACACTCTCCTTGTACATATTTTCATCCATTCTCAATTTACTTGTACATGGTTTGTATTATCTTGATCCTTGTATTTAGTTTCATTTACATGTTGATTATACATATCATATACTCAAAAAATAAATATAATATAACACATTCAAAAATACAAAAACATTCAATATTTTCATAGAAAATACAAAGTTTATATTGTGTACATTTCCATGTTTGCATTCCTTCTATTTTCCAAGTACTACATATGCTTTCTATGATAGTACAATTAGTTTTATCATACATACATGCTTCAATTATTCTCTTAAAGTGTTTTTATATTATTACATGACTTGGGTCCTCCACACAGATCTAGATTTACTACTATTTACCCATTTTGGGCACATACATAGATACATAGATTCAACATTGATAAATTCACCCATTAGGGGCATTATACTACATAGCTATTGATTTGGTAGGCTATATCATTGTATACTACATTTTTTTACTAACTAATATTACTATATACTCAACTTATGTATATATATATATATATATATATATATATATATATATATATATATATATATATATATATTATCTTATATATATTTGTACCACATTTTCATGTAC
This sequence comes from Torreya grandis, assembly GCA_037957365.1. NCBI lineage: Eukaryota > Viridiplantae > Streptophyta > Pinopsida > Cupressales > Taxaceae > Torreya > Torreya grandis. The sequence goes on from JARHVA010003956.1 coordinate 1,544,799, forward strand.
ACCTTCATTTCTAGCTTTCCTAGTCTAGATTTGATTGTCTTTTTGCTTCTACATCTATTCAAGGGCATTTGAATATGACATTATTATATGGATCTAAGTCATTTAATTTCACTATATATATGCTTTGGGCATGTGCCCATGTCCTTATGTGTGCCTTCTTGATTATGTATGTAGACATTTTAACATGTCCTTCCATGTGTCTCTAAGTTAATATTTCTTCCTCTTTGCATATATGGACATTTGAACATGCCCTTATATGTTTTATCTTTCTCAAACATAGTGAAATGTTCCCATGTAACTTTTATTGTGTCCCTTTGGCCTACTTTGTGTTCCTCATGTGTTTATATATATGCTTTTTGTATGCATCATGGCCATGACACTTGTCTCTTTCTTATTTCATTCATACTCAATTTTTGTTTCCATAAGGGACCTCACGCATCTCCCCTTCCTTATTGGGTACCTTGATGGATATAATTCCTCATCCCCCTAGGTAGTTACATATATTATACTCATATTTGATGTTTATATACATACTTACATTATTATATCAATTTTGACAACATTATGAATGATGGATCTAACATACATCATAGATTACCACCATATGCTTAGACTATTTTACATTTTGGTGTCATGTATACACATTATATTAGTTTATAACATAGATATCATATGTTTTTATTTTAACACACATGATGAATAACTTTTATTTTGAATCCAATTATTGCAGAGGTTAAACAACTCCACTCAAAATAGGGGGAATACATAGGGGTTTGTCATAAAGATCAGGCCATCCTAATGAAATCATAAGATATATTTTAGCATGTATACATAGATTATAGATCCTATACTTAGGAAAACATAATGAAAAATAGTCACATATATATTAGTCTCAGTTTTACACAAAAATAACACATTTGGTTAATAGTGTGGCACAAAGAACACTAGCACAATGTGTTATTGACCAGGGGACTATGATTTTATATGGTATCCCTAGAAATAGGAAAATTTAGAATTTTTATAAAGTTTCAATAGTTATAGTTTATATTTGGATAGTATTAGTCACATATTATCATATAGGTTCAATATATTCTCAATTTTTACATAGACTACATAGGTTTGTTTAGATTGGGGGCATCACATACGACATGATCACTCATATTCTTAGTTTAATATACTTATACATAGATTATTATGACTTAATAAATAATACATATAAATAGATATCAGATTTTGTGGCATGTTCATGGCATATTATTCCCATATGCTCATTTTAGCACTAGTTCTCTTAGATGGAATAATAGCTCTATCATTCTCCACGTTGTTACTCTAGAAACCACTTGCATCAGTTGTGCACTAGGTTTATACAATATTGATGCCTAATTATGTAGATAGTGGTTTGTATTCGTAAGTGGCCCCTAAACTATTTTACATTTTAGAGTTTTTGAGTGGCCCCTAAACTATTTTAATTTTAGAGTTCTTGAGTGGCCGCTAAGCTATTTTACATTTTTAAGTTTCTAAGTGGACCCATAGCCATCCTACATAATTTTAGTTGCATCACATAATTTAAACTTAAAATGATTCTACTGATTAGGGTATTCATTGATGGAGTTAAGGTTGGCTTGAGTTCTTGAGCCACTTACATAGGAGGGTTGGACAACTCATTAGCGTAATCCAAATTATTCATAGATTATGATACACTCAGCAGTGGTGGGAAATGATATATTTAAGGCCAAATTGAATTATTTAGCCACATGCATATGAGGATTGAGTAAGCCATCAAATAAATATAAGTTATTCATTATTTAATCACCATCTATATGCACACTTAGGATGCCACTAGGTTTTAGCATTAGTTCACATACCTAATGAGGTATATTCATTCCTTTCCTTTCTCTCTCTCTCATCTCATTACTCAATTTTGTATTTATTTTTTATGGCTATTAAATAAAGATTGATTCCTAATTTTTTTCATTTGAAAGAAACATAATGGATAACATCATAGACTTAGATCCACATTCATGGGCTTTGCCTCTTAAGTAAGTCCAAGTACATCTCTCTTTACTTTATCTTAGTCATTTCACTTTGATAAGTATATAAAATAAAGGGGTAGAAATGTAATAATTAAAATTAACCATTTATGCTTTAGATATATAATTATTTCACTTTACCATAATTATAGAACTTAACCCATCTTAAGGTATATTTTGATCCACTTTTAGTTAAATGGTAGTTAAAAATAGCACCCAAACCTATAAAACACCACATGAGACCCATAATGGCATAATCCCTTAATGATTTAGGTCCCTGAACCCTCCAAAAAGTAATTTTACATCTACCTAAGAGGATTAGGGTTGGCTTAGACCTATTATTAATTCACCCTCCTATGTCATTCTTAGTACAACACTATATAAATACTACGTTTACAGTCTTACACCCTAAGTGGACATTATCATAGATAAACACACAAGAGTACCACTTCATATTAAGTGGAAAATCCCAATTCTTCTAATATTGTATTGATTCAACCCATACATTCAATAATCCATCCCTAATGTAGGTATGCATATCTCAAGTATCCTCCAAGGCATCTTCTCATGCATTTACACTTGGGATTTCTAGAATTCACAAACATTCACACATATCACAAAAGCTAGAGAGCTACATAAATATTGATCCCTCTTAGAGTATTAGTATGTATGTCACATGCCCACACAAGGGTATGGATAACATATCCAACACATTAGATACATTAATCCCTTTTTCTCATGGTGTGAATCAAAACCCTTACTAGCATAAACACATATATTTTTTGGATGAAAATAGAGCTACATGAAAAGTTATTGATTGTATTGACTTGAAATTTGGACCATAGATGGAACAAGACTTGTTCTACAAAGCTTTAAAATAATTTATGGGGATTATAAGGGGATAATAACACACCATTATACTATTTTACTGACCAAACTAATGTCCAAGGATGTTTCTAACCCCTAGATCCTATTGATGATAGTAATAGCTATCTACTCACCAATTTTCATAGTATGATCCCTCTCAGAAGACCAATTTTTATATAAGTTATTATTTATCTCTCATCCTTTCCACATTTACCAAATTATAATTAATCAAATTAGTGGCTATAATATTTACATATTTATTCCATAATTTATTATTCCATCACTTTAACAACCTATGGTTTTACATTACTGAACTCCCTTAAAAGTTAAATCATTTGGTGAACCTAAATTAATTTGAATAGTAAAAAAACTCTAATCCTAAACAAGCTTTAGGGTTTATGTTTATAGCTTTATAAAACTCATACTTAGATTTCAAATCCTTATATATTTTGATTTTTATGTTTTATAATCATGATAATAATGATAGAATATGTTTATTGGTTTCTAATGAAAAGTTTTCTAGTTTCATTTTTATGCTCATTTCCTTTCATTGGGAATCAATTCAAAGAATATATAAAAACATATTTAAATTATGTTATATATCAATTAAAATATATATTTTTTGAATTAATACATAAATTTATACCCTAAAAACCACCTTTCAAGTTTCAATGGCATATCTTATGCACATGAAAGAATCTATTTCTCTTCTCCATCTCCAAGAGGTTGATATATAATATCCCTCTAACTAGGTATATGCCATCATTCCTCCAAGAGGTGAGTCAACCTATAATAATATTTAAAATTTATATATTCAACCCATTAATCCTTCAAACTATTAAATTCCCATATCTTCCATTTAGTATGTGTGATTGCATGTTCAATCATAATAATTAGGGTTTGCACTTGTGAGTCTCTAAGGGGTGAAATTATCAACATGAGCAAGCTAGGTTCAGAATTGAAAATTTAGAATAAACTAATTACATGAAAATAATATTGTTTTCACTTGGATTTTCACCCTTTGAGGTGATGTTTTAGATCTCCTCATCTAAGTGGCACAATTTAAACACTTCTAGGTTATGAGTAGCCTAAGAATGAGGTAAATCTATAGATAGGGATAACTCCATTTATGTACCACTTTTGGATCACTACTACAACTATGATTGAAAAGAAAAGGGATGGAAAATTGAAAGTAAAATATCCTAAAGGTGGTGATACACCAAATTTATTGATGACTACCAACCAGCTTCATGTCACACATGAGACCAAGAGACTAACTAGGCATACACTTATCTAATCTAAATCTTCTCACATTAGTATTTAACTATGAATTTGTGATGAGTTTTTATGATAGGAAGAATATAAAATAGGCCTATAATGGGACTATTTAAATAGGATAAATCACTCAACCTTGACACTTCATAGAACACTTCACATGCGTTGCAAGAAGAAGCTTTCAAGTTGTAAATAGGTGAGAGAATGAGACAATAATGCTAAGGACATAATATTCAGCACTAAAAAAGATTTATAATTTAAGTGAAAAAACTATTAATATTCATATAATAGGTAAAATTATTAGTCTTTATTGATCCATTGGTATGCAAATTGTTAAGGCTTCACTATAGTGGAGCAGGATTACAATAGCCAAAATGGCTAGTTTTTATAAAAATTGATAGAGAAAGGAGAATAAAGAAGTAAAAAGGTTACAAGGACAATTTTAAAGATAATAAAATTATTTACATGTGCATGATAAAATTATGTGATATTTAACATGCAAGTTTATAAAGCACAAGTGTTAATCCAAGGCATGAAACTCTTCAAATGTGGCATGAAATTCCCTTTGTTGGCTCAAAAAACTATCTTTGTCATTCACCCATAATTGAACGTCTAAAAAATGACTAAGGATAGGTATAATTATTTTAATAATAGGTAAGGGTTGTATACATACTTATCCATGCATTGGATGCATTTCAAATCATCTAGAATCCCTTAAAATCAATCCATCACTACCTACAGTCAAAGAAACTCCTCTTTCACACACCTTGCATAGTTGGATTAAAAAATGGCTTTAGTTTATAAATATAATAAATAAAATGGATTGAATTACAAGTTTCAAAACCATACATTTTATTAGTTGCATTAGGCACACCTTAAAATTAACTTACTTGAAGTTTTTCACCCTTCTCACTATCATGTTCACTATGCCAGTTTTGACTAGCCAGGATGAATTAGTTGGTAAACACACTTAAGAGTTTTTATGAATAATTAAATTTAAATTAGGGGTTATCCCAAGTCCCAATACTTCTCTTAATTTTTTTTCATCCCTTGAAAGTCCCTAAAACCTACATAATACATAAAATAGTTAAAATAAATAATTATGTACCCTATTTGTATATATACGTCAACAAAAAAATTGATAGAGGGAAGAATTAAATAATATATAACATTACCCAATCACTTTACATGTAATATTTTTACATTATAATTTTTCTTCATCCTCATTTTCCCAATCAGGTCCTTATCTAGGGTTTGTAAGGGTTTGAGGTAGTTTAAGCCCTTAAGGATTATTCATGAAGATGGGGCATTGGAAATATCAAAAAATTCCACAAATGTAGAGTTAAATACATTTTTCAACTTCCCAAAAATCATTATATCCCCATGTATAACCTCCAAGAAGATATGAACTTTCAAAGTTGCCTTATTGAGCTTGATTCCTCATTTCTTACAAGCTTGAATTGTATCTGAGCCAAAAGTGGCTTTCCTTATGACTTATTTGAACTATAAAAAAATATACAAATATAAAATTATCTCATAAACATTTTTTAGTATATTATAATTCTCATCTCATTTTATAATTGAACATGACCTCTTATTTGGGCAATAGGCTTAACCATGCCTAACAAGCCTCTTTGTAACCCTTGTGTTCTATGCCACCTTATTAATTTCCCTCATTTTTAACATGGTTTATAATGTTTTTATAGGTTTTATTAAACTTCACACACCTCCTTTACATGTCCAAGTAACCCATAACTCACCTGACCATTTCCATTCTTAAAACCTATAGGGTTTGTGTATAAGGGGAGTGCCCTCTATTTGAGATAAAATAGAGGTCACTTCCCCTATTTTATCATTAAAAATTAGTGTTTTATGAGTCCATCCAAGTGAAAAATATGATATATACCAAATTTTATCCCTTTTTAAGGTCATTTTACCCCCCAAAAGTATTAAAACCCAAGATAGATCTGTGTGGAGTAGATTGTATGTAGGATTTATGGAATGGACTATGTATTGATTGTTTAGGGTATTTTATTAGCTTTATATCCACCATGAGAGTATAAAAATGTTATCATGAAAAAAATTAAGGGATTATAATCTTAATTTATCCCTCTAATCTCTCATTTACCCTTCCATACACCTTTCCTAGTCAAGACTAAGTGCTTCCACTGACTATGTTTTGCTCCAATGTACTACACCTATAAATGTTATTACATTTTTGAGAATTTAAAAAATTTAATGAGATAAATTTAATCTATTAGGTTAATTTTATATTGTTTTTTACCCATATTTTCATTATTATTCACTACCAACACTAAGGCATTACTCCTTTATGCTCACTCCTTGTTTTAGTCAAACACAGTGAACTGTGTTAAAGAGAGTGACATATTATAGGTGAATATTCCTATTAGAATTGGATACACACCACCCTTGTAACCTATAAGATAATTAAAATAATCTTACATATACTAATGTCTATGTTTCCATGCTTAAGTCTTTACTAAGGGTGATGTAGGGGCTAATAGTCAGTTGTAGCTATGTATTTTAAGAAGGGACATTTGTAGGTGTGGTTTGAACTTAAGAAACCACATATAAACTTATATTGGTGGTATTTATAATAATTTTAAACCTATTACCCTATATAAAAAACTAAAATTCATATTTCAATATTCCACTCTCTTGAGTTATTACTCCAAAGTAAGCTTTCACCTCCATACAGTTGTAGATGTTGACCTCATGAATCAGGTTTGAAGTACCTAGTGTGGACTTGAGCACTCATAATATTGTATGATGGAGGTTAAGATTTTCAAAAAAAAAATATACCTCAATTAATACTTCATACACATCATAATACCCTGATGACTTAACAAACTTTTTAATGGGTTGTAGGTGCCATTGTCAATAGTATACAGACTAAAAGTGTGCAAGAAGATCCAAATTTCTTCAATGGTTCAGTTTTATGTTAACTTAATGACCAAAACATGATTAAAAATGAAATAAGGTCATCTATATTAGTCTAAAACACAAAAATACACGACATGGCTATGATAAACCACTTATCTTGGACTATTGTAGATATCACTGAATGAATTTAATGATTAAAGGTGCATCTTTAGGCTTTCTAACAACCATTTTATCTTAGTCATCTACCCACTCTCTTTTGAATAAATATTTTCGTATATGGGGGATAAAATATATAGTCATTATGTGTGGTAAAAATTAAAAATGGCATTATTATAAGACCTCTTTAAAAGGGCTAGGTGCTTTATTTTGCACTTTTGGTGATTTGATCCCTTAACATAGACACTAAATCTTTTAGCATGGTTTCCCACTTATATTTTCAAACCTAGCCTTAAAAATGGACATAAAAAGATATAAATCACATAATATGTCAACAATAAGGTTTTAAACTTATCTAATCTTCTATGTATAAGTACCCTCAGTTCTCTATCAACACCACCTATAGGTGGTTATTCTCATACATAGGTAGTGACTGTAAGTGGATAATGTGTACTATTTTTGACTTAATGAATAGATTTTAATATTTTTAAATTAATAAAATGGGTGTATATAATTATTAATACCTTCAAAACAATTTCAAAACCTTTATTCTAACATGATTTTCCCCTTTTAAGAACCTGTAGGTGCATGTTCATGGTAGACTATGTAGAAGTATTACAAATGACTGCAATAGTACCTTATTTATCATTTGAAAACTAAATTAATTACCTCACATTTATATAATACATTTATAAAGACTTTAAATATTCATTATAATTTAATATATGTTTTCATAGGCTTCATAAGTCATCTCTAAGACTATGGATGAGCTGGGAGTTGACTGTGTATGCCAATGGACTATGACCTCAATGATGCTCACCTTAGAGGTTAATTATTTTGAAATAAGTATATTAAAATGACAATTTAAATGAGTTAAATACCATGTTATATGATATCAAATCCCTTTTATAGAAAGAGGCTTTTTACAAATGGTGGAATTTGAATGCAAGTTCAATCTCAACACCCTCCTACAAAGTGATTAATCTGAGATATAAAATGATTTATAAATCTGATAAAAAATATGGATAACATGATATGATATATTACACATATTTTTAAATAATTATTATTAGCTATATTGTATGTACTTCACCAAAACAAATCAAAACCTATAGGGTGCAGGAAATAATGAGAATAAAAACATAGTCAACTTGTTAGAGATGATTCATAAATCATGGTTGACTAATATTAAAAATAGTTTTATATAAATGGATATATATAGGTTTAATTTCACCTCCCAAAGGAGTTTTATCTATAAATTCTCCAACTAGCCATACCAAGCATAAACATGTTGATCACTTTTATGTGTCTAAAGGGGTGAATAAGGAGTAGAATAGTTTTGGACCTTTTTTAGCACTTATAAATCATTTTAATCATGTAAATTAGTTTTAGGAAGATAAACATTACATGACATTATCCCATGTTTCATTCTCTCTCATGGGACATACAAGTGCCAAACTCTTCCTTTTTCAGTTGATTTCTTGATTTTTAGTTGGATAACCTACAAGTTTTAGATCAGACTGACATTATTTATATGTAATATAACCTATTTGACATTTTAAGTAAAAATAAGATGCTTGGAAAATTTTAAAATTATTCCACTTTCATTTATGACCCCTAAATGCCTACTAAATGACTCAATATGACATATAGACTAAAAAGACCATGACCAAGGCTAAGATTGAATTAAATAACATTAAAGAGACTATAATGCACCCTATGAAAAAATATTAGACAATTATGAACATTTAAAAATCAATTTTTTACCTATAGGGGTCCCAATTTGACTTATAGGGTCAAATTTGGTCAACAAATTGGTGACTCATAGGGGTAGTATGCCTGCTATACTAAAGATTAGTAGCCTTATCCTATCTGTGGTCTTAGGGACTCATCTAAAGTCTGAGACAAATAAAAATACCTGACACTTGACAAAAATTCTTTGACCAAGACAATAAAAATAATTACCTCAACCATAAAAAACACGACACACAAAAATCAAAGCAAACACACTAATAATATAGACACATGTGCTCAAAGCACTTAGGGAATATAGGAAACAAAAAACTATGCAAAAATAGAAACTAAGCATACCTCCTTTCTAGTATTAGAAGGAACATTTCTTGAATCTTCTTTTTCATGAGATGAATCATAGTGATAAGCGTGTGGTTCCTTGGATTGGATGCTTGGTAGATCAGACCTATTCCTTATCACTTCACTTGATCTACTCTGAAGTAGATCATCCTTAAATAGGTATCCAATGTAAATGTATTCTTTTTGAATTTTTACACATACCTCATACTACTTCCCACTCTTCATCTCATGATCAACTTGTATCTTATGGCTTCAAGAGGAGTAGTTTCTTGTTCCCTAGAAGATTAAGGCCAATATAATCTTGTTCTATCCTTCAAAGGTTGATGTAGTTATCCTAGCTAGTTGAGAGGATGATAACCCATTTTTATTATTTCAAACATGTCATCATGGTATTCATATTCCTCTTGAAAGGACAAATTTTGAAATTTTCTTCTTCTTTTCATACCCACTTGAGTGTCAAAGCTACCTTCTCTATTTTTGACTAGATCATGGTCTCCTTGAAGAGGAGTATAACCTGATCCAATGATTGAAAACAAGTCATCCCAAGGATTATTAGAGACTTTTTCTTTCCCATATATGATATCTTGGATAGTGATGGAAGAATCAATAAATATTTCCTCTTCTTTGACACAAGGAAGACATTCTTCAATATCAACATTATTAGAAGATTCGACAAAAGAAATAACCTCTTCTTAAAAATTTAGGACTTATTAAGGAATCTCAAGTTGTATATTAATTTTCATAACCTGAATTTACTTCTCAAGGACTACAAGATACTTAATTTCTTTCTCCTTCTTGGTGATGCCAATACTAGGCATTTTGTAATCAGGTGACCTAGTCTAATGAGGCTGCCAAGGAGCTATGTTTTATTTAAGAAAGAGTTTTAAATTATTATCAATCAAATGCTTATATTTATACTCCTACACCATAGGTACATCAAGGAAAATTTTTATAGGGTGAGTATAAGATGAATTAGTTGGTGGAGGTGGAATAAATAACTCAACATGAAATTGAGAATGAATTGTAGGGGATTCTTTTATGAATTCATGAGGAAGGGGAGGCATACCTTAGGCTAAAATATTCTGGTTATAATACTTAAATTTGAAAATGACTTCATTTAAATATAATTTATCTTTATCACTCTCTTGAGGAAGGTTATATTGGGTGTGTTTAGGCATAGGATCTTCTTTTGGATCTAAACCTTCCATCACAACTTGACTTAACAATTTCATTCTTGACTCCAACTCTTTAATTTACATAGCTAGTTTCTCTTTAAAAAGTATCTCTTGGATTTTATATGCATATTCATGAGGATAAGAATTAAAATAAGGATAATATGGAAAATAATATGTCTCTTGATGAAGGGTGGGAGGGGCCTGTATAGGATCAAGCTCTTTCTCAACTTCACACTCTTTATCTAGGATTTTATCCCCTTTCTTTTCCTATTATTCCAATACCTTATTCCAACTTGGGATATTAGGATTAGGAGTCTATTCTTGAGTTAGTGATGTAATTTTATGAGTTGATGAAGTGTTTAAGAAACTTGGGATCTCCTTAGGCATGGATTTTCCACCTTGTATCCAACTTGGAATCTCATATCTAAAGGTATATTTTTGAGGTGGGGATGTAATTAGAGAGGGAAATAAAGGCTTAGATTCAAATTAATTTGTTGATGAGATGTATTTATTTATCTCCTTATTGGATAACTTAATGTACCTATCAAGATTTTCTTCAAAAATAAGGTTTGTCTTTCCAACTCTCTCTTCTAGCTGATCAAGAAAAATATAACTTTAACAAGCTTGATTAGGTTCATGAGTAGGGGTCAAGTATAACTGATAAAAATATTGGGGAGGTGGATATTACAGTTGATAAAATTGGTGAGGATATTATTCATGTATTATTATTTTATCTTTGAAGGATGTAACCAAGCCACTCACATCTAGCATCTCACTTGTGAGCCTTTGTCATTTTTTTATCTTAATAGGTGCCCACTCTATTTTAACCATATATAATCCATCTATCACATTATGAATGAGATGAATAGGAATATTTAGACCATTTACCCTTTGTGTGTCAAGATAGATAATTTATCTCTCATATCCCAAGAGAGTTTTCTTGAAAGTGGAAATGGATTAATCTTAGAAGTGACTAGGTTGACTAGACGGAGCCATATATTGAGGAGGTTGGTTATAAGACTGATACAACTCATGAAAAGGTTGATAAGGGTAATATTAAAGATGGTAATGATCATGAAAAGGCTATTAAAAATCATACAAAGGTTGATATGGAATGACATAAACTTGAGATACCTTACCAACTTATGTAAAACAATACTCAACACCAAAACTAGCCATGAAACTTCATTAAGAAGCAAGAACACAAAGAAAAAATACGAACAATATTCAAAAGGAAAACATGGGTTGCTTGACTAGTTGATGTAACTTTGGAATTGCCATTGATGCTTGGACAGATGCCTCCAAAGGTTGATGTGTTGAAAGACAACACCATAAATCTTTCAACTTCTTGGGTAATGAATCCCACTAGGCATGCCAAAAACTATTTCACCTGAATTTCCACCCTTTGAGGAGATATATCAACTCTCCTCATCCAAGTGGCACAATTAAAACACATCTAGGTTGTGGGTAGCCTAAGAATTAGGTAAATATCTAGATAGGGCTAGCTCCCTTGATATACCACTTTTGGATCACTACTATAACTATGCTTGTAAGGAAAATGGAGAGAAAAATGAAATTAAATTATCCTAAAGGTGGTGTTGCACCAAATTTATTGATGACTAACAACCAATTTTATGTCACACATGAGATCAAAAGACTAACTAAGTATACACTTCTCTAATCTAAATCTTCTTGCATCAGTATTTAATTATGAGGTTGTGATGAATGTTTAGGTTATGAAGAAAAGACAAGAGGCCTAGTATGGTAGTATTTGAATAGTTTAACTCACTTAACCTTGAAACTTCATATAACACTTCACATGACCTATAAGAAGAAGCTTTCAAGCTATAAATAGGTGAGATAATGAGACAAAAATACTAAGGAAACAATAGTCATCACTAAGAAAGATCCATCAATCAAGTAAACACACTATGAATAATCATATAAGAGGTAAAATTAGTAGTATTTATTGATCCACTAGTATGAAAATGAGTATGGCATCACCATACTCAGGTGGAGGATGCTTACAATAGCCAAAATGGCTAGTTATTATAGAACTTGAGAGAGAGAGAGGAGAAAAAAGAATTATAAAGGTCACAAGGAAACTTTTAATGTTGATAAAATGAGTTACATGTGCATGAGAAGAGGATTTGAAATTGTCTATGTAAGGTTAGAAATTAAAAGTGTCAATCTAAAGCATGAAAATCTTGAAATGTGTCATGAAATTCCCTTTGTTAGCTCAAAATATTATCTTCATCATTCACCCCTATTTGAATCTCCAAAAAATTACTATGGATAGTTCTAATTATTTGAATAAGAGGAAAGGTTTTTATACATGCTTCTCCATGCATTGGTTGCATTCCTAATCATCTAGAATATCCCATAAGTGAACCATCACTCCCTGTATTCAACAAAACTCCTCTTTCACACACCTTGCACACTTGGATCAAAAATGGATTTAGTTTATTATTTAAATAAATAAAATAGAGTTAATTACATGTTTAAAGACCATACATGTTCCTATATTCATCATGTACACTTTAAAATAAACTTGAAGTTTTTCACCCTTCTCACTATCATGTTCACTATGCCAGTTCTAACTAGTTGAGATGAAGTAGATGGTAAACACACTTAGGATTTTTGATTAAGCATGAAATTGAAATTATAAATTATAAAAATACCCAATACTTCTCCTAAATATCTTTTCACCTCTTTAAATTCCATAGAACCTACACAGTGCACAAAATAGTCAAAATAACTAATTTTGTACCATGTTCATATAGATAGGCCAACATAAAAGTTGATGAGAGGAAGCCCTAAAGAGTCTTATACATCACCCAATAAATTTTCATTAAATTTTGGTAGATTATAATTTCTCTCCATCCTCATTTTTCCAATTGGGTCCTTATCTATGGTTTGCAAGGGTTTTAAGTAGTTTAAGCCCTTAAGGATTATTCATAAAGATGAGACGTTAGAACTACCAAAAATTTCCATAAATGTAGAGCTCAAGACCCCTGTAAACTTCCAAAAAATCCTTATATACCTATGGATAACCTCTAAGAATATTTTAACTTCTATATTTTCCCTATCGATATTGATTCCTCATTTCAAGCAAACTTGAACTATCTCTGAGCCAAAAGTGGTTTTCCTTATGACTTCTTTACTTTTCCTATCTATAACCCATGTGGTATAGGCCACATTATTGATTTCCCTCCCTTTTTTCATGTTTTATCATGTTTTTAAATGTGTTATTAAGCTTCACACACATCTTTTCCATGTCTAACTAGCCCCTAACTCACCTGACCATTGCCATTCTAAAAAACTATAGGGTTTGTGCATAAGGGGAGTGCCTTTTATCTAAGATAAACAAAATGGCCACTTACACTATTTTATCAATAAAAATGAGTGTTTTATGAGTCCATATAGGTGATAAATATTATATTTAACAAATTTTATCCATTTTTTAGTTCATTTAACCCCCCAAAAGTATTAAAACCCAAGATAGACTTGTGTGGAGTGGACTGTATGCAGGATTTAGGGAATGGATTATGTATTTCTTGTTTAGGGTCTCTTATTGGATTTATTTCCATCATGAAAGTATCACAAGGTTATCATGACAAAAATTAATGGATTATAATCTTCATTTATCCCTCTAGCCTCTAACGTACCCTTCCATACACCTTGCATAGTCAAGACTAAGTACTTATTTTGATTATGTTTTGCTCCAATATACTACACCTGTAGGTGTTATTGCATGTTTCAAATTTTTAAAAAATGTATTGAGATTAATTTAATCCTTTATCATAATTTTATATTGTTTTTGACCCATTTTTTTCATTCTTATGCACTACCAACACTTAGGCATTACTCCTTTATGGTCACTGCCTATTTTAGTCAAACATAATCAACTATGTTGGAGAGAGCAACATCTTGTAGGTGAATATTCCTCTTGGAATAGGATAAACACAAAAATTAGAACCTATGAGCCAATTATAATCATATTTCATAGACTAATTTAGGTTTTTCCATTCTTAAGTCTTTACTAAGGGTGATGTAGGGGTTAATAGTCAGTTGTTGCTGAGTATTTTCATAAGAAGGGACATCTATAGGTATAGTTTGAACTTAAGACACAACATATCAACTTATATTGGTGGTATTTATACTAATTTTAGTCCTATTACCCTATCTAAAAAACTTAAATGCATCTTCAAAGCTTCCACCTTCTTGAGTTGTTACTCCAAAACACTATTTTACGTCCATACAGTTATAGGTGTTGACTTCATGACTTAGGCTTGAAGTACTTATTGTGGACTTGAGCACTCATCATATTCTATGATGGATTTTAGGATTTAATAAAATAATAAGCCTCATTTAATAATTCTTACACTTAATAATACCCTAATGACTTAACAAACTTCTTGATGTGTTGTAGGTGCCACTGTCAATAGTATATGGACTACAAGTATGCTAGAAGGTCCAAATTTCTTTAATGGTTAACTTTGAAGTTAAATTAATGACCAGAACATGATTATAAATGAAATAAGGTCATGTATCTTATTCCAAAAGACCAAAAACCACAACTTTTATATGAGAAACCACTTAGCTTGGACTGCTATAGATACCATTGAATGAATTTAATAATTAAAGGTGCATCTTTAGGCTTCCTAACAACCATCTTCTCTTAGTCATCTGCCCACTCTCTTTTTCATATCTATTTTCCTATATGTGGGATAGAATACATAGTCATTATAGGTGGTTAAAACTCAAAATGGCATTGTTATAAGACCTCTCCAAAAGGGATATGTGCTCTATTTTTCACTTTTGGGGATTATATCCCTAAGCACAGTCACTAAATCATGCAGCATGGTTTCCCACTTATATTTGACTACATAACATTAAAAATATGTCTAACATGATCTAAATCACATAATATATCATAAATAAGGTTTTAAACTTATCCAATATTCTCTATATAGGTACCCTCAGTTCTATATCAACATCACTTATAGGTGGTTATTCTCATTAATAGGTAGTGAGTGTAAGTGGACAATGTGTACTATTTTTTACTTAATTAATAAACTTGAATATTTTAAAATTACTAAAATTGGTTTATATCATTATTAATACCTTGAAAATAGTTTAAAAACCTTTATTCTAATGTGATTTTCTCCTTTCAAGCACCGATATGGGCATGTTCATGGTAGATTATGTAGAAGTATTATACATGACTACAATAGTACCATTTTGCTTGCTTGGAGAATTAACTCACTACCTCATTTTTATATAATAAGTTTTAAAAAAGCATTTAAACCTTCATTATAATTATGTATATGTTATTATAGCCTCCATAAGTCATGGCTAGGACTGAGGATGAGCTAAGAGCTGACTGTACATGCCAACAGATTGTGACCTCAATGATTCTCACCTTGGAGGTTGAAAATTTTGAAAGAAGGATATTATAATTACCATTGAATCTAATTAAAAACCATGTTACATCATATAAAATCCCTTGTAGATAAAGAGGTTTTATATAAATGGTGGAATTTGAATGTAAGTTAAATCTGAACACCCTCTAGAAAATTTAGTTGTTTGAGATATCAAATCATTTCCAAATTTAAAAAAAAACATGTATAACATGAGAGGATATATTATAAATCATCTATAATCGACCTCAATCTCTAGATTATATAGACTTATCCAAACCAAAGAAAAACCTATAGGGTGCAAGAATAGTGAGTAGAAAAACACAATCAAATTGTTAGAGATGATTCATTAAGAATGGTTGACCACTATTAAAAATATTATTACGTAAATTGATATATTTTATTTTAATTTAACATCCCAAAGGAATTTTACCTGGAGCTTCTCCAACTGGCCATACCAAGCATAAACATGCTAATCACTTATATGTGTCTAGAAGGTGAATAATGAACATAAGGATTTTGGAGATTTTTTAGCACTTACAAAGAATTTTAAGCATTTAAATTAGTCTCAGAAAGTTTAATATACATTAAATTACCTTATACCATTTATTATTCTCTCTCATGGGTTGTACAAGTACCAAACTCTTCTTTTTTTAGTTGATTTCCTAATTTTTAGTTACATAACCTGCAAGTTTGAGATGGGACTAATATTCCTAATAGGTAATCTAACCTATTAGAAATTTTATGGAAAAATAAGACACTTGGACACCTTGAAAACCATGTCACTTACATTTATGACCCCTAAATGCCTACTAAATGACTCAAAATGATATATAGACTAAAAATACGATGACCAAGGTTAAAATTACATTAAATCACATCAAATAGAATATAATACACCCTATGAGAAAATATTAGACCCTTTATGAACATATAAAAATCAATTTTTTACCTATAGGGTTCCCAATTTGACTTACAGGGTCAAATTCAATCAACAAATATAGTATTGGAAAATTAGATTATAAGATAAAAGCCTCTAGGGCACATTAGTGTCAATCATGTATATGTATCTTCACCTAGTAAATATATGGCAAAAAAATTTACATATAAAAATAATAAATCACAACAAATTGCATATCCAACTAGTGATTCAAAAAGTACCCAAAGATCAAATATAAGTTCAATTGAGATTTTAAGGAAAATGATTAAGGCTAAGTTGATTAACCTAACTCCTCTAACTCTAATAAGGGGATCTAGATATTATTGAGAATATCATAAAATGCATGGTCATAACACATATTCATGTATATGATTGAAAAATAATATATAATATATAATTGCTAATAAGGACCATATATAAGATAAATTGGTTAATTAATCTATAGTTATATAGGTACTTATTAAAAAAGTGTCAAATTTATAAATAGTAAAAAAGTGGTTACCAAAGCATACCTTAGAACAACAAAGGTTCATAAAGTAAAATTAGATCAAGAAATAATACATCAAGCAATTGATAATGTTTGTCAAAAAGGTTTGGGATTTATGTAACATAATACGACAAATCATTCATAGATACAATTTATCAAGGAAAAATATCCAAATACATAAGTAATGTTACAAAAAGAGGAATAACTTAATTTGCACATCAAGAATCAGGATAAGCAAACACCCATTCTCAAATTAGAGTTTATAATATCAAAGTATTCAAATAAATATATACATACAAAATATACATCTTCAAATGTCAATGGAAAGGGGGAAACTACAAGCCCTCCATGTTATAAACATTTCACTATCACAATTTATATAGATGGAAAACAATGCATAGATATTAAGATCATGGATTATCAACCAATCAATTTTTGTTCACTCTCATTTTTTATCTCTCATGAAAATGACTAAACAAATTTAGATATAATACATGCTTTCATTGAATGCTTTGGGTGACTTCAATTAAAAGTTGCATATGTCACAAAATAATGTTCTCTCACTTTTTGTGTCATTGCAAGTTCAATTTCTTGTAATTTTGTCTTTAGAAGTTCATGGTTAACAATAATAGGAGTTACATTTGACAAAAATAAAGGTTTTATATCCTTTTAAAATGTGAGTACAATTATTAAAACTTATAGAGAGGATACAATTTCTTCCCAACAAGAGCTACAAAAACAAGTTATACCTATAATGGATATAGTTTTAGATGGCAAGATCCCAATCAATAATCTAGACATTACTAATCAAAATGAAGAATATGATTGGAATAACATAGATTATTGTGATATAAACCATTCAAAAATCAAAGATGTCATATATCTTACACTGAGGCATCCCATCAATGGCATGCTGGTATTCTAGCACTTTTCTATACTAACACACAAATTTTATCCATAGCACTATCCTTGTACATAATTTATCTTATCTTGATTCTTGTATATAGTTTAATTTTCATGTTTCTTGTACATAAAATTACTCATAAAATACAAAAATAATATAACATATTCAAAAATACAAAAACAATCAAATATTTTCTTAGAAAATACAAATTTTAAATTGTACACATTTCTATGTTTGCATTCCTTTTATTTGCCAAGTACTTCATATGCTCTCTAAAATAGTATAGTTATTTTTATCATACATACATGCTTTGCTTTTTCTCTTAGAGTGGTTTTATATTATTATAGGACCCGGGTCCTCTACATTGATCTATATTTTCTACTATTTACCCACTGGGGGCACATACATTGATACATAGATTCAACATTCATAAATTCACCCATTAGGGGCATTATATTACATAACTTCTGATTTGGTAAGTTATATCATTTTATACTAAATTTTTTATTGACTATTATTATTATACACTTAACATATGTACATATTTTCTCTTATATGTATTTGTACCACATTTTCATGTACAAATTCATTTCTAGCTTTCCTATTTTAGATTTGATTGTGTCTTTTTTCTTCTACATCTTTTCAAGGGCATTTGAATATGACAGTTTTCTATTGATATAAGCAACTTCATTTCACTATATATATATATATATATATATACATATATATATATAGACACAAACACACACACACAACACACACACACACAGATAAATATATATATATATATACATATACATATATATATATATACATACATACATACATACATACATATATATATATGTATATATATACATATATATATATATATATGTATATATATACATATACATATATATATATATATATGTATATACATATACATATATATATATATATATATATATACATATATACATACATACATATATATATATATATATATATATATGTATATATGTATGTATGTATGTATGTATGTATGTATATATATATGTATGTATATATATATGTGTTTGTGTGTGTGTGTGTATATATATATATGTATGTATGTATGTATACATACATACATATACATATGTATGTATGTATGCATGTATATATATACATACATACATACATACATACACACACACACACACACACACACACACACACACACACACACACACACACACACACACACACACACACACACACACACACACACACACACACACACACACACACACACACACACACATATACATGTGCCCATGTC
The DNA here is from genome assembly GCA_037957365.1 of Torreya grandis. Taxonomy (NCBI): domain Eukaryota; kingdom Viridiplantae; phylum Streptophyta; class Pinopsida; order Cupressales; family Taxaceae; genus Torreya; species Torreya grandis. Next base: position 1,564,354 of record JARHVA010003956.1, read on the forward strand.
CTTTTATGTTCCTTCTTGATTGTGTATATAGACATTTGAACATGTCCTTCCATGTGTCTCCAAGGCAATATTAATTGTTCTTTGCATATATGAACATTTTAACATGTCCTTATATGTTTTCTCTTTCTCAAACATAGTGGCATATTGCCATGTACCTTTTATTTTAGCCCTTTGTTCTACTTTGTGTGCCTCATGTGTTTGTATGTATAATATATTATGTGTCATGGCCATGACACTTGTCTCTTTCTAGTTTTAATCAAACTCATTTTGTGATTCCATGAGGGACCTCATGAATATCCCCTTCCTTTTTAGGTGCCTTGATGGATATCATGCCCCATCATCCTAAGTAGTTACATAGATTATACTTAGATTTATTATTTATATACATAATGACATTATTTTATCTATCTTAAAAACTATTAGATACCCAAGTTGCACCCTCTTGAATAGGACTATTCAAACCCTCTTCAAACTTCAACTAACATGGGATTGACCTATAGGGTGTGGGTTACCTATAGTCTATGACAAACCTATAGCTTATGGGGCTATCTCCACTAATTTATCAACTTGAATCTTCCTCTTAAGACCTAATATTATTTGGATGAAAACGGAAAAGAGATTTCATTAAGAAAATCTAATTTAAGTGGTGGTGATGCACCAACATAATAGTTCATGCACTCAAGTTGAACTCAAACAAAACTAATGGATAATGCATAGGATTGAACCACTAAATCCAATCATTTTTAGGCAATAATCTTTCATGTAGAGGCTGATTTTGGATGGATAAAGCATGAGTTTAGTGAGAGAGTTTTTTTATAGGCTCTTGCAATCAAATATCCACTCTTAAACTCAACCATCAACATCTTAACGCACTACATAACCTACATAAAACACTTTTTAGTATCTCGGTGAAGGAATTGGATGTCATCACACCTCAGCCATTAATATCACTTAATGCACTAGATGAGGTTTGCTAGCTTTTGTGTTTGGGGTTTTGAGGTCTGAGTAAGCTTCTTTCCAAATCCACTATAGGGTTGATGGAGTTATAAATCTTGAAACATGAATTTATTATTGGAAACACCTTCTTTACTCTCAAATTTTATAATCTTGTTGCTTATATAACTTCATCTCCCTTTCTTAGGTTTTTTAGTAGTCATAGCTCCCTAACCCTTAATGACTAAGTTTGGTTATTTAGCCCATCCAACCTAAGTTTCCTCTCATGATAACACCTTCCTATGATTCTATTATCCCTTAAACCATATTTAAAACAATTAAATATATTTATTTTTTTCATAGGTCTATCTATGTCTATCTAGGCCTAATAGGCCTATCTAGGCTTATTAGGCTTTCAATTATCCTAAGGACTACAAATGCAGATATATCCTTATTAGGATAAACAAAATAATCTTATTTGAATCCTTTAACTTCAAATATTATTTCCTAACATCCCTTTATGAGGATTGATATCTCTATATTGTTTTCAAATATCCAAATAGTCCACTTAATCCATCAATGACTATTTAACTCGACTACAAGAATACTGAGGTAAAAAAGTGAGTGTTTCCACTAAAAGTGTGACCTTAAGGATATAATGAGTAGCTCAACTTGCATACAATGATGTTTTATACTAGTTTTTGATATCCTAACTAGACCTTTAGAGGTCTCAAAACTAAAATCTCCTCCAAGATTGGTTTTATGCATTTGACAATGTTTGTATGGCTATGTGTAGAATTTTAAAAACTTAGTACTTTCATTTGTCCCTAATGCCTAAAGGTTCCCAAACCATAATGAAATTAGTTCAAAGTTTATAGGGCATGTCTGATTCATGTGATACCTTCCTTGGGATTAGGTATTTATGTCTTAGGTTCTTTCTTGACTTCTAAGAAAATGAAATTAAGTTTACACTGTTAACCTATAGACCACAGCCTGTAGGTCTCTTTTTAATTCATATGTTCATTAAGAGACATTTATGTATAACTAAAATATCTCAATAAGGTTATCCTTAAAACCATTTCCCTTGTCTCATTATATTATTCTGTTAGTGACATATAGGTCTCAATAAATTATTCTACTTCATGACTGTAGGTGTTTTCAAGCATCTTGTAGGTAATAGAACACACAACAATGATTGGTTTACATAAACTCTTCAAAAATCTACAAAACTATTCTTCTTTCTAAAATATACACAGATGAAGAAGGGCATTCGAGTAGATAGTTGGTTAATGTTTGTTCATACATATAAGACCATGAACCAGTAGAAAAAATCCATGAATAATAATGTCAATGGACCTCCTTCATCTCATCAAAGTCTCATCTCTTCACATTCTCTCTCCTACATGTACTAAGTGAAATCCTAAAAGAGTGTCTGAGCTACCAAGGAACCTAGTGAGGAGAGATAATTGGTTTTTGAATTATTATAACTTCTCTAACTTTGAAATTTATTCTAAACATCTAACATAAACTCTCCTAAAACACCTGAATCCCGTTTGTATGGACCTATCTATATAATTCAGTACAATTATAAAGAATGCTTGAAAATACCATTTTTATAGTATATTTTCCATATTATAATCTTTGAATCACCATTAAAGAATGAAAGGATGGAAAACATATGTTAAATGATATTTCAAACTAATGGTATGCTAAAGGGAGATGAAAGGACATCTTTTTCCCATGTGTGGCTTCCACTTGGTGAGTGAGGGGGTGGAAACGATCTTTAAAGAGACATTTTAGGAAATGAAATGTTTGGTCATGGCCTGGAGATTATTTTAATACCTTCATAAATGATGAAATATTTTAAAAATAACCATTTAAATTTTATTTAATGAAAATAGACTCATATTAAGGCATTTGTAAGGTATATGATGACATTTAAGGGCCGATTGAGGTGTGAATTGGGATTATATGAGTAAATCATGAATAATGACATTGACCATACTATTAAACTCATTTCATGAATTTATACAAGGTATAATCACTCTTACATCTAACTATCCAAGTTCTCCCTTCATGAAACTCTTGAATAGGTCTAGAACTACAAGGCTTAGAAACCTTAATCTTGCCAAACTTCCTTAATTTCTATAAGGAGACCTTCATCTTTCCAAACATATTATTTAAACAATACTTATGGAATTTATAAGGATAGTGGAAACTTATTACATACTCTATGATCACTATGGAACCTAACACATCACTAATATTCCTAAGGCAACTATGACATATGAAACTCACAAACACACTATGAGACATTCTTAATCAATGTTATAAGACCTCCACAGGACATTAATGATATCATAACAATCCTAGACACTATAGATAAAATTGGGGGGGGAAGCTTATTTTAAATTTTTCTATGGTAGGGGTTGACATTTGGCCTTGTGAGGCCAAAATGTCAACGTTTCTAGTGACTCTAAGTGTTGACTAGCTTACTGGTCAAGAGAACCCAAAATATCCATGACAAAGATGACCTAAACATGATAGAATTGCCTTAATAAATACCTTATTAGACTAAAAAAATAATAAGACACAATAAATACCTCCAAATTAATAACACCTAACACTTAAAAACAACAAAGCAAGACATTAAATAAATAAGACAACTATCTACAAGCTTGTGTATAACATACTTATTGAACCATGACAAAAAATACTAAAACCAACTAACTAAATCACACCTAATTTATTGTATAAGATAAAAATGGAAAATCATTTGATAAAGTTGGTTGCATGAGGTTAAATGGTTATGTGTTTATTGGGACCCCCAATTGTGATAGAATCATTGTCATGCTCATGGCCTCTTAGGAGAGTGACTGGACCTTTTGGATCCATCCCTAGGTGCACGATTTGACTATTTGAGTTAGACACCTAATCATAATCATTATAAATCTATCTTCCTTGCATCAACCATGCTAAATCTACCTCAATCATGAGTTGTTAATGGTTTGTCATGTTTTCATGTAATGCTTGTCTTGGAAATTATAATTTTAGGCCTTGATGAGTGCCTCCATTATTCTCCATTTGAGGTAGTGTTTTGTCAAGGTATTCATCTTCTTGATAGGTGTACAAGCATGGATATAACATTTTATTAGTTTTTCCTTGATTTTGCATATGAGACTCAGGATGAGCATCTACCATAGTGCTCTTTGCAAGAACTTCCTCAAGCTCTTTATGGGATAGAGATGGAATATCAAATCCCAAGAAAATAATTTCCATGTATACCCTAAAATTCATCTCATCACGATCAATTTAAAATACATGCGTCTCCTTCTCATTGTTATCATTTACTTGTAAAACACCATGTTGATCACTAATCTCCAAATCTTTGATAGAGTCATAGAAAGGCTCTTGATCTATTGTATCTTGGTCATCTCCATATTTAGTGGACAATGGAATCTTATCAACCAACTAAAGTAATATTTATTGTCTTACTACTTCTAAGTTTTAATTGCCTTCTTCACTTGAAACTTTAGCTTGTCTAAATCCACCATCCAAATCTACCATACTAAATTGTTCAATTCACCCTAGAACTCATGATATAATTATTACCAAGGGTCATATAACTAAATTAAACTACTCTCAATATCAAAAATGATCTCATGAAGGTTAATTCCATGAATATTTTCCATGAGAGAAGCTGAATGAGTTTTGTTTTCATTTACTTCATCACCATGGCATTGTGACTACCACATATCATCCAACTTATCTTCATGTTTAAATTTTGATCTATAGGGATGAAAATGGCTTCCAATCATAATTTACTCATCATAAATGATAAAGGTTTCCTCATCAAGGCATTATTTAAATTAATTCATAACTACAATATGATTGGACTCTTGAAGGACTGCCACTTCACTGGTTGACTTTGACAAATTGTCTCCCATGCTTGAATGTTCAAGTTCTAATCTTAATGCACTTTGTTCCTCTTCAATATAAGATGGTGTGGGAGATAAATTCACATCATTATACTTATTAATATATGCAATTATTTCCTTCCAACTTAGAACCTTAAGAGTATAAAACTTGGATACCACACCCTTCTTGAAATATTTAGTTGTCTTGTCAAATTTAGATATACTTTGATGCTCATGAGGGGATAAAACATGGAGAAATTATGAGACACTTGGGGAAATTGGGACACCTCCTAAACTAGGATTCATTATTTTATCCTCATATTGACTCTCTCTTTTAAGGGAATACATAACATAGTTTGAGTTCATGGCCCATAAAGTCTTACTAGCTGAAGTTACTATAGGCTCTTAAGAAGGCATAATATCTTGAATAAAAGTATGTTGATATGGATTAGGATGATTAAGACAATCAACACTTGATGTGTTTGAATTTTATGGTTTAATATGAAACTTAGAAAGTGATCTAGACATAATTTTGAACCCTACACCTTACCAAGTTTGTTTACAATATAAGACAAGTCCTTAGACAAGCATCCCCTAATATTAGCCATAAAATCACTAGAAAAACATATGTCAAAATGAGGTAATAAGTATAAATAATTTATTTTTCAATTAAAATATTTGGTTAGGCATGAAGGGTGAGTTGAAGGTTTTTTTAAGGCCAAATGTACTCATAAGAGATCAATTCCACTATAATTCAAGGTTAGAGGCAGGCTCATACACTAGATTCAGATTATCTACCACTAGCTAAGGGATAATTGAAATGATAGACTTGTCATAAAATAAGTAATTATGAACCAAGAAGTCTTTAATGATCATAGAGGTGAGAAAAGGAGATGGATTACTTTCCCTAGAATATTGTTCATTATTTAGGGGGGTACTTTTTTTTATGGACATGGGCTTGGAATTCAATCTCATTATACTACCTAAGACATTCCTACAACCTATTTCTTTTCTCCCTTAGATTCTCAATATCTAATCTCAAAACATCATTTATTTGTGCAAGTTGACTATAGAGAATATCAGGTTGGTGCCATGATTGATCAAGAGGATAAGAGGGTTTCCAAGGAGGTGGAGGAGGTTCATAATGAGGTTGATAGTCTTGTTAGTAAGGAGTTCCATTATAAGGCTGATAAACATCAACATGAGGTTAATAGGGGTCATGGTAGGGATGACATGGAGGTGAGTGATAGAAATTTACCCCATAGATTGCTATAAATCCCTATATAACATATGTACAACAACATAAATATGATCGAGAATCCTCCTTACCTCTACAACAATTACTTTATGATGTCTCTAAGCTTGAAATATAACTACAAATCCTTTCAAAATATGCCTTAATTTGATCAAGATGACTAAAATGATGTAAGTGATTTATCCAGTGGTTGATTCTAGTCCCATCATGTATGTTAGAACTGTTAGATACCTAATTTGCACCTTTTTGAAGAGAACTATTCAAAACCTCCTCAAACTTGTAATAACATGGGATTAACCTATAGGTTGTAGGTTACCTATAGTCTAGGCCAAACCTCTATCTTATGGGGCTAGCTCCCTTGATTTATGAACTTGAATCATCCTCTTAATCCTAATCCTATTGTGATGAAAAAGGAAAATAAATTTCATAATGTAAATCTAATATAAGGGGTGGTGATGCACCAACATAATAGTTCATCCACTCAAGTTGAACTTAGATAACACTAATGGACAATGCATTAGATTAAAAAACTATCACCAATGCTTTTTAGGAAATAATGTTTTATGTAGAGGTTTCTTTCTAATGGATAAAGCATGAGAGAAGTGAGAGAAAGGTCAGGTTCTAGGCTGTTACAATCAAATCTCCACTCTTAGACTCAACCATTAACTTTCTAATGCACTACATAACCTACATAAAACACTTGTTAACATATAGGTGAAGGCATTGGACTTGAATAAGGGCAATTTAAACCACTTATGTATATCAAACTATCATACACACACTATAACCTAATCATAGAGAAGATGGATCAATTCATTAATAGTCTAAGGGGCCCATATAATATAAATTAGGTAGAATTTACTCATGCCTAAGAGAGGGATAAAATTCAAGACCATAAGGATTGAATATATAGAAAATGAGGAGAGAAATAGAGATAAATATAGCATGGAGTTACATATGATATGTCATCAATTACCATAACCAACTCAACTTACAATTACATTAGTTACATTAATCCTTCTTTCAACTTTATCCATGCATAACTCCTCTTGATTGGGGATCCTTAATGGTTTTTAGGCATTGAGATGGGATAATGGAGGTTGAGTCAACTTTAGTTACTTTCATCTAAGGCTTGACTCTATCCAAAATGGTTCATTACTCCTCCAATGATAATTACAAGATGGAATTAAAGTTTAATTAGCCTCCATGAGGTATTGAGTAGCCCATTATTCCACTCATACATTAACCAAACTAGATTACTACCTTCAAATTATCATCATAGCTATGAAGAGTGTCTAGATCATCCCCTAATCATCAATTACAAAGTTAATAACCCTAAAATAACTCCTCCATATCCTATCTACACTAACCTTCAACCCCCTTTGTTGACCAATTAAGCCAATTATGCCTAATTATGTGATTGTGTGTGTTTAGAATCCATGAAACATACAAAATCCCTTAGGAACCTATATATAGTCATGTCACAAGCTCAAAAAAAAAAAAATCACGCCATGATCAAACTCTTTAAATCATCATACAAATGTAACCTTATTTCACCAAGATAACTAAGCTACTTTATTTCTATTTATTATAGATAGACTATTTTGAGTGAACTTGTAGAGAAATTTCCAAGTAAATTTTAAAACATGTTATGACTTGATAAGATTAAGTCCCAAACCATCCCTTTCAATGGTTAGAATATTTTTAAATAGTATTGTACCCTTAAACTATCTCAAAACATTGAAAAGTACCATTTTTTGTTAAATCCATATAGTGTCTGTACAACACACTACCATGGTCAAAGGATCCTATGAGTCATCTTGATTGCCTAGGTGTTTCTATGGTCATTTCATTGTCACTAGGTGCTAATTCTTCATTTATTTCAATATTGGTCTGTAGTAGGGTTTTAGGAGGGTTTTTGAGGTTCTCCATCTTTATGATGATTCCTAAAGTAAGTACATCCAAACTAGAACTTATTTTCATTGATATTTAGTCCATACACCCCTTCAACATTTTTGAGAGTCTTAGGTTCCCATGCAAAAAGTGTGTCAGGATATGTACGTAGAGAAGTAGGCTTGTGTTTTTTTTTACATATAGTTTGGACATACTTGCAGTTTTAACATTTGTTCATAGAGGTGGTTCCCTTAACCTAGCTCACTTCATCATGGATTTAAACTATATTTGTGTCCCAAAAATCCCCAAGGATAATTTTCCTTGAATCCCTTTATGGTGAAATATATAAGCACTTAAACAAAAGCCTCAAATGACTATCTAGAACTGTGGGCTTTAAATTAGTCTTCAAGACCCAAATTGACCCTATTGTATTCTTATTTTACTTAAACCTCCTTTATAAGAACATTATCATCATATTACACTTTCTCCTTTTGTACAAATTTCTTAAGGATGGTTTTAATGTAGTTCCATGGTGGTATGGCTTTTTAGGCTTCAAAATTGGCTTTTGGTCTAGATGGGCTCAACTGAGATTTAGAGGTATAATGCACATTTAATTGATTTGGGGATTCAATATAATCATAAAACCCACTTTCCATCCTATCTCCAACTTATGCAAATATCTCTAGATACTCAAACCTCAACCCTTTTCCATTCTTTCATAAGACTACCTATAAGTTACTTTCCTAGCCTGTGTGTTTGGGATTTTAAGGTCTAAATAGGATTATTTAAAATTCCACTATAAGTTTTATGGAGTTATAACTCCCACATGATTTTAGTATTGGAAACACCTTATTTAGTCTCAAATTTTCTAATCTTGATGCTTATATACCTTCATATCCCTAACCTAAGGTTTTTTACTTGTCATAGCTCCTTAAACCTTAATGACTAAGTTTGTTGCTTTAGCCCATACAACATGATTTTATTCTCATCATAATACCTTCCTAAGATTCACCTAGACCTTAAAATTTTCATAAAACAATCAAAGATCTTTATTTTAGACATAGGCCTATTTATGTCTATATATGCCTAATAGGCATGTGTAAGCTTATTAGGCTTTAAATGTTTCCAATGACTATAAATACTAAAATATACTTATTAGTAAAATTATGAGACTCTTATTTTAAGCCTTTAACTTCACATATTATTTATTAACACTCCTTATGAATTTTGATCTCTATATCTTATTTTCAAATATCCAAATATTCCACCTAATCCATCAATGATTATTTAACTTGACTTCAAGAACTCTGAGACAAAGTAATAAGTGTTTCCATTAGAAATTTGAACTTTAGGATATAATTAGTATATAAAATTTCCTAAAATTAACTTATGTATGAATTTTTGAGAGATTGAATACACCTTTAGAGGTCTCAAAACTACAAACTCCTCCAAGATGGGTTATATGCATTTGACTATGTTTGTATGACTATGTGTAGAAGTTTAAAGGCTTAGTTTTATAATTTTTCCATAACTCCTAAAGGTACCCAAAAATTAATTCACTCACTTAAAATTTTATATGAATATATACTTCATGTTATACCTTCTATGGGATTAGGTTTCTATGTCTTAGGTTCTTTCTTAACTCCTAAAATAATGAACTTAAGTTTACAATGATGACCTATAGGCCACATCCTGTAGGTCTCTTTTTAATTCATAGGTTCATTAAGATACCCTAATGTATATTTTAAATATCTCAATAAGGATATCATTAAAACAATTCCTTTTATCTCATTGTCTTATTCCTTCAATGACATATAGGTCTCAAGACATTATTCCATTTCATGACTGTAGATGTTTTCAAGTAGTCTATAGGTGAACATGGTTGAATTTTATGGACAAAGTAAAGGCATGGGAATTATTTAAAGATAAAATAATGGAATTATGACTCTCTTTATTCCTTTATAACTAACATTAAATTTATAGAGACACCACTCTATCTATGAGTTTGGTTGATACTAAGAACACACATTACCTTAAACTCCCCAAATTTACCATAGTTTCTGCTAACCAAGGAAACATTGATTGTTATTTGGCCTTCAAAATTGATTTATATGGTTGGGTTTTTATTAGTTTTCCTTGGAAATTTGTCCTTGTGGATTAGACTCAATTAGTTCCCTTTTATCTCATATATATGGACTTATTAAACCACCAAAGCACCTTAAATCTTAATACTACAATCATGACTACTTTATGTGGTCATCTAGACTAGGTTATCACCTTGGAAAGTGGAGTTAAGAAGGTAAATCCTAAAATAGGTCCACTAATATCTCCTCATCCCTTAACAATTATCACTTTGACCCCTTTATCCTATACCACTACCTGTAACAGACATAATGATATTCAAATCTCTACCCTTATAACTCTTTGCCTCATCTTATCAGTTGACTGTAGATGATAATCTAGGTGGTGAGAGAAGTTTCCCCTCATTTAAATATTTTTAACCCTCTTTAAACACCTTTCTTATCTTGTACCCTTCATAAGAACAATCTCATTGATCCATCAACCATTCTTATTCAAACTCCTTCACATTTCATGTCTACGCCAAGCCAAGGTGGTTGTAGGTGGTTGTACTAAACCTTGGTGGATGTATGTGGTTATACTAGGTTTTGAGATCCTAACTAAACCTTTGGAGGTCTCAAAACTACAAACTCCTCCAAGACTAGTTATATGTATTTGACTATGTCTATATGACTATGTGTAGAAGTTTAAAATATTAGTCCTTTCATTTGTCCCTAACCTTTGAAGGTACCAAAACCATAAGGAACTCAATTCAAATTTTATAGTTCCTATCTGCTTCATATGATACCTACCATGGGATTAGGTCTTTATGTCTTAGGTTACTTATTGACTTCTAAAACAATGAACTTAAGTTTACAATGATGACTTACACGCCACAACCTGTAAGTCTCTTTTTACTTCATAGGTTCATTAAGAGACCCTAATGTATCTATGAAAGAGATCAAGAAGTATATCCTTAAAACCATTTCCCTTGTCTCATTTTCATATTCCTTTAATGAATTATAGGTCTCAAGATATTACTCCACTTCATGATTGTAGGTGTTTTCAAGTAGTCTATAGGTGAACATGGTTTACTTATATGGATAGAAGAGAGGCATGGGACTGATTTCAAGATAAAATAATATCATTAGGACTCTCATTATTCCTTTATAACTCAAATTAAACTTAGGGAGTAACCACTCTAGTTAGAGAGTAACACATATTACCTTAAATACCATAAACTTACCTTAGTTTATGCTAACCAAAGAAATATTAATTACTATTTAGAATTGAAACTCACTTTTCATGGTTGGGGTTTTATTAGGTTTCCTTGGTATCTTGGAATAGTGTATTAGAATCACTTAGTTCCCTTGCATCTCATCTATATGGACTTTCTAAACCACCCAAGTACCTTGCATCTTGAGACTACAATCATGACTATTGCGGGTGGTCATCTAGACTAAGTTATCACCCTGGAAAATGAGGTAAGAAGGTAAAGCCTAAAATAGGTCCACTAAGACCTCCTCATCCCTTAAAATCTCTCACTATGACCCCTTTATTCTATACCCATAAATCTAACACACATAATTCTCTTCAACTCTTCTCCCTTGTAACTCCCTACCTCATCTTATCAATTGATTGTAGATGATGATCTAGGTGGTGAGAGAAGTGGTCACTCATGTAAATATTTTGAATCCTATTAAAACATCATTCTTATCTTGTGCCCTGCATAAGAACACTATCATTTATACATCAACTATTCTTATTCAACCTCTTTCACATGTCATGTCTAGGCCAAGCCAAGGTGGTTGTCAGTGGCTATACTAAACCTTGGAGAACATATAAAGAAAAAACATGGATGTAGATTCATATTATTGAATAATGAATTGATGTTTAATTGCTACCATAATAGACCTATTTCCACTTAAACTCATCTCCATGATCAATCAAATCTTATTAAAACATCTTCAATAGAGATTATTGTAGGTGGATGTACTAACCATGTGTATGGATTGAGTACCCTATAGAGTACATCCTTGAATGAAAATAGAGACCCCATATTTGCCTTTGGATTTCTTATTTCATCCTCTATTTTATTTTTCACCTATTTGGTCACCTTTATTTTAATAATAACATTCCAAGAAGACTATTTACAGGTTACTATTATATTCAATGTTGTAGATGTTTATTTTAGAGATTTTCCTTGATAACCTTGAAGTAAAGAATAGGGTCATAAAATCTAAGATGTCATAAGTCTCCCTTTGATTTTCATAACCCTACTTCATTACTAGCTTAGGATATAGCCTTAACATACTACTCCACATCACTATCTAAGCTGATGAAGGATGGATTTAGGTGTCTGAGGAGATATAAATAGACCATTACATTCTTAAATACACCCCTTTCTTCTATATTTATGCCTTGAATTATTTACAACATAGGTACACTTGCTTCCAATGTGTAAGGTGAAGAAGGAATTTTTTTATTGCTTTCACACTTCACACATGTCAAATAGGGGTGAAAGGGGTTGGAGATGGTTTGTTAGGAACTCTAGAACACATAAAAATGATTAGTTTTCATAAAATCTTCAAAAAATCTACCAAAATTATTTTACTTTCTAAGACCTACATAGATGAATAAGGGCATTAAAGTTTCTAATTTATTAATTTTTGTTCATATAGATAATACCATAAACTAACAAACAAAAGACATTGATAAGAAGTTAAATGGACCTCATTCATCTCCTAAAAGTCTTAGCTCTTGGCATTCTCTCTCCTACCCATACTAAGTGAAAACCTAAAAGAGTGTTTGAGTTATCAAAGAACCAAGTGAGGAAAGAGAAATGATTTTAGACCTATTATACATTATATAATCATAAAAATCATTATATAGATTTGATATAAACTCTCCTACAACACTTGACTCCCCTATGTACAGACCTATCCATACAATTTCATATAACCTATAGAAAAAACATGAAAATGCCATTTTCCTACATTTTTTCTATCTTTTGATCTTTGAACCATAATTAAATTATGAAAAGAGGGGAAAATATGTCAAATGATAATTCAAACTGATGGTATGACAAGGGGAGATGAAAGCACATCTTTTTCACATGTGTGGGGTCCACTTGGTGAGTGAGGGGGTGGAAATGAGATTTAAAGAGAGCTTTTACGAAATGAAATGTTTGATCATTGCCTATATATTATTTTAAGACTTTCATGAATGATGAATACTTGAAAAATCACCCTTTCAAATGTTTCAATACAAGTAGTCTCATATTAAGGCATTTGTAGTGTATATGATGGCTTTTAAGGGTGGATTAAGGTGTGAATTGGGTTTAGATTAGTATATTATGAATAATAACCTTGAAAATACTATGTACCTCAAGTCATGACTTTAAGCATGGTCTAATCACTCTCACATCCCATTGGCCAAGTTCCTTCATGAAACACTTGAATAAGTCTAAAACTACAAGGCTTAGAAACCTTAATCTTGCCAAACATCCTTAATTTATACAAGGAGACATTTATCTTTCTAAAAAAAATTAGACCATACTTATGGACTTGATAAATATAGTTTTAACTTCTTACAGACTTCATTATCACCATGATAGCTAACAAATAACCAAATAGCCCTAATGTAATTATGACATATGGAGCTCGAAAATAGACTTTAAGACATTTTTAATCAATGTTAGAAGACCTTTAGGAGACATTCATGAGATCATAACAATCCTAGACACTATGTATAAGCTTGGGGGGTCTTATATAAGTTTTTTTATGGTAGGGGTTGACATTTGGCCTTGTGAGGCTAAAATGTCAACATTTTTGGTGACTCTGAGGGTTAACTAGCCTGCTAGTCAAGAGAACCTATAATATCCATGACAAATATGACCCAAAAACTATATAATGGCCTTGATAACTAAGTTATTATAATGTATAAATAACAAGACACAAGAAGGACCACCAAAGTAATAACACCTAACACCTAAGAACAATAAAGCAAGATATTAAATCTATAAAACAACTATCTACAAGCATGTGTACGACATACTTATTAAACCATGACAAAAAAATACTAAAAAAAACTAACTAAAGCACACTTTGTTTCTCCAATATGATCAAAATGTAAACTCCTTTGATCAAGTTAGCTACATGAGATCAAAATTTTATGTGTTTATTGGGACTACCACTTACAGCAGGAAGTATTTTCATGTTGATTGCCTCTTAGGAGAGTGACTAGACCTTTTAAATCCATACCCAGGTGCATGGTTTTACTATGTGATTCAATCACCCAATCATACTCATTCCAAATATATCTTCATTACATCAACCATACTAATTCTACATCAGTCATGAGCTATTAATGGTTTGTCATGTTTTCATGTAATGGTTGTCTTGGCAACTCAACTGTTAGGCCTTGATTAGTGCCTCCATTATGATTAATTTTAGATAGTGGTTTTTCAAGGTCTTAAACTTATTTATTGGTGTAAAATAATATATGTAAAATGTTATTAGTTTTTCCTTGATTCTGCCTATGAGACTCAGGATCAGTAGTTACCATAATGGTCTTTACAAGATCTTCCTCAAGCTCTTTATGGGATAGAGATAGACTACCAAATCTCAAGAAAAATATTCAAAAGTCTACCCAAAAATCCATCTCATCATGATAAATTTAAAATAAATGGGGATCCTTCTCATCTTTATCATTTACTTGTAAAACACCATGCTGATCACTCATCTCCAACTCTTTGACAGAGTCATATCAAGGCTCTGATAAAACTTAGTCTTCTTCATCTTCAGTGGAGAATGGCATCTCATCAACCCACTGAAGAAAAAATTATTCTTGTCTTTGTACTTCTAATTTTTACTTTCCTTCTTCACTTGAAACTTTAGCTTGTTATCCAACTCCATCATCCAAATCTACCATACTGAATTATTCAGTTTCACCTAAGAACTCATGTTATAAGTGCTTCCAAGGGTCATTTGACTTAATTTAATTCCTCTCAGTCTCAATAATGATCTCATGAAGGTTTATTACATGAATTTATTCCATTAGATAAGTTGCATGGGTTGTTTTTTCATTTATTTCATCACCATGGCATTATGATTACCACATATCATCCAACTTCTCTTCATGTTCAACTTATGATCTACAAGGATGAATAAGAGTTCCAATCAAAATTTACTCACAATAAATGATTGAGGTGTCCTCATAAAGTTGTTATTTAGATTCATTAGTAGCTAAAATATGATTAGACTCTTGAAGGACTACCACTTTACTGGTTAACCTTGATATATTTTCTCCCATGCTTAGATGTTCAATTTTTGATCATAATACACTTGGTTCCTCTTAAAAAGAGGAGGGGTGGGATATAAATTCACACCATTAACCTTATTGATAGCTATAAGGGTTTCCTTCCAAATTATATCCATATAAGTATCACACTTAGAGACCACACACTTCTTCTTAGAATCTTTAGTTATCTTGACAAATTTAGATATACTTTAATGTTAATGAGTGGTTGTAGTATGAAGGATTGTGGGACAATTGAAGAACTTAGGACACCTCCTAAACTAGGATTCATACCTTTCTCCTTATCTTGAATCTCTCTTTCAAGGGTAGGCATAACATAGTTTGGGTTTTTGGACCATGAAGGCTTCCAAGCTGAAGTTATTATAGGTTATTAATAAGGCATAATATCTGGAAGGGGATCTTTAATAAAAGTATGTTGATGTGTAGTAAGATGATGAAGATAATAAAAAATTGAGGTGGTTGGTGTGTGTGGTTGAATATGAAACTTATAAAGTAATCTAGATCTAATTTTGACCCCTACACCATACCTAATATTATGGACAATTAAGACAAGTCCTCAGACATTAATCCCCAATATTGGCCATAAAATCACAAGAAAAACATAAGGAAAATTGAGGTAACAAGTTTTACAATAATGTCTTATGAAATTGAAATTTTGGGGTAGGCATGATGGGTGAGTTGAAGGTTTTTGATAAGGCTAAATGTACTCATAAGATATCTATTCCATTTCAATTCAAGGTTAGAGGTAGGCTCATACACCAGATTTAAAATTACCTACCACTAGCTTAGGGATAACTGAAATGTTATCCTTGTCATTAAATAAGCAATTATGAACCAAGAATCTCCAATGATCATAGAGGTGATAAAAGGAGATGGATTATTTTCCATAGTAGATTATTCTTGGTTTTTAGGAGTACTTTATTGGTAGATAAGGTCTTGGTAGTTAATCTCCTTGTGCTACCTAATAAATTATCACAACCTATTTCTTTCATCCCTTGGCTTGTCAATCTCTAAGCTGAAAATATCATAATTTAGTGTATGTTGATTATAAATAATAATATGTTGGTGTCATGATTGATCAAGAAGATAAGAAGGTTGCCAAGGAAGTGGAGGAGGTTGACAATGAGGTTGATAAACTTGGTATTAAAAAAGTCCATAATAAGGTTGATAAGGATAAACATAATGTTGATAGGGGTCATGGTAGGGATGATAGGGATGTGACTAATAGAAATTTTCCCCATAGGTTGACATAACTCCTTATATAACATATGCACAACAACATGAATATGACAAAAAACCTTCCTTAACTTTGAAATAATGACTTTATGATGTATCTGAGCTTGAAATCTAGTTGTAAATCCTTTCTAAAGATGCTTAAAGCTACTCAAGATGGCAACAAGGCTAAAACTAAGTGCTACCCAAGTCACACCCTCTTGAAGATGAATTTTCAAACCCTCCTCAAAATTTGACTAACATGGGCTTAACCTATAGTTTGTGGGTTACTTGTATTCTAGGCTAAACTTGTAGCTTATGGGGATAGCTCCCCTGATTTATCAACTTGAATCTTCCTCTTAATACCTAATACTATTGGGATAAAAAGGGAAAAGAGATTAAATAAAGTAAATCTAATCTAAGGGGTGATGATGGACCAACATAATAGTTTATCCACTCAAGTTGAACTTAGACAATACTAATGGATAATGTATATGATTGAACCACTATCTCCAATGATTTCTAGGTAACAATGTTTCATGTAGAGTTTACTTTTAAATGTATAAAGCATAAGGGTAGTGAGGGAAATGTCATGTTCTAAGATCTTACATTTAAATCTCCACTCTTAAACTCAACCATCAACATTCTAACATACTACATAACCTACATAGAGTATTTTTTAGCATCTAGGTGAAGGCATTAGACTTGAGGAAAGGAAATTTACACCACTTATGCATATCAAACAATCATAAACACACTAGAATCTAATAATAGAGAATCTATAGCAATTCATTAATAGTCTAAGGGTTAAATAGAGTAAAAATTAGGTCATGTTTCCTCATGCCCAAGAGAGGGATTCAAATGAAGGCCATAAGGATTGAATATATAGTAAATGAGAGAAAGATAGAGAAATACGACATGGAGTTATAAATGAGAGGGAAATAATGACCAAAACCAACTCAACCTATAGTTACATTAATTAGAATAGTCCTTATTTTAACTTTATTTATATATAGATCCTCTTAATTGGGGGTCCTTAATGGTTCTTAGGCATTGATATGGGATAATGGGGGCTAAATCAAATTTAGTTACTTGCATTTAGCGCTTGACTATGCCCAAAATGGCTCATTACTCCTCTAGTCATAGTTACAAGGTGGAATTGAAGTTTTATTAGCCTCTAGGAGGTGTTGAGTATCCCATTAGTCCTCTCATGCATTTACCAAACTATAAAATTCCCTTTAAACTATCATCATGGATGTGTAGAGTGTCTAGATTACCCCCCAAGCATTAGTTACAAGGGTAATGACCATAAAATAACTCCTATTTTGATACATTATTTATGCACACCAACTCATGAAGAGGTAGCCTTTAACATTTTAGGATCTCAATGGAGGTCAAATCCACTCTAGGACATGAATTATAGGTATGTAATTTTAACAACCAGGTGATGGAATAGTAGGCAAGGCATGTAGGTTGTTAACAAGGATGATGAATGGATGAATGGTCTCTAAAATAAAGTTAAATATAGATGAGTTGGTGGTTGGATGGTTGTTAATCTAGAGTGGTTAAATCTTAGAAATAAATTCAAATAAAGGAAGAGAAGGTAGGGTAGAAAACAAGGATTGTATGGCTTTAAGGATCACCTCTCAGGATAGTTTATAAGTGAATAAGTGATTTTAGAACTAATATATATTGCCATCAATTATTTCACACACATAGGTAGATATGGTCAAACAGTCTAGGATAATTTTTATATAAGAAACTTAGAGTCCTCAATCAAAGGTTGTTCCATTTAGAGAAGTTATTTTGCACCATTACTCGGGATATTATGATTCAAACCAAGGAAGTATGTGACATATCTATTTCACATGCATATAAAAATATATCATTAAAATCACCTCTACACACTCAAAAATATGAAATAATCAACTTACTTGCCAATAATCAATATAATATGATAATCAATCAATAAATATTGCACATATAAAACTAACATCTTAATCATGAAAAAAAATAATTACTCACATCTATTTCACACTAAGTATTATGGAATCAAATAGTGAAAAAGATCAAGCATAATTACACAGATCTTGGAGAGAAAATACACAAACACATTTGCTAACAATCAAAATTGATTATGCTTCTATATTTAAATTTGTTGACCCTTTATAAATGTCGTTTATATATGTTTAAATATATTTGGGGATGTATCACCTCATCCTCTAAGTAAATGAAAAATTTGAATACATGGCATAGTTAGAACCTTAGTTTTAATTATAGTCTCAAAACTATATGTAATGTATACATAGAGTTAACTTATATTTACCAACATTTAAAGTAATTATTTACAATATCAAGAAATGTGTGCATGTTCACAAAACAAATTAGGTAGATTTTACATTGAGTTCAAATCATAAAAAACTAAAAGAACAAGATTGACACCACTATATTAAATTTTCATGCACAAAATTGGCCCTTTCAACTAAGGTTAGGTGGATATCTACATGGATGCATTAACCTTAGTGTGAGTCATAACTATTTGTATAGGTGATGAACTAGATGTAGCAACCTCAGTATTTTTAATATTTACCTCTAAGTCAAGATAATATTTGTGACTTGCATCATTCTACTTCCTTATAATATTTAAGTTTCATAATGAGGGTCTATGTACCATTTTAACTTGCTCTAAGAGTTTTTCATGTTCTACATTTGTATTTTGGAAGTTGATCTTGAAAATCTCAACTTTAGTTACCTTATTTCTTGTAAAAATCAACTCATCTTCAATATCCTCTAGTGTTAACCCTTGTAGACTCTAATTAAATTTTTTTGAATCTTCCTAAGTTAGCTGATCAAAATTAATTATACTTATTAGCTTGCATGTTGCATCCCATGCTGTTTATAATCTAAAATTCTTCAAAATTTTCAAGATGAACATCTCATGATCTTTATATTTTAGAATCAATTCCATAGATGTTATCACCCACTCTCTAGCTTCCTATGTTTTAATGACCACCAAATTAAGGGCATTAGATTATTCTAATGGTTCCATCAAGTTTATATGGTTGTATGCCTTATTAATAGTGTATAAAATCAATAATTTCATCTTATTCTCATCTTGTTTTAAATAATTAAATAATTGGCATGTTTGAGTTATATGGGGGGATAATTCATCCCTCATTGCTTTAAGTTCCTCTAGAGAATTATAATATTTTAAAGCATTATCTTGCACTTCAGCCTCCATTATTGTTGGACTATGAATTGTTTGCTTCTATTCCTTGATTTTATCTAGTTATTGTTCTATTTCTTGCCTTGCCATTTCTTCCCCTTAGTGCAATGTAGGGGGACTACCCCAACTATTTATTATAACTTTTACACAAGGCATATACCTCCTTCCTTTCCTATAGAATGATCTCCTTCCTAGCTTGATCCTCTAGTTTCCTCTTTCTAACCATTTAAATTTTCCCTAGTGGCTTATCAAATACGGTTGTTATTGATGGGAGCTCTATAATTTTTAAATTGGGAATTTGGGAATAATTCCCTCTAAGATCCATTACCCATGAGGGAATCACTAGTTGGGTAAGGTCTATTTATTATGAATATTTAGTTTCAACCTCCACATCAATATTTTCTAATGACTATTTCTCTTTAGAACCTTTGATGACTATGTTAGGAAGGGAAGGCCATATGATTTTGGACCAATCCATAGATCTATATTAGGGGATTCGATGTATTGTAATGACTTGTTTACCCCTTTCTCCCTTTCTTGAAGATGTAATAGTAGTTATTTGGGAAGATCTTATGGAAAGCATTGGAAAACTAATCTATGTGGAATAAACTTAAATTTAGGAAGTGGTTAGTGTTGTTTCAATTTTCTTAGTGGCCATTATCTTCTTCATGGGTTAGCCTATGGCAGTCCTATAGGGAAGATCAATAGTAGTATAAATAATGGACATTGGTGGCACTATGGGGGATAATGAAATAATGGTGGTGGAATAATAATCCTCTATCTTTGGAGTGAGTAAATATATTTATAATATATAAGAAAAGGAAAATGAAACATCAAGGGTGTAGGTGATATCCTCCACCTTGGGAGTTCTCAAAATAGTACTAATTAAAACTAAACCAAAAATAGGATCATATGAGAAAATCAGGGTATAAAGGTTGAGACTTATTACCTATTTTGTCATCTATGCTTGGTAACTTCCCTTTATCATCCATAAGGTTTGGTGTCGTGGCTCTTTCTAACTTTTATTATTCATCTAGTTATTTCTTTTCCTCTACTTGTTATTTAGGAACTAAAGGTAGACCCTATGATTGATCCACTATTAGATTCTATAAGAGGAGAGCCCTTTTTTTCCTAATATAATGAATATTAGTATTTATGTCTAAGGAGGATCTTTGATACATTGAGGAAATAAATTCTTTTGTAGCTATTGCCTATAATGTAGATTATTGAAATCAAGGTGTAGTTGTAGGTGTTTTTAATGACAAGGAAAATAGGTGTTCTTATTCCTCAGCATTAGAGGAATTTAGATCAAGTAGATCCCCTAGAGTAACTGTGAGATTAGTCTCAATTAACCTAGGTTATTTCTTAACAACTTTTAATAGTAAAGGAAGTTCCTAGGAAGGTTTTCCTTGTACCTATATTTGTTGTGGGGGTTGGTTGTACAAAAAATATGAATTTGTCCATCCTTTAGTATATGGCATCCTAGTTTCCATTTATTTTACTTAAATTGAGGGATATTGTTGAATTATCCTAAAATCATCTTCTTTTAGGCCTACAAGTTTTTCCCTTTCAAAGACATGGGCATCATCATTTCTATTTATGAATATAAAATCATGGTCATAGGGGACATGTTGGTATGGAATATTATTTTGTATATGACCATGAGGATCCCAATCCCTATGTGTCAAGGTAAGCAATTGATAATTTTTTTATCTTTTCTCCTACATCCCCAAAATGCTTCATCTATGTGTAACACATTCTGCCAATGATCATATGAGACCCATAAAATGTGCCTTTCTTCTATTTAATAAAGTCCTTCTTGATACTCCACCAAAGCTGAAGTGTAATTTCTTGCTCTGCTAGCTTGTCTAGTACATACTTGGGGAGGTGAATGTGGTGGACTTTATGACTAGAGACCATGATCACCATATAATTTAGAAATAACCAATAATCACCCTTAGAATCTAGTGTATATGATATGCTTTTTCCAATTCTCTATAGTGGAGTCTAATGAATTGCCTGCCATACTTGAGGATAAACATACTAAAAAAATTAGACCATGTGATTTGTGTATACATATATGCATAAATTGAAAGTAATTATAAATTTGATACTTAATGCAATCTATGGCTAGGATCCAAATCTCACCAAGGTCACTATATACTGTACCCATTACTACATCCAATAAGTATGACATCATGTAAAAATGGCCTAATGAATTGGGTCACTTACACTTATGAAATAATTTTACCCTAAATTGAAGTAGATGATTCTTCCTATGGAAAAATTCACATCATTGATCATTATCCTATGCAATAATGGCACCCAATCTAAGTTGACAAAATGGATGTTTAGAATACCATACATTCTATTCAATAAGGTCATCCCAATATGTACCTATATTCTAAATTTATTAATGGGGGTGGGATAATTTATATTTAGGACCATTGTCTCCCTAGGAAGAAGTTATGAGCTCAACACTTTGTCAACTAATTTTTTTTATCTTATAGATACTCAAAAAATGCACCTTGGCTAACTATCAATGTCGAACCACTATGGATCCACTTTCTATACTTAGATTAGCTAATAATCTATCTAACTCATTTCAAACCTTTACTAGTGACTTAAATTTTTAACCCATCTATCCACTTTGATCCCCAAGCCCTCAACCATCATTAGTCAGCCTAACTAGTGATGGTTATCCTGATCATTGCCAGTTAGGACCATAAGCTTGATAAAAAGAAACTTTCATCTTTTTGAAAAATAAGCATTGGAAAAATTAGAAACTTCCTTGTGATAATTAAATAATCTTTAAAAAATTATTAATTATAATATTTATCCCCCTATCAAATTAGTAACTTCTTCCATCCCAATTAGCAACTTCATCCTACAAAAGGAGAAGAAGAAGTGAAATGGATCCACAAATGAATTCAAGTCTAGGCTATTGTATTTTATTTTACAAGTATCTAACACCCCTTAAGTAAACAAGTAGCAGTGTTGGAGACCCAAACCTCTATCCACATCACTTTTAAAGGCTGAATTACCATCACTTTGGTTAAATTGCCTCATCCCTCCACCATCAAGTTATAGGTATCTTGTGCTTGTTGTCTTTAATTCATCTTATTTCTAACCTCCCTACCCAAACTAGACCCCTTAACATCTTATTCTCCTTCCAACAGACCTATATCAAACCCCCCCCCACCTACTTATTCATAATTCTAAAACTCCACTTTAATATCCTCCCAGAACACACAAGAAACCATAGACGGTTAGCCCAACTACCGATAGTTACCTCAACCATCACTAGTTACCTAATTATCTCTAGTTATAATAACTATTAGTTACCTCAACCATCACTAGTTACCTAATTATCTCTAGTTATAATAACTATAGTTGGTTAACCTGACCATCACTAATCACTATGGCACAAAAAATCTAGAAAACTATTTTGAGCCCCTTACGCTCAATCAAACCCACTTTTATTTGTTTATGCCTAAAAATAGTAACCTTTCTAATTTTTTGAACTAGACCCCAACCATTTTAGCATAAGCATTGAACCACTTTTACTATTTTTAGTTTTTTATTTAAATAAGAATTTACTTTCTCTTTCTTGCACATATTTACTTTCATATCATTGAATGAAATTATCCTTTATTCTCATTTCTATCAGCTTAATTATTATAATATTAGATTGATAGCCTCCTAGTAAGCACAATGCTTATTGGATCTCTATCATGCTAGGTAGTCTACTCAACCATACATCTAACAAACCCCATTTCTATTATTTTTCTGATCTAAAATTATTTCTTCTTATCTAAAGAGGAGTTCCCACTATCTTCTAGATTCACATGTGCACTTTACCAGGTAATCTTCTACACACCCTATTACTAGTTTCATTACTTTACATCCAAATTAGGAAATGATCAAAAATTAACTAAAACATTTTGGCATGCCCAGTGGGACACTAGTTCCCTTTTTCTTCCCTTTTTTTTTCTCATTAAATGAAATCTAAAAATTTCTTTTTGGGCTCAAAATAAACCTTTTACATACATTGATTTCCTACTTGTCTTAGTTCATCTAGTAACTTAGAAGGCAAAGTAATTGATCATAGTTCTCACACTCCTTGTCACACACTAATCCAAACCATAAAACCATTAACACATCAAAACATACTTGAGACAAGGCTTGACTAGGCTTTCATCACCCAGTGGCAACCTTACCCCCTCTCGACTATCCTACTTGGATTTAACCACTAAGAGGAAAACCAACTCACCTCTCTAATTGAGTATAAAATTTGAGCTTAGTATATTGTAGCTAAGCACCTAACACTCTTATCATTGTGGGACCATGAAGTGAGGTGGTAGGCCCCAATACCAAGCCACGTACTAAAGTTCAACATAGATTTTCCTTTTGAGCACCTAAAAAACCTAAAACCAACCTTAGATTGCCTCTTTAGTACCTATTCTACAATCCAAATTCCCTCTTCACACTTTCTAAGGCATAAACCAAAAGTGATGTAAAAAGAGTTCTAGGATTTAACACAATTTTAGTGTATGTATTGTTTGCCTAGAATTATTTTCTTTTGATTGATCCTTGTTTGAGGTGTGAATTTCATCATATTTCCTATTTTCTTACATGGTCTTTACTAGAAAATAGCTGAGACACAAAATTAATCAACCAACACATTCTTCCTCATCCTCCATGGAATATAATTCTAAAGGTGAGTGTTCACCTCATTTTTCCCCTCCTCCTACTAGAATCCTGATTGTTTCTAAAGGTGATATGGATTTATCTACCTTCCTTGACAACAACCTAGTTGATCTTCAACACTATCTCAACAACTTACCTAAATGTACCTTTATTTCTTTGGTTCCTTTGATGGATCCTCATTATATAATACCTCCCCACATTATGGTGGGTACCACCTCAACATATCCCTTGTTTACCTAAACCTCCTCTTCTTCCAATATCCCAACTACTAACACTACCCAAACCTAATCCAATATTCCAACCTCCAACCAAACACCTCTTACCACACCCCACACTTCACATATAGGTTTAAATTTACCTCTAGTTACCTATACTCCACATACCATGGGGTCGTCTTCTACTCCTATTTATACCCTTCCCATTATCCCAACCAACCCATCAAATTTTACCCCATTTCAGAACTTGGTGCTCTCTAAACCTCAAAAACTTCCACCCATTAGAACTAGAGTCACTACTCAACCTCAACTTACCCAACCTCAACCCACCACCTCAGTCATACCTTTAACTCAACCCACCTCAATTCCTCAACAAGTCCCCATGATAGCCTATCAATATATCTCTAATCCTCAAGGGTATATAACACCTTCCACCTAACCATTTATGTCAATTAACCCCTGTGTGATACCATCTCAATGTTTTATGACTGACCACTTACCAATATGTCCCTTCTTTAACACCTTTTACCACCTATCCAAACATAGCTTCCACCCAACCTCAAAAAAAAATGCCCCTTAATTATGAAACTTCCCAACCCCAACTAGACTTGATCAAGATATTAAAGGATAAAATTATCAACTTGGAGTCATCTATCTCTAGGTATCATAACCTTTTATCCTATGATAAAATTTGTAACTAACCTATTCATCCATCTGTTCCTATCCATGTGTATCCTCCTCAGTGGGAATTGCCCAAGTTTTCCAAATTTTAAGGTAAAGAGGACCCCCATAACATTTGAGAGCATTCCATCATTCTTTTTATTTAATTACATACAATGATTCTCTCATTCTTTGAACCTTCCCCATGTCCTTCTATGGAGCCACCCCTGATTGGTATAGTAATCTTCCCATGCACTCCATCTTTTTTTTTCTCAACTAGTTCAAATATTTTTAGAACACTTTTCAGTAAATATATCTAAAAAGGTTTATGTTACTAACTTATATTCCATTAAACAATTCTATGATGAGTTAATCATTGATTTTGTTGCTAGATGGAAAGGTCATATTAACCAACTTTCTTCTTCCTTACCCCAACCCAAATTGATTGAACTTTTCTCTTGGGGTTATGACAAACATATCACCCCCATTCTTCAAGATCAAAACTTTCAAAATTTTGATGAGGCATTCACCATGGCACAAAAACTTCAAAACTGGGCCATTAATGAAGGTAAATTGAAATTATGGAACAAAAATTCTAGTTTTAAATCTAAAGACCCTTCCTCTACCAAAACCACTAACCAATCCAATACCAAGGCAAAAAATTCCACAAAATTAGTTATAAAAACTTATCCACCTTTAACTATCAACCAACCACCTTGAACCAATTCTCCAAACTCTCCTTAGCAACAAAATTGAGATCCTCCAAGATAATATACTCCCATTAGAGAATTGTATGCATCAATTTTAGATAAACTTCTCAAATCTAACCTCATTTAACTTCCACAAATTAAACCACCCCAATAATTTGACTCTTCTCACCTTGTACCTAGATGGTATAATGAAAATGACCATTGTGCCTTCCACCATGTTGTAAGACATGACATTAATAAACGTAATACTTTTAAAAGTCTTGTCCAAAAATTGATTTATAGTGGAAAACTTGCATTTTATAATCCCAATGCACCTTCTAATTAGTCCCTTGACATTTTATACAATATTTTTCCAAATCTTACTCATTTCACCCAACACCATGATAATAAAACCAAATCATCTCTCTCTCATGAGGCACATACATTCAATGTCATTAATAATGATCCAATTATTGAAGATAATATTAAATCAATCTCCTAAGTGGAAAGACTAAACTCACAACCTATTATTTCAGATACCCAAATGAAATAATCAACCCCCCTTTCTCTCCATTTTATGACACCTTATCTTTAACTACCTCTCATTTTGTGGAAGCACTGAAGGAGGCAACCATTGATTTAACTACCCCTTTTTATCCACCCATCCAAGTGGTAGAACTACCCTCCATTCTTTTGGATACCTAAACAATGGAAGTAACCATGTCCATTATTTCACTTGAGTATGCCACACTAACATCTCCTATCATAGAACCCTCTATTCTCCCTTTGGAACCATCCCAAGAGTGGAGATTACCTCATCTATCCAACCATTAATTTTGAAACCTTCCATCCAAGACAATAATGAAGGAGCCATTTCCACTTCTCCACCTAAAGGCTTGAGCTTTGAAACTAATAAACAAGTAACTAAAACCATTTAAAAACCCTTTTCTAGACTAGTCCAAAGCCTAGAGTTCACCTCCCAACCTAATTTTGATAGAGCCACTTTTTAGCATCATCTTTGACTTCCTTATTAAAGCAAATATGAATCCTCAACTTCACTAGAATCCACCCTTAAGCCCATCATGACCCATTCACAAAATAATTCTTCCAAAAACATAAGTGAACCATCCCAATCACCTCCACCTAAAATTTCCAAATCACCTCACACCTCTCTCACTAGGCCAATCAATAACTTAGGAATTCTTCCCACACCTAGTCATTCACATCCCCCTTTGAAGTTAGACTTAACCCCATCTAGTCCACCAAAGGAAAATCCAGCTAAAATACCTAAGAGGGTAGAGTTACCCAAATGTATACCTTGAATTAGACCCATACCACCTCCTTCACATTTACCTTCCATCTTAGGACCCCATCCTTCCACCATTCTAGTTACCTATTCTTCCTCTAAGAAACCATCCCCTTTTTCCCCACCTACTCCCATCAAACCCTCTAGTTCTCCATCATTTTTAACCAACCTATCCACCTCCACTTTTCCACATGTAGCTAAAACTTCATCATATAACTCTTCCACATCCAAGTCTTAAACCTCTAAACCAACCATAACCATGTAAACCCAACCAAAACCGCTAACCAAAATCATTCCTCCAACTCCAACTTCCACTCTAAAAACCTATACTTGAAAAGTTTACCACTCCTAAAACCAAAAACCCATTACCTCCAACACCTTTACTTCAATCCTATTAAACTATTTTTCAAAGGTTGTTACAAACCTATTCCATTAGCTTACCTCAAATTAAATCTTTTAACCCTTCACACCCTAAAACCTCCTAGTTCAATGATAAATTGACCTACACTTAGCATAAGGCACTAAGACATGGCATGGAGAATTTTAAAGCTTTCTAAGAACTTATTCATAACCTATATGATGAGGATGATATGTTATAAAATAAACCCTTCTTACTCCCATTACCAATATTTCCATCAACCCAATCCAACTAACCTTTACTAACTCTCCCTCTACTACCTAAGGATGAGAAGGAAGAACTGAAGTAAGCATCAAACCTAGAAAACCTACTCATCCATACTATTCATGTTGTTACATAATCCCAAGCCCAACAGAAAGATAAGGGAAAATCCAAAGTCTTCATTCCATGGACTTATCCATCAACCCCTCAAAACACTAAGAAAACATAAACATATCTACCCTCAACTTCACAACCACCAAAACCCAAAGTATCCATTTTGGGAGCTTATCCCTCAAACCCTTCCATGTTCTTATAATGATTAATATTGAAAAAAAATCTCCAAAAATTGATGAAAATGAGCTTTTATGAACTAATCAATGCTTCACCTCACCATCACTATTTACTGATAGAGGCTCTGGAATTTATTGAGGTTTAACTAGATGATACTCAACCTCTTTCACCCTTAGTTGGAGCTCTCTAACTTTTGGCCCTTGTTACCTTTCAAGACTCTAAAATACCACCCCCTAATATTGAGGACTCTGATCCACCCCTTTTTATTACTATATACATTAATTAAACATACATCAAAAAGCTTATGATTGATGGAGGAGCTAACATCAACATTATATCCTCCCATGTATATGACCAACTTAAACCACTGAAAAATATCATGTCTAAAAGTACAATAATCCTTCACTCCTTTAATGATACCATGGCCACAACCTTAGGGACTATTGTCTTCCATATCCACTTGGGGCCTCATAGCATTCCTAAACTATTTTATGTTATAGAGGGTGAGTTAAAATACAATGTATTACTCAGACACCTCTTGATTCACACTATGGGTTGCATCCCTTCCACCTTACACTACTACATTAAATTTAAGGACAAGGGACAAATTATTACCATAAAAGCTGATCCAATCCCTTTGCCTCTTTCAATATGACATATTGACCTAATGAAATTTTCATCCCCCCTTCATCTATCTCATAAATAACTTCTAATGAAACCACCCCACCAACCAAAATCATCAACACTTCCACTTATAACACTGATGAAGCATCAACTAGATCAACCATTTCCTCATCCCAAATTCTAGTCGAGGACCCCTTGCAATCCACATTTTAATGTATCTCCCTTAGAGAATATTACATTTTAACCTTAAATGCCTTCCCTACTCTACAAGAGTATGGGAATCTCAAATATGACCCTTTATATGATCCAAACATTAGAACCACTATCCCTTTTGGGCTCCCCCAAAATCAAACAAATTTCATCTATGGGGGACTTGATTAACACTTCTCACTCTTGCCACTACCCCATTCTTTCAACCATTCACAATCAATTTTTCTTACTTGGACAAACTAGCTTTTGCTAAAGCTTACCTTTATAGGTATGCTTGGAAGGGGTTTGGTCTTGGCCTTTATGAATAAGGACCTCCTGCATTACCCATCATTAAAACTTAGAAACCTCATTAGTTCTTTGGCCTTGGTTTCATACCACCAAAAGAACCCACCTCACCAAAACCCATCACTACAATCAATGAAGATATTCTATCTTCCTCAACCCCACTTTCCCCAAAGTTGAAAGACACTGATATCATCCCATCTAGTTTTTTGTTATAAATACCATTAGTTTCAGCCTCCTAACCTATCAAAAGGATGGCCAAACTAAAACCTTTCCTCTTGTCCATCTTGAAATGATTGAACATGACTCCCCTACCATCAACACCATCTAACATTGGGATGATGATTCCATTCTCACCTACCTTGGTGTGGGGGATTCTTCTATTCATAAATCCCTCCCTCTTGAGAATTAGACCATGCTAGAAAAAACAACCATGGATGTTAACTTAGGTACCTAGGATAACCTTTGTATCATTAAAATTGGCCAATCCTTAAATTATTCCAAGCTAAAAAACTACCCTTCTTTTATTTTAAGACCATAGTATAGAATTTGCATGGTCCTATTAGGATATGCCTAGGATTAACCCTTATATCACCCTCCACAACATTGTCACTCATCCTAAGGCAAAGGTAGTTTGGTAAAAGCTTCATAGAATGCATCCTCACATAGCCCTCTTGATCAAAGAAGAGCTTTAATGTCAATTATTTGTTGACTTCATCCAACCTATTAACTACCCACAATGGGTTTCTAAAATCATTACTATCACCAAACCCATAGGGGGAATTCACCTCTACATCAACTTTCATGATCTCAATCTCACCTACCCTAAGGATGACTTTATTCTTCCCAACATCAACCAATTTATTGATCTTATAGTTGATCATGAAATGTTATCTCTCATGGATAGTTTCTTAGGATATAAGTAGATCTTGGTTACCCCTAAAGATCAACATAGAACTTCCTTTATCGCCCCATGAGGCACCTTTTATTACAAAGTCATGCCCTTTGGATTAAAGAATGCTAAAACAACCTATTGATGGGCCATGACTTATATATTTCATGACCTTATCCATAAAGTCATATAGTAATATGTGGACTATCTCCTTGGGTAATCTAAACACCGTAAGGATCACCTAGATGTTCTTGTCATCATCTTCGACCACTTAACTTATTATCATGTCAGGATCAACCCCAAAAAGTGAATTTTTGGGGTCTTATCTAGTAAGCTTCTTGGGTTCAATGTCTCTCTATGTGAAATCAAAATAGACCCTGATAAAGTCAAAAAAATCTTGGAGATGCCTCCTCCTACTAACATTATACAACTCTATAGCATATAGGGCAAACTTCAATTTATCCATCATTTTATCTACCAGCTATATAAAAAATACCAGCCCTTCCACCACCTCCTAAAAAATGAAACTTATGTTAAGTGGACCAAGGAATGTCAAAAATCCCTTTATTCATTCAAGGAGTATCTTTTCTCTCCACCTATCCTCACCCCTCCTAAGGAATACTAACCCTTTTACCTATAATATTTGTAGACACCAAAATCGTGTCTATCCCTTGGTCATCCTCCCCCTTTGATCTCCTTGGTCCACCTCCTAAACATTTCTAACCCACTCAATTATTAATTTAAAATAAATTGACTATTTTATATTAATAACCCCCTTGACACCTCACCCCACCTTAGATACCTCTCCTTGGATGCCTCCCTCACCCCATGCAAAATCTTAATTGCTTAAACCCCATTTCATCCCTCCCACTAGCCTCACACACTCATTTAATCTACCTAGGGCCATTTTCTAATGACACTTAGACCTGGAAGTTGTAAGAATGGGTAGAAGGCTAAAAATAGCCTCTTTTCCCATTCTTCAGCTGCCAACATCGGTCATTATTCAACTGATGCTGGCAGTTTCACTGACGTCAGTTTCTTTAAAACTAGAATCTGACCACTATTTGCCCCCTGTAAACATGAATTCCCCTATGCCAGGCTCCAAGCTCTCTCACTTCTCAACTTCTTATAGGTATCAGCATCTCAATAGCACTTTCTAGGCTCAGGGATTCTGCACCAGTCATTCCAAGCTGGAGTGGAGGTTGCAAGACATCTCCCGAACCAGCCACAATGAAAACATACCACCTGCACTTTTGCCTCTCCACCTACAGCTAAGTATCTTTACTAATTTCCATTTCATTGTCCTTTTAATACACTAGCAATCAATCCATTATCCATTTCTAAGCTCTGTTGCCACAATCTGACCTGTTCTTCGCAGAAAGGCTGAAAAGCCTTCCCTCATCCTTTTCTCCTTTTTCACCCCTATCCTCTATTTGGTCCCCTTTTCAGTCATACTCTCTACTCTACAAAACCTAGCACAAGCCATCAAACCCCCACAAACCTCTCAGACCATTCTAACTAACTATAGATAGACCTAAAGCTCATCCAAAGCCTCATTTCCCCAACTGACACTGGCCACCAGGCCCATTGCCCGTATCGACATTGGTAGACTAATCGACGCCGGTGACCTTGAACAACCGACATCGGCAGACTAACCAATGCTAGCAATTGTGGAAGACAGATTGCTACATATAGGTAAGCATTTATTGCTATTTCTTCTATTCAATCTTTTACCATTTATTTTTCTAGCAACATTCTGCTCTTTATCAACTAGTGGACTATCATCCCATAAGGAAGTCTTTGCACTTCTGGGACCAAGCTTTCATTTGGCAGTCCACCACCTATCTATCTAATAGTTTTCTTATTTAAGTCTCTTTCTTCTATAGGTGTCATCCTCTATAGCCAAAGAGGAGTTCCTTCAATGTTTGGATAATGGTGTGCAACTTCATTCAGGTACGTATAAAACCCTTGACCATTATCATAGTTTCTTTCATCTTTTGAATGTAGAAAAGTGAAAAATAGTTAAAAACATTTTGGCATGCTCGATGGGACCCTAGGAATTCTCCTTGGGTTCATACTTTTTCTTCTACAAGCAAACTTTTCATATAGGTGCATTAGGTCTCTTTTTGCATCTTTTTCTTCTGTCTTCTTCGAAAAGACGCCATCAGCAAAGTTAAAAAGAATCCTTCTTTTTCTTTCTTTCTTGCATCTTAGAGTAGTAAAATTCATACTCTTCAACCTTTTCTCCACTTGTCTGCATCTGAACACACATTTCTATTTGGGCTTAAAATCTATTACATCTCATTTCTGCTTGAATGTATATTTAGTCCACACATCTAGTAATTAAAATTGCATTGTGAATAAATCATAGCACACTTATGTTACACGACTAGACCACTTTCACAAATCAAACATCTAAACATACCTGAGACAAGGCCCGACTAGGATTTCATCACCTAGCGGATACCTTACCCTTCTTGGTAATCCCACTTGGACTTCACTACCAAGGGGAGAGCCCACTCTATTCTCTGGCAGAGTATAAACTCTAGGGGAAGTATATACTGACTAAGTGACCCAACTTATCTCTAGGATCTTGAAGTGAGGGGAGCTTGTTCCTTAGCACCAGGCCACGTATGAAACCTAACATAGATCTTGAGCACCAAAACTAACCCGAAACCAACCTTAGACTGCTTCTTCTAGGACCTGTTCTAAAAGCCAACTTCCCAAACACACTCTAAGGCATAAGCCAACATGATTCTAAAAGTTTATTCTTAGGATTTAATGTTTAGGGACTATTTGTCTTCATCTTTTTTGTTTTTATCTAGTTTTTTGAGCTAGTAAGGACATTTTCTTCTTTTTTCCAAAAACTTTCAATTTTTTTGAGTTTCTGGAAAAACACAGTAACCAACATTGGTTTTTCCACCAATGTCAACTACCATCTTCTCTAGAATTGGTTATCTAACTGACATCAGCAACATATTTCACCAACATCAGTTTTTCCACCAATGTCGGTCATTGTCCAAAATTCTTCTTCTCAAATAACAAGCTTAAAACTCAACTTTCTTACTGTCCAACACCCATTCTGGTTTTTTGAGACTGAAAAACATAGTTTCTAGAACCTAAACCTCTTGCCTTGAATGGTTTTGACATGTAGTCAAACCAAGACTCTTTTTGAACACGCAAGGCAACAACCACTTCTACCTTCACCTTCCATAACTAGTCCTCTAATGGAGTATCATTCAGAGACCAAACAAACTCCTACCCAACCGACCCTGACTCAGCCCCCTATTGTTCCCAAAGGGGACCAAGACTTTGAAACATTCCTTAACCTTAATGTCAAGGCCCTTCAACATTATCTTGTGATAAGTTGAATGTGAGACTCTTTAGGCAACCCAATTTATGGGATGCTAACCTCCTTAGTTGAGATGGCAGTCATATCAATAGCGTCTATAGTCCAACCCATAGACACCCAGGCCATCACCCCAACTAATAACCTGCCCATGACTAATCTTCAAAGTGTGGCTTCTCCTTCTATCTAGGGGCCCACTTCCATTGGGGCTTAAACCCCCCATCAACCGCAAACTATTCAACAAAGTTATACCCCTTTCCAAAATCTAGTTGTCTCCATCCCACCTACTCTTTCCCCCATCAACACTAGGGTGGCTACTCATCCTTTGGCTAATGTTGCCACCATCCAACCACCTTTGGCAACATCAAGCCTAGTTGTGCCTTCTACCTTCATGACACAACCACCACTAGCTTCAACATTTGTCCCAATGGCTAGTTATCAATACATTGCACCCATACAAGCACAACCGACTACATCATATGCCCCTCCTAGCACCTTCCAAGCACCTTAAAACCTAGGGGGTGCCCCACTTGCAAATCCATCAACTGAACTAATCAAAATGTTGATGGACAAAATGTCTAATCTTGAGACCTCAATTTTGGGTTCAAGAAATGTCCTTTCATATGACCAAATTTGTAATGAACCCATCCATCCCTTAGTCCCAATCCGGTCGTATCCCAGTCAATGGGAACTTCCTAAGTTTACTTGCTTCCAGAGTAAGGAAGACCCACAAAAACATCTACAAGCATTCAGACATGCTTGTTATCTCATAGCACATGATGATGAGTTATTTCTACACACATTCCCCATGTCTCTTTCTAGTGCTGCCCTCGATTGGTATAGCTCTATTACCAGTCACTCCCTTTTCACATTCACCTAACTGGCTCAACTCTTCCTTGACCACTTTTCGATCAATATCACCAAAAAGGTCTCCATCACAAACCTATACTCTATCAGATAGTTTGATGATGAATCAATAGCTGATTTCATCACCCGTTGAAGAGGCTTAATCAATCAACTCTCCTTTTCCCTACCTCAACCTGAGCTCATTGAACTCTTTTCATGAGCATGTGCCAAGCACATCTCTTCTACTTTATAGGTCTAAACATTCTGCACCTTTGATGAAGCATTCATGATGGCTAAGAAGCTTGAACTACGTGCTACCAAGGAAAACAAAGTCAAATTATGAAGTAAAAACCCCAACTCCAAGTCAAATGACTCTTCCTCCAAATCTCCTTCTTCATATTCCAAGTCCAAGGGATCAACAAATGCTGTGGTCCTTAGGCCATCATCTTCAACCACAACTAACCAATCTGAACCATCCACATCTCAAAGCATCACTAAACAATTCCAACAATGATACGTACAACATCAATATACTCCACTAGGAGAATCATACACATCCGTGTTGGATAAACTTGTCAAGTAATGGGTCCTCAATCTCCCTCAAATCTAACCACCTCAATTCAACCCCACAAAATCCATCCCTACATGGTATAGGGAAAATGACTTTTGCAATTATCACTGTGTCAAAGACCATGACACAGACAACTACAAAACCTTTAAAAACATTGTCTAAGACATGATAGATAAAGGGGATCTTGTTTTGGATAACCCAAATGTGCCACACAATCAAAACATAGACATCTTTAAACAACCTTTTCCTAACCATCCCCCTAGTTAAAATAACATTCAAACCATGACCGATGACTCCTAAGAGCATAATATACGCACAGTCAACACAGTCTCGCCTCTTATGCCTAACCAACCTCTCTCACAGTCTAAAGAGGTTAGCCCACCCATTGGTCCATCACAGGTAGAAGAATCCTCTTCTCCCATTCATCTTCCACAGGTGGACGAACCATCTTCTCCTATTAGTTCTCCATTGACCTCCCTTATATTGGAGGATGCCTTGACCATACCAGCACCGGTAGCCTCACCCTCATCCTTCCATCATCAATGGGGGATCATACTTTCCCCACTCCTCGACCACACACCGAAGCCATCACCATCCCTACACTCTACCCTCTTGAAGAGCCACAATCTCCAATCCCTTCTCCGTTGAGAGATGAACTCACCACCTCACCTACTTTGGTCAAAGAAGATCCGGTGAGGGTAGACTTAAACCTTGCCTTGCATAATAGTAGTCCCTGCACTAAACCAAAGAAGGATACTAAACCCCATTGGGGAACTTTTCTCCCACCATCATTTCCCTCTATTTTGGGCCCACACCCATCCACCTTAATAGGGGTGCTTCCTACTCTGACACCCAACAAAAACAAATCACCTCCATTACTACCAACACCTAACAAAAACATACCTCCTTCAAAACATCTAATGCCTCCTACCACGAAAGTGTCATCTACGCATTTGGCCACACTACCAAACAAAAGGATGGTATGAAACACTCCCTCGACAATGTCTAAATAGAAGTTGTCAACTTTTATCGCAACATAACATGCAGACCCATTAATAGGTTCTTACACCTTACTATTACACTAAATTTTACAATCCTCTAACATTACTCTTCTGCCTATTAAACCATTTCAACCTCTCAGACCAAAACTGTCTTGGTTTGATGACACAAAAATTTGCCAATATCATTGTACACTTGGGCATGACACTAAAAATTATTGTATCCTTAAGGTTGCCATCCACTGATTCATCAATAAAGACACCCCTCTTATTGAGGATAATGTCAATAAATCTCCAACACTGTCTCATTTCTCCCAGACTCCTTCACCTTCACACTCATCAACTCTCGGATCAAGGCCATCTTGGTTGATGACACTAAATTTTGTGCTTATCATCACACACCTAGACATGACACTGAGCATTGCTGTGCTCTTAAGGCTGTCATTTGTCACCACCTCAAAAAGGACACCCTTTACATTAAGGATCCTTTTGACCACTCCAACAAATCATTGACATCATTCCATACCTCTCAAACATCTTCACCTAAATATAGAGCCCATCATCAAACTGTGGTCTCTCTACCACCTTTAACCCCATTATTTGAAATCAACACCATTAATGTGGCCAACAGGTCACAAATAATGAAGGATAAAGGGAAAGAGAAGGTTTATCTCCCCAAACATATCCATTCACCAAGTTTCCTCAACCATCAAGACCCAATATTTCAATTTTGGGCACATCTCGACCAACTTATTCAAACCCAATTAATGACCCCATGGTGAAACAACGTCGCCAAACCTCTATGAAGACATCTTTGTATGACCTCATACAAAACTCTCCACATCATTGTCTAACTTTGATCAAAGCCTTATAAGGAGTGGGGGTCCAACTTGAAGACTTCTAACCACTAGCTGCCTTAATCCAATCATTACCTACCATTGCCTCCATCACTTTCAGTCATTCTGAGATTCCAACCTCCAACATGGAAGATCAGGATCTTGCCCTCTCAAACTAAGTCTTTCAGACATTCTCCCTATCACATAAGTAACTGGGGGAATTTGACTCTATCCTAACTATCATGACCTCAACCAAACATCAACCGACCAAGCCTCAACCAAGCCTCAACCAAGCATCGATCAAGCCTCGATCAAGCATCAACCAAGCCTCGACCAAGCATCGACCAAGCCTTAACTGAGCCTCAACCATGCCTCGACCAAGCCTCGATCAAGCATCGACCAACCATCAAACAAGCCTCGACCAAGCATCAACTAACCAAACATCAACCAAACATCAACCAACCAAACAATGACCAAACATCATCCAACCAACCATCCCAACAACATATCAACTAGCTTCATGTCAAACATCAATCAACACATGACCAATATGGAAAGAAGTAAATGAGGCAAGTTTGCTCTTAATTGGCTTGAACCTTACATCATCATGCACAAGTATGGATAAGGGACTTATCGTTTGTCTTCTCTTGAAGGCCAACCAGAACTTGAGCCCCTTAATGCCTTGCATCTATGACCATTCTACTGTTAGTCAAGTACTCATTCACTTGACATTTAACTTGAGCTCATCCCTTGAGCAATCCCTATCATCTTCATCCTCATTCCTTTCAACCCTGTTTCCCTAAAGCAAACCCTATGTAACCCTTTTATAAAGTATGAATCCTTTGTCCTAATAAAAGGGAGCCCTCGAGCTTCTATAGTCTTGTCCATGACTAAATTTTTTGTCAAAACATATAAATTGGGATGCCTAATATCAAAAGGTCATAAATTCTAAATGTAGATTGCTCCCTCAAAGGATAGTCGTATCATCATTGTTATAGCTAATAGACTGCTCCCTCTAAGGATAGCTATTCAAAGCCCTCAAATATATATGAATCAAAAATATAGACCACTCCCTCAAAGGATGGCTATGCCTAAAAATCTTGCTACAAACAACACTCTCTTAGAAGCTTCCCACATCAATCAGCTTCACAAATGACCACAAAACAAATGACATCCCTACGTAGACTTCCCGCATTAATCAGTCTACCCAAAAAAAAAGGTCATGGATTGGACTTATAGTTGCTCTTAGGGCCACCTATAAATAGGGGCAAAGTTATCCCTACTAAAAAGGTTTACCCTATCCTAACATATCACATCACCTACTTAAGGGATTTTGAGCTCATTTTAATGTCAAAGTGATTTGATTACCTCTCTAACACAACCAATGGTCAACGACGTAATGCATGAATGGGGTTTTTATTTCTAAACAAGCCCCCTACCTATGCTATCATTATGGTCCTTGTCAATGAAAGGGCAAAAATGCCTTTCACTTCCCACACTTTGGTCACATTCAACCAAATAGTTTGCCAACCAAACCAAACTAACCCAAACATTTCCAGACCACTCACACTATCATAGCAGATTCACACTAGTTTCTATGGAAACCAATACACATGGAAACTATTGACCACACAATTTATGTTAAGCATAAAGCATTATTTGCTGAAGCATACAAATACTCATTTCATTTTTAGCATCTGGAAAATTGCTAGGGATGAAAGACCCATTGCCAATGTTACATAATACACCATCACATAATATGGAAAAGGCTGTAACATCATCTTACCCTCATCATTTATAACCTAGACCAAACCAATCATCAACCATTTTGCCTCTTATTCTAAACTACATTGGCCTAAGGCCCTTCAAATAGGGGCTATGTAGGCAGCACTCAGTCGACATGATGTCTTTTAGGGTTAGCTTAGCCACATCCATTTGTTCGTCTATCTAATGGACAAACCATTTTACCTTTGACCATGACTTAACCTAGTCCAAACCAATAATCAACCAACTTCAACACCTCATCTGGACTACATTGGTCTAAGGCCCTTCAAACTGGGGCTATGTAGGGAGCACTCAAATCACATGACATCTTTTGGGGTTAGCTCGGCCACATCCATTTGTTCGTCTACTTGATGAACAAACCATTTATCTCTTAACCATGACTTAACCTCGTCTAACCCACATCCATAACTGACCCTCTTCCTCCCTTTTTGGGAGAACTACATCGGCCTGAGGCCCCAACAATTCGGGCTATATAGGTAGCACTCAAATGACATGACATCTTTTGGGGTTAGCTCGGCCACATCCATTTGTTCATCTATCTGATGGATAAACCATATTACCTTTGACCATGACTTAACCTAGTCCAAACCAATCATCAACCATTTTGCCTCTTATTCTGAACTACATTGGTCTGAGGCCCTAACAACAGGGGCTATGTAGGCACCACTCAGATGACATGATGTCTTCTAGGGTTAGCTCAACCACATCCATTTGTTTATCTACTTGATGGACAAACCATTTATCTCTTAACCATGACTTAACCTCGTCCAACCCACATCCATAACCAACCCTCTTCCTCCCTTTCAGGGAGAACTACATCAACTTAAGGCCCTAACGACAAGGGCCATGTAGGCAGCACTCAGTTGACATGGGGTCTTCTGAGGTTAGCTCGGCCATTCCTTCGTCTGTCCATCTAATAGACCAACTATATCAACTCACCTCAACCTGTTAACAATCTTGGAGATCATGACTATCTTCTCTGACCATGACCACTTTCGAGACAACTCTGCCTTGGTTGTTTTGATTGCATGTATGCTACCTCATGAATGGTTAGCAAAATTGTCCACAACCCATATTTTGAACCTCACAAGTATTGGATCATGAGCAAGTTGATCCCCACTACTTGTGACATTTTTGTGTTTTTAATAGCACTTCCTGAGCCTAGGATACTTGGAACACGATGACTATTGGAGCTGCAGCTTGGATCGTTTAACCCAATCAGCTACGACTAAATGCTGGGGCCCAGTTATTTCAATTTTAGCACTCCTCAACCTTTGACCTGTGACAATTTGACCTAACCATCTCGTGAAGTGGTATGTGCATAATCTCAACTATTGCAACATTCACACTCAAACTTCACCATTTCTATCCTCTATCTATCAAATCAGCACCCGACTTCAGGTTTCCTTCCCTTGACTCCTACTTTGAGAGGGAATACCTCATCCCATAATCGGGGCAACCTACATTCATTTTTGTCTTGTAGTTCATTAGAATAACCAACAGAACAAAAACTACCTCATCTCATACCTAGGGCAACCGACTCCTATTTTTGTCTTGCAATTCATCAAGAACAACCAACAAGACAAAAAGGGGCAAATATAGACACCAAAATCATGTCTATCCCTTGGTCATCCTCCCCCTTTGATCTCCTTGGTCCACCTCCTAAACATTTCTAACCCACTCAATTATTAATTTAAAATAAATTGACTATTTTAAATTAATAACCCCCTTGACACCTCATCCCACCTTGGATACCTCTCCTCAGATGCCTCCCTTACCCATGCAAAATCTTAATTGCTTAAGCCCCATTTCATCCCTCCCACTAGCCTCATGCACTCATTTAATCTACCTAGGGCTGTCTTCCAATGACACTTAGACCTGGCAGTTGCAAGAACGAGTAAAAGGCTAAAAATAGCCTCTTTTCCCATTCAACTGCTGATGTTGGTCATTATTCAACTGATGCTGGCAGTTTCACTAACATCAGTTTCTTTAAAACTAGAATCTAACCACTATTTGCCCCCTGTGAATATGAATTCCCCTGCACTAAGCTCCAAGCTCTCTCACTTCTCAACTTCTTGTAAGTATCAGCATCTCAATAGCACTTTCTAGGCTCAAGGATTATGCACCAATCATTCCAAGCTGGATTGGAGGTTTCAATACATCTCTTGAACCAACCACAATAGAAACATACCACCTACTCTTTTGCCTCTCCACCTATAGCTAAGTATCTATACTAATTTCTATTTCATTGTCCTTTTAATACACTAGCAATCAGTCCGTTGTCCATTTCTA
Organism: Torreya grandis; assembly: GCA_037957365.1. Taxonomy (NCBI): domain Eukaryota; kingdom Viridiplantae; phylum Streptophyta; class Pinopsida; order Cupressales; family Taxaceae; genus Torreya; species Torreya grandis. The sequence goes on from JARHVA010003956.1 coordinate 1,605,342, forward strand.
AGCTCTGTTGCCACAATTTGACCTATTCTTCCCAGAAAGGCTGAAAAGCCTTCCCTCATCCTTTTCTCCTTTTTCACCCCTATCCTCTATCTGCTCCCCTTTTTAGTCATACTCTTTGCTCTACAAAACCCAATACAAGCCATCAAACACCCACAAACCTCCCAGACCATTCTGACTGACTACAGATAGACCTAAAGCTCATCCAAAGCCTCATTGCCCTGACCGATGTTGGCCACCAGGCCCATTGCCCATACCAAAGTCGACAAACTAACTGACACCGGTGACCTTAAATAATCAACGTCAGTAGACTAATCGATGCTGGCAATTGTGGAAGATAGATTGCTACATACAGGTATGCATTTATTGCTATTTCTTGTGTTCAGTCTTTTACCATTTCTTTTTCTAGCAACATTCTGCTCTTTATCAACTAGTGGACTGTCATCCCACAAGGAAGTCTTTGCACTTCTAGGACAGAGTTTTTGCTTGGTAGTCCACCACCTATATATCTAACAGTTTTCTTGTTTAAGTCTCTTTCTTCTACAGGTGTCATCCTCCACAGCCAAGGAGGAGTTCCTTCAACATCTGGATAATGGTGTGCAACTTCATCTGGGTACATACAAAACCCTCGACCATTATCATAGTTTCTTTCATCTTTTGAATGTAGAAAAGTGAAAAATAGTTAGAAACAATATCCACTAATGAACATTCCCTAGGGACCATGCTCACTCATTCTGATAAACAAAATAAAGAGTTGGCTGTCTATTACATTAACCACACACTTATAAACTATGAAACTCAATATAGCCATCCCATAAAACTCTGTCTCACCTTAGTTTTCATGGCCTTCAAACCCATCACTATCTTTTTAATCATAAAACCTATATTATCACTAACATTGATGCCCTCAAGTTCATGCACTCTAATCCATATACAAACTAGTGTATGGCTAAGTGGTTCATGCTTCTAGCTAAATTTGATCTTGAGTTCCTTCTATAAAATTTTGTTAAGGGGTAGGTCATCACTGAAAAATTGGCTAAAGCACCTTTACCCAATAATTAACCCATTCCTCTTTTGTTTCTAGACAAGTATATCATAACTCTTTCTTAAGAAGAACCCACCTACCAAATGACCATGTTTGTTGATGGGTCTAAATTCCAATATGGTGGGGGTGCTTGAATTACCCTCATTCTCATAAATGGTTAACCTCTTCCCCTTTCATTTAAATTTGACTTCGAATGAACCAATAATGTGTCTAAGTATGAAGCCCTAGTTATATGTCTCTAAACTACTCTAGCCTTGGGGGTCAAATTAACAAGTATCTTTAGTGACTCCTAGTTGGTCATCAATTAGGTCAATAGATCTTATCAATGCAAGCATGATGTGCTATTGAATTACAAATAATTGGTAGACATACTCTTGGCATAATTTGATCACTACCTTATCTAGTTCATTCCTTGATCTACCAATAAATTCATAGACACAATGGCCCCCCTTACTTCCCAAGTTCTATCCCAACCTATTGAATCTACACTATTCATCACTATCCACCACTGTATCACACCCTCATATATTAGTTCTGATCTCCCTACCTTTTTTAGTGTGTATACATCTCATTTCAACATTTAGTACCAATAATATTTTTACTACATTAACGTTGGCATCATTCCTCCCAACCTTTCAAAGAGTACTCAAAGAAACTTTGTTTAGAGTACCTCTCATTACACAATAATAGGGGGAATCCTTTACAAATATGGATTACATGACCTCCTTCTCCATTTCCTACATAGCCAAGAATCTTCACATGCCATTAAATAAATGCATGATGAAATCTATGGGGGACACTTTAGTGGCCTAGCTATCACCAAATGTATCCTTAACCTTGGTTACCATTGGCCCACCCTCAATAAGGATTGTTGAGACTATGTAAATAAATGTGTTAAGTGTTAAAAACATGCTAATCTACATCATGCACCTCCTCATGGCCTCCAAGTATATACCAATTATTGGCCCTTCTCATAATGGGATCTTGACCTTATTAGGGAAATAAACCCCCATTCTTCATAATGACACCAATATATCATTACTACTATCAAATATTTCACAAAATGAGTGGAATCCATCCCCCTTATATCCACCAAAGCCAAAAAAATTATCAACTTCATTGATAACCATATCATCTACCACTTCAGTGTTCCCCATAAGATCATCATCGATAATGGAAAATATTTTAAGAACTAAAAAGTCTAAGGTATTTGTAACACTTTTGGCATCAATTTATGTTTTTCCTCACATTATCATCCTTAAGCCAATGGATAGGTAAAATCCTCAAACAAAACTCTCATCAAGATGATAATCAAAGTAGTAAGTGTTTTAGGTCAAGATTGGTATGTGTATATTCCCTTTGCTTAATGGGCATATTACACTAACATTAAAATTTCTAGGAGTACTACCCCTTTCTCTCTCATCTTTGGAGCTAAGGTAGTCTTACCTCTCAATGTACAAATTACATCCCTTTACATATCTTTACAAGAAATCCTTTATAAAAGTGACTATCATCAAGAATGCCTCACATATCTTGAACTCCTTGATGAACATCACCTCATGTCCCTTAATTATATTCATATGTATCAATAACAGATCAAATATGCATACAAAAAACACCTAAAAGAGTGAGATTTCAACATTAGAGACCTCATCCTTAAGGAAAACCAACATGTAACTAATATGCAGAAAATTAAAAAGGGTAAGTTTGCTTTTAATTGGCTTGAACCCTATATCATAACCTATAAGTATGGATTAGGAGCTTATAGTTTATCCTCTCTTGAGGTCAAACTAGAACTTGAGCCTCTCAATTTTTTTCATTTTCATCCTTTCTATTTTTGAATTAGGGATAAAATTCACTTCTATATCTAACTTAAACTCATCATTTGGTTCATGAGATTTTCACTACCTTTCATATCCCTAAGTCTTTCTAGAACAATCAATTACAACATAGAATCATGGGATTATCCATCATAGTTATGACCTAATCCTAAGCATGGGAACCATGTCTCTACCCATGGCATTATTCTCATGGATACTTTTCATATTTAATCAGATGGAATCCCATGGTCAATTATATCTCAAACCACTTTCCCCATTTAACATTAACCTTTTATTCTCAATCTTTGCCTCCATAAAGGTCAACTTTTCAATCCTAACTAGACCTGTCCATGTCTAAAATATATTCAAAATATCAATTGATTACAAACTACTCCCTTAAAGGCCATCTACCCAAGATGCATATCGCTTGCATTATAGACTACTCCCTTGAAGGACAACTACCTAATAATAAAATGTTGCTTAAAAATAGATTGCTCCCTTGAAGGACAACTATTAAATCCAATCCTAAACCACTCCTTTAAAGTATGGCCACAAAATAATCATTTGAATCTTTACACATTAATTAGATTTAACAAATTATCAAACTAATAAGAACAACAAACAATCTTATCTAAAATTTAAAGAAATAAACCATAATTGGCTGTTATAAGTTCCATTTGTAAACTTCCTATATGAATCAATCTACACATTATCCCATTATGCTATAATTAACTCCTATATATGGCATTGGTAGACTTCTCGTATTGATTAGTCTACATCTCATATTAAGGCATGGACTTGTCTATTACATTTCTTCGGTCACCTATAGAAGGGGAAAGATAACCCACATTAGGATACCATTTCACCCACTTCCCATTTAACTATCTACTTATCACCTACTTTCCTTCCACACCTCTTCTTAGTGGAATATGATATTACTTTATATAAAGTGATCAAGACCCCCTCTTTCTCAATCAAAGCATGATTTTGTGAAGCATTTGACATGTTTATGTTCCCCAAGTCAATCCAAGTATGGTTTGTCATTGATATGTCCTTGCCAGCTAAAAACATCATCAATTTTTATTTTATTTTATTTGTTAGTTGATGTGGTCATATGTCTAATGTTTAGTTTATTATTTATACCTACTTTATGTTTTTTAATTCCCTTTAACACAATCATGACATTATGCACTAGAAATAAGGAAAAAATAAACCAAACACATACCATATCCAAAAACACAACATTAGGGACCATAACATTGTAACCATTCACAATATACCATTATAAAATTATCAACATCATCTCTATAAAATGTCATCTAATATATGAACAACATTACCACATTATCTATCTAGGTGTAATATTTCTACATGCTCATCATATCTAACCACATTTCCATAATCATCTCATAAATAAATCTATCAAAAACAAAAAATATCTTCATCAAACACATCATCATAAATGCAAATAATCACCATTATATCCATCCAAAAATACATAAATTAAGCATGTAACATCATATGTATCAACCCTAATCATATCCATTAAAAATAATCATCATAAACATAATATATCACTATTTAACCATGCAATATCATGAACATAATATAATCAACATAATAAAAAAATAATCATCATATACATGAATGCACCAATATATGTCATAATATATCAAATGTCTCTCTTATATACATCTCATTTCATCAACACATAAGATGGTATCAAGCTACAAATAATATATACATCATAAAATATCATCTATCAAGCCCCTAGGGCACTAAGACCATTACCACCTACACCACTACCACCTAAACCATCTAGACCTAGACCTACACTACCACCTAATGGTAGCCCCCTTGGAATCCCTGCTTATCCAACAATTGAGGCCCACTATCTTAGAGTAGCTATTGATGGACCCCCTACCAATTTGACCTTATACTCCCCATAATGCATCACTTTTGGTAGTTAGGATAGCATAATCCCCTCATAATATCAAGGTTCCTTGATAGTGGCTAAATATCATGTCCTTAAAACTATGTTAGGTGGTCCTCCTACTATTATTATGGCCACCCCTACTCTCTATCTCAATGAGTATTTATCCTAAGTCACTAACCCTAGAGAGACCTGCACCTAATCTCACTCACCAGTCAGAGTAGCAACCTACCCCTATAGAGTGACTATTTATGCCTATAAAGTAGTAACCTATCCTTATAATCTAGTTACCTAGGCTTAAACTACTATAAGTGCTACTACTGACTATCCATCTTATCCTCCACCCTAGACCTATGCTGGATCCACATCCATAGGCTACAAGCCCTCGTCACCCCACCCAAAATCTATTATTTCACACCTAGCTTAGAACCACACTATATAATCATCAATAGTCCCTACATCATCAATAGACAACCTCATTGGGATATCCTTAAAATCCAAGACAACCTCCTATGGTTGTGGCTCTAATAATGGGAACTCTACATCCTCTCTTTTATAACATATAAAATTGGGGGGGATTTCCTATACTAGTCCAAACTATCTCTGCACTTGATTGAATGAGATTAGCTCAATCTTCCCATCTCATCTCCCATGTATCTAATTCTAGATCTAGAGTGATAATGTGTGGTACCTATGCCCAAGACAAATAGGCCAATATAAATAGGCCTCCATACAACATCTTCTACCACCAAACCCTCCAATGCATCCCTAAAACACTCAATATCTCTAGCTCCTCCCCTAATAGCTGTCAATGCATCAATATATCTCCATTACATGAAACCCATTATAAATTCTACTTGAGTGAATCCCTACCATGGTACCCCCAATGGTCTCACAACATGAATGTGCTGAAATGGCCAATAATATAGAACAAAATTGACACTAATACCATATTGTTTGTGTGCCTAAAAGTTTCATAGATCCTTATATATCTAGACTAATAACACTGGGACCCATCCAAATATGGTCTTCTTGAGCAACATCTCCATTAATACACCTAGTAGCAAGTATGGAAACCATCCATAGCTCAAATATGGAAAATTAAAACATGTCACTACCATCATCATCATCATTAAAAGGCATCTATCCTCTAGGGCCCTCTAATACATTAGCCTGATCTTAAGCCGACTTGCATGCCACTGAATAAGCTCCTAATCAACTCTATATATAAGATCCATATAATAGTCTCTATCCTCACTCTTGATATGATAAATGGGATCCCCTCAGATGGGTATCCATGTGATCCTCCTCACATCCTCTAAAAGGATGGTCATCTCACTAATCAGTGACATAAAGGTGTTCATCACCAAGTCCCATCTTTTGATGAGTGCCATAATCATAGCCACATCCCATAATAGGTGTTGATAATGTATCATATCCCCTAGAATAACCATCTCCATGTGCCTACATTATTCTACTATCATCTTGTCTTGAACTTTATCAAATATCTATGAGACTCAGTCCCTCATCTAAATTTGATCATGGGCCTACACAACAATCACATTAGCATACCAAAAACAAACTCACTATCCACCTACAACCTATTCCACTCTAACTTACATTTCACACTTAGTACACACCCCTACCTTTTATCTTCCCCCATTTTAAAACTTACATCCTTATTTCTCTAATCATCACCCTCTTTTGCATAGCTTTCACTATTGTACATGACACCCTCACATCTTATTTGTAACATTTCAAAACTTTATGTTAAATATTTTTCAAAAAATTTGCACACTTTTTAAAAAACCATCAAAATATACCCAAACTCCCCATAACACACTTCAACTAGTAGTGGTTCCTCAAAATGTTTATGGTTCCCTTAGGAGCCTTTTCCTCCCAAGGTTAACTAGTGTCAGTTAGGTTGAACTATTTTTAGTCACTATATGTGACTGCTGATAGTGTGAACCTCAAACATGTGACCTCTTGCATCTCCACCCAACCCTATTTTTCTTACAATAAACCACATATACCTATTATCCTACCCAAACTAAACTCAACACATCCTTCCCTTATCACTTTTATCCATAAAAAACCAACAAAACCTATCCCTAAGGCATCATTCTCAATAAAACCCTACCCAAAATTATATCCCCCTATTCTTATTCAATTCACATGCAATATTAGTCAAATTTACCTATACTATCAATTTTAAAACAACCCCTACATCATTCCATGATCACTTCCATGGTTGGAGTCCTTGTACTACAACTCAACCATGCCCTCATCCACCCTCTATTTGGTCAATGCTCCAATCAACCAGACCACTAACCCACTCATAATTCTCCACCTCAGCATAGTCCACACAAAGTCACCTACATGACAAACCACTCAAAGAACAAAATCCATAATGATATGTCAAAATGGTAAAAATGATTTCCCATTTTCTTATTACATCTTATACTTTTAGGGTTTTTTCTAACCATCAGTGATTAGGGGTAACTGTCATCAGCTGATCTTAAGGGCCACCTTCACTATCACTAGTTGGATCCCTTATTATTTTAGTCCACTTTCTCACTAAGACCACAAACTTACAAATATAACCTTTTGAGAACTACATTTGGCCTAAAGCTCTTTTTGGATTCCAATCCATGGAAATATGTAGTAGTGTCCACTTTCCTAGTGCAGCTAGAGTCAGCTTGACCATCCCTTTCCAACCAATACCCAATCAACCCATGATTTCACCATATCTACCTTGATGTTGGTAGCTTTTTATCTTGATCATTTGCATGTTTTGCAATGACTTTTCCATGGTCATTTTGACTACACTGACCAACCTTACCATGTTGAAATTTGAAATTTACATAACCTCATTCACAACTTGACCTACTATGTTGTTTGATGAGAGAACTTCCTACCTTAGATACTTGTAAACAACACCAACCCTATCTAGATGTTTTGATAGGCCTAACCTGATCAACTTTGACCAATGCTATGGACCAGTCACCCTTATCATAGGTCTATATAATATCAACATTATTTTTACTAACATTAGAAACTTTAGTCTTTGCATGATTTTGACTATCACTTTTAGTCACCTTTTATGTGCATGTTTATGTCTCACATACTCAACTCCATTGTGTCACCAACCTCCTAATTACCCATTCACCATTTATCAAACCCTAACATAATCTAGCATTCACCTCATCAACTCCTAGTTTAAGGGGGAACACCTTCTCCCATACTCAAGGTAATGAAACCTTGACTAGAAAATCATTCATTTTTTTCTATGGCTTATTAAACCAAAGTTGCATAACAAAAAGGGGAAAAATATAAACACTTGAAAATTGTACCTTGGCTAGTTGTAGATGTTAAACCCCCATAGAACCACTTTCAATCCTCAAATTAGCTAATCATTTATCTAAATCATTTCACACCTTTACCATTGACTTCAATTTTTAATCCATATATCCACTTTGCATCCCCAGGCCCTTGACCACCATCAGTCAGCCTAACTGGTGATGTTTATCTTAATCGTTATTAGTCAAGACCACAAACCTAATTTAAATCAACTTCTATCTTTGTGTAAGATAAGCATTACATAATTTAATAACTTCCTTATTCAAATTAAATCATCTTTAAAACATTATTAATTAGCATCTTTATCCCCATATCAAATTAGTAACTTCCTCCATCCTAATTAGTAACTTCATCCTACAAAAGGAGAAAAGGAAGAAGTGAAATGGATCCACAAATGAATTCATGTCCAAGCTATTGTATTTTCTTTTGTAGGTATCCATCATCTCTCTAGAAAGTAAGGAGTAGTGTTGGAGACCTGAAACTCTTTTTACATCACTTTCAAATGCCAAAGTACCATCACTCTAGTCAAATTGCCTTAGCCCTCCACCATCAAGTTATAGGTATCTTGTGTTTGTTTTCATTGATTCATCTTATTTCTAAACATCCTACCCCAACTAGACCACTTGAAATCTTATTATCCCTATTATAAACCTATATTAAAACCCCCACCTATTTAGTCATCATTCTACAACTCTAGTTCAATATCCTCCTATAACATACATGTAATTGTAGATGTTTATCCCAACCACTGATGGTTACCTCAATCATCTCTGGTTACCCAACTATCACCAACTACACCAACCACAAATGGTTAACTTGAAAGTCATCTATCACTATGGCATAAAAAATCAAACAATCTATTTTGATCCCCTTACCCTCAATCAAACCCACATTTCTCTATTTATACCTGATAATAGTAACCTTGTTGATTTTCTAAACCAAATCCCAACCATTTTAGTATAATCATTGAGCCATTTTTACTATTTTTAGTTTCTTTATTTAATCAAGTATTTACTTTATTTTTCTTACACGTATTTAATTTCATATCATTAAATGAAAGTATCCTTTCTTTTTGTTTCTATCAGCTTAATTGTTATAATAGTGGATTGATAGCCTCCTAAGAAGCACTACACTTCTTGGATCTAGCTCATGCTAGGTAGTCCACTCAACCATCTATCTAATAAACCCATTTTTGAGTGTTTTTCTTATCTAAAGGTTATTTATTCCTATCCAAAGAGGATTTTCCACTATCATCTAGATTCATGTGCACACTTTACTAGGCATTCTTCTACACACCCTATTACTAGATTCATTACTTTACTGCTAAATTAACAAATGAGTAAAAATTAATTGAAATAATTCCATGTAACCAACCTATGTTTATCAAAAATTGAATTTGGAACTATCAAAGATAGATACCTTTGAAATTTATCTCTTGTGATGTAGGCCAAAAATACCTGGTGATCCATATGGTGAAAAAAGGAATCATGTGTAATTTTCCAAACAAAGAACAAGTCCCACAAAAGCTCAATGTAGGTCATGACCTTAGGATTGGCTACTTCATAGTGTATTTTTTGTCTCTTAAGATCCATCAAATATGTAACCATTTATCATTGTGTAGGTGATAGATTTCCTTCATTTGAAAATGCATCCATAACATTGATAACCTCCCATAATTTTGAGTAATTGGCATACCTGCTATAAAAAATTATTGCATCATACATTGTGTCTATAAATTCTATTTAATATTTGATGGAGAATGGGGATGGTGGAAGTGCTCCTTTATAGCTGTTAGATGATGATGCCATTGAAATTATGTGCAATTCTCAAACTCTATTTCCTTATACTTTGGAAATTCCTTTTCACTGGTTGTTTACTTGCAATAGATTCATAGGTAGCTAGGGCTTTCGTTTGATGAATAGAAATTTAGTTAAAATTTGTTTATGAATAATGAATATTTTGATATTTACACATTGAGTATATAACCTTGGGATTCAATTCTAGTTCATGCATTTTTATTTCCCAATGTTCATATATTTATTTTACATGCATAGTTCACATCATATTAGTTTAGTTTGTAGGTTATATTATTTTACAAGTGTCAAGAAGTAGTTTCACTTTTTTGGCTAAGTCTAGTAGGCTCTTGATAGTTGGGAGTTGAATTTTGTGTTAGAATTGAGACAATAAAATATCTGACCAAAGGCTCTAAACACAAAGCCTAAATAAAATTTCTAAAGTCTAAAAATCCATTGAAATAAATGTTTGAACAAAAGTCTAATCAAGAGTTCTTAACAAAAAAGTTTGATTTAGAAAAAAAGCTGATGATGAATACTTTAGATAAATTGTGCAATGAAAAGTATCAAGTAAAACTTATAATGAAAAGGTTTGAATAAAAATCCCAATATAGGAAGCTTTGATTAAAATAAATACAAAAAAAAAGTAAGGAACAAAAAAATTGATGAGAAGATACCAAATAAGTCTTCCAAATAAAATGTCTAATATAAAAATTTTGATCAAAATATTTGATGAGTAAAACTTGAACACAAGTTTTGAAGAACAAAGTTCCTAAAATACTAAGTTCTTTAGAACATTATTCAAACAAAATTTTTGAGGAACAAGCCCTGAATAATTTCTCTGTATAAACTAAGTCTCAAAACCTACATGGTACAAAAAAATCCTAAAAGCCATTAGTAAGTTAGTGGAAAATATATAATATCAATGATTTGTACTTCTGAGTGTAAATAATAGGGATGAATCCAATATAATTTAAACCTCTTCATAGAGGAAGAGCTAAAAAAATAAGGCTAAAATCTAAAAGAAGTGGGTCCCCATTTCTTCCTAAAGAGAAAGGGAATGTTGGGTACAACAAATGACAACTTACAAGGGGAATACTTTTGAGTATTCAAGATCTCAAAACTTTGGTTAATAATTTCAAATCAGACATGAACTATACCATAGAAAAATATTAAAATTAGAGATATGAAAGAGACTCCTAACTAAATCAGACAACATAATTTCCTCCTCATCCATGAATCTGTGTGTGCTAAAGTGATGTTCATTGCACCCTTTTTGTGATGATATTTTTAATGTCTTACAGGAGATTTAGGTTTCTATCTATTTATTTTAAATATTATTAAATTAGGGAAGCCTAGGTATTGATCTACTACCAATTAGGCATCCATATCCTTGATAAAGATACTTTGGGTTCCTTCTCTCTCTCCTTCCATATTTTCTTGAGTATGATGCATGATACATTGACCTTATTTCATCATGTGAGCCTTTGATCTTCTTTGGATGTTCTTTTGGCTTTATTGATCACTCTTTTAAAATCATTATTTATTTGTATTTCTCTTTTTTTCATTTTAGTAGGAGGAGAGCCAAAACAAATGTGATCTAGTGTAGTTATAGAAAAATCATTACCAGAACGCCCCTGCTAGCTACATCTGCACCAATGATTATCACCTCTAAATGAGTATTACTATGCAAAGTGTGCTTTTTCAAATAGATATTTTTTTTTCTAAATTCATATTAATTATTCAAGATAAAATTTCACATACCTATAAGAAATATTCAATTGTGACAAAACCTTGAATGACTGTGATTACATACCTAAATTCTAAAAACTTTAAACATAAAAGTATAACTAGTTTGTATACAGACCCTAGGTTTTGAATCCCTCTTACAATTTTCCCTTTCCTTATATGTATCTTTAAGAATAAATTAGGGGTTATTTGGTTGGATGTTATCTTGATGTATTAGAATAAACCAATTCAGATTATCATAGGAAATAACAAAATGCCTAATCTAGAAAACCAAAAAACTAAATTAAGAAAGCTGGAAACTCCACTAAAAAGTGGGAAACTATACTAGAAAGAAATAAAATAACCTAAGCCTATCTCTACCATGTTTATTTATCAATAAAGGGCATCTTGAGAGGGTATAACCATGAATTAATACTTAAAAAACTATCCACTGACTTGATATGTGAGTTCATTGCCTTATAGGTCCCTTAAATGGAATACATTATTGCCCAAGATCTCTAAAATCTGATATGGTCCAATCCACAATGGGGTAAATTTTTCATGCTATCCTTTCATTTGATGGGCTTTATCCTAGAGAAGCACTAGATCAAAGATTATAAATTATTTGAGTTTTACTCTTCTATGAACCCACTTTTTGACTACATCTTAGTGTTTTCTAAAATTCTATAGGCCTTCAATCCTTGAATCTTCCATTTCTATTATATTTAGTAGTTGAGATTCTACTTTGTCATTTTATTTCAAGGATTCTTGCATGAATTGATAAGTCAATAATTTTAACATGATTAGAACTATTGGCCTACATCCATACACTAGAAAAAAGGCCTTGAGGGCTTGATTATATCTCATTTGGTCTACTTAAAGGGAATACTTTAGTATATTATGCCAGTCTATAGATTTATCCCCAAATGATTTCATAATTTCATCTATCAAGTTCTTATTTATTAATTCAACCAATCCATTTCCCTAAGGGTAATGGTTATAATATGACCTAATGGTGATCTAATTATTGTGATCCCATTCAGTGAATTCAACTAATATGAATGATATCCCATTATCATAAACTAGAGAAATAGGGGTACCAAATCTAGTTGTGATGTGTTCCTCCAAGAATTGAATCACATATTATGCTCTAAAATTATTGGTGACCACTTCCTTAGTCCATCAAGTATAGTAGTCTATGGTAGTGAGTACAAAATTTTGACCTACTAAGGATTTTGGGTTAATGACACCAATTAAGTCTAAACCCCATTGGGAAAATAACCTTCCTTAAATAATAGGTTATAATGGAATTGTTACATGTACTTCTCTTTTTGATAATGTTTGTCATTCATGGCATGTCCTTACATGGGCATGAGCATCTTTGAAGATTATTAGCAAGTAATAGGCCATTCTTAGGATTTTAAGATCTATGGTTTTCCTAGATAGATGACTACAACCTATCTTCTAATGTAGTTTTATATAATATCCTAAGCATCTTTTGTAGATAGACATCTAAGATAGATGTCTTCATAGTTTCTCCTATAGATAACTAAATTATTGATCATGTAGTGAATAGCTTTGAGCCTCAAATATATCCTTCATTCTTTGTTGAGTTTTGGGGAGTAAGTACCTATAAGTAGGTATTGAATTATGTCAATATACCATTACCCTCTAGATACTTGGGCTTCACATACCTCTTAAATAGTAATTTGTGGGTTAGGCTTAGTCATGAGTTGGATGATGCTCTGACCCCAAATTATTTTAGTAGGCTTGATTTCTTTATCAAACTCATGTAACTTTACCATATATTTGCCTTTGGGTTCTCTTATTTCATTTTATTATAAGGTGAACTTGATAGTAGGATCAAACATGATAGTAATAGTCTTATTCCTCAAGATGTAATGTCAAAATTTCTTTACCACTTTGACAAGAGCAAAGATTTATTTATCAATCATGGAGTATCTAAGTTTTACATCCTTAAGATTTTTTCTCATGAAAACAATTGGTTTCTCATTCTCATATTTCTTCTACATTATGATATAAAAATTGTATGTTCCAATGAAAATGAGTACAAGGAAAAATACTTTGTAAAATCTAGACTATTCAATACTGAGACCTAAGATATAACATCTCTGATTTCTTTAAAATAATTCTAGGCCTTAGTTATCTATTCTATTTTAGCATCCTATTTGATCATTGCATTTAGGGATCTCAAAATTTCTACAAATCTTGAGATAAACTTCCTTACAAAATTAATCTTCTTAAAAATGACTTGAGATCCTTCTTGTTGTTTGGTGGTGCAATATTTAAAATCCTCTGGATTCTATCTAGATTGATAATTTTTCCTTATTTGGTAATGATGTGTCCCAAGATTTTGCCTTAAATAACATTAAATATTTTATTCTTTAGGTTTAGTGAGATGCCAAACCTTTTGCATCTTTTGAATATTGACTATAGATGGCCTACATAATCATCCATATTCATAGATAACATAGTAAGATCATCCATATAGATGATTATACATTTACCTATTAATCTTTTAAATACATGATCCATGTATTGATAAAAGGTGGATCCTATATTTATTAAGCCAAAAGGCATCCTCTTATACACATAAGTATGCCACTTCATAGTAAATGCAGTCTTCATTGTGTCCTCTAATTATACCAACACCTAGTTATGGCTTAAAAATCCATCTAATAAGGACATCATTTTAGAGCCACTAACTATCTATATCACCTCATCCAAGGAAGTTAGTAGATATTTGTCCTTAGGATATTTATTCAAGTTTTTGAAATCAACACATAACCTGATCTCTCCACTCTTGTTTATAATAGGGACTAAATTGGCCACCCAGGTAGAATGTCTAATTATGAAGACTATCCTTGCACTTAATAGATTTTCCACTTCTCTTTGAATGAGAGATTCTAGGATAGGATTCATTGATATTGATCTCTATTTAAATATCTTGTGGTTGGTTTTAGTGGAATTGTATGAGTGATGAACTTTGTCTTAAACTTTCAAGTATTCATATGTCCACACAATCACATCTATGTATTAGGTGAGTAATTTCTTCACCTATTATATTTCTTCTAGAGTGTAATTGAGGCCAATGTTGATGTAGCATACACTATGATCATTGCCCAAATTCTCCCTTTTGGAATCAAAATCATTAACTTTGGGTTTCCTTTATTGTTGAGATTAGGGATCTATCTCAAATGGTATTTCTAAAGAGACCAAACTAGTTAGATGATGATTCTCTTTGAGTTGGAAGATACCTTCCTCATCTGACTCCTCTTAGTAGAGATGATGAATTTCCTTATAATCAATGATTTAGGACTCAAACTATCTTGATTTGGTTAGAAACAAAATGATCTATTGGTCATCATCAAAGACTCAAAAATTTTCTATGTTATCAAGAATAGAAGGACAAGGTACCATCTCGATGGAGAATCTCCTTACCCTGGATTCTTAGAGAGGCTCCAAATTGGTAGTAGAAGTAGTTAGTGAATTTTCAACTTGATTTTTCTCCCTAAGAACAACCATCATATTAAAATCCTCAAAGCTCTCAATCAAATACCATGATCTATGTATATATATTTTTAGATATGTTAACTTACATTGGTATTTTTTCTAACCTAATTGACTACCAACTTTAAATATCCAAATACTAACAACTAATTGACATTATTATTCAATCTAAATAAAAATCCTAGAATTAATGCATCATATTCAACCTTATTGTTGGTGAAAGGGAACTCTAATCTATATACTACTAGAAACTTATTCCCTTATGGATCAATCAATTCAATTATTATACTAGAACCCTATTTAGATCTAGCACCATCAAAGTGGAGAGTCCATAACTGGTTGGGCCCCTCAAATTTGTGATCTTGTATTTGATTTCATGTAGTGAAAATATAAATACTAAGGATAAGATATCTATAAATTACCTCTTCATTATTGACATTGAAATCTATGATAGGATACTTCATCCTTAGTTCCCTATCGATCAAGATTTGGTTTGCAATTCCTCTCCATGGTATCAAAATGTGAGAGAAATTTATTGAGAGATATTCATTGAGTTTTATAGGCTAGTCCCTACTTAGAATTAGTTAATAGCCTTCAGGTATGTCTACTAAAAGGATGTTGATAGTCACCTAGACTCATGTCTTAGATGCTACTTGAATACGTACATTAGTGAGCTCCCCAATTATTGGTACCATTATTTTATCCAATTGTGATACTATTCACTTTGATGGGCTTGGAGTTAGGCCAAGATTTTGACAAATATAAGTAGACATCACAGTTGTTGAAGCTTTGAAATCAACTAAAAAATTATGAATATTCTTACCAAATGCCTTGATAGCTAGAAAAAAATGTGGAACCTCTGGCTTAATTTTTTATATGGCATTGGTGTCAAAAGCCTTTGATTCCTCTATAGGAGCTTTTGTATTTTCCACATGGGCCTTCCTTGTGATAGACTTCCATAATAGCTCCTTTTATTCTGTGATATGAGATAATTCATGAAGGGTGATGTTTTCTTTGATTTTATTCATATCCTTAATGATGTTGTATCCTTCTTTGATCTATTCATCTTTATTCTAAAGTTCATCATTCCCTTTTAGGGGAGGTGGATTGTTATTAGCCTTTGGATTGGGTGGAATGGTTATGTTATTTGGAGGAATAGACATTGTAATGGGATGTATATTCCCCAGGTGATAAACACCTTTATGGAATTACTAAAAATCATGAATCTCATTAGTGTTGTTCTCTAGTACATTTTCATCTTCACTTGAGAAAGAAACTCATGAGTCTCAAATAACATGATAGTGCTTTAAGGGCTAGGGTGTTGATGGGATTCTAGTGGATTATGCATTTGATCTTGCCTTACTAATTATCTTTGAAATATCTCAAATGTTACACAAAATTCAACACATCAAATTCACCATGCTATAAAATGTATTATGGATTCTACATCAATTAGGCAGAATTGTCTCTATTATATTGATTTGTGGAGGATTTTTGGGATACTTTTTGTTATTTTTAGGCCTATTGAATGGTCTATTATACCTATGGAAAAAAATTATAATTACCACTTGAGACATTAGTGTTTTTTATCTTCCTTTACATGCCAAGAATGTCATTACTTAACTTTTTAACCATATTTTATATAGCATCTAGCTCTACTTTTATAGAGTCAGTGCCTTAGAGAATAATAGTAGATGATATAGATAAATGTTTATTTTATTAGTAACCATTTCCTTGTGCATGGTTATTTAAAAAATTATAATTTGGATGTGTTGTTTGTGTTAGAGGAGGTAGCATGTATAACTAATTTTGATTGAATGTAGTGATGTTCAGCTTCACATGTGAAAATAGATTCAGCACTGAAAGACCATTGTTGATAGTAGGTGTGCCAGGTACCTAAGGATTAAGCTACCTATAAATGTTTAAGGCCTATTTATAGGCCAAATCTAAAGTGTTTATAATGGAAACCTTTGACAAGAATACTATAGTAATTAGATCCAGAACATTTTTGTACATATCTAACACCAATACTTCATCTAGTTTATATGCAGGGCTCATATATGTAGGGCTCAACTAGGTGTAAATATTTTGAAATATTACATTAAAGGTCTTGATTGGTTTTTTGGGCTCTCTCTTCATTCTAGTAAAGTGATGGTATATCAAACTAGGGCTGGTGACTTGTTTGAATTATGGTAAAAAAAGTAGTTTAACATGCATTCTAAGAAGTGATGGAATTCTCTATCAGATTAAGATACCAATCATAATCAACATACATTAGTGTAAAAGTAAAAATCTTACATGAAACATCTTTATTAATAACATTCATTAATCTTAGCACAAATTAGAAATATTTGATGTTCTCTTCTAACATTCTTCTTCTTGAATGATAGAATGATGTTGATACTTTTCAAGATTCCTGGGTGGGTCATGCACATCCCTTGGGATGGAAATAGTATATACAAAAAACCAAGGTTATTGAGCCATGGGATGATTAATAGGGGTAGTGTTCCTTACTAGGGAAGATGTCCTACATTTATTATGGATAGGGTCAATTGGTATAAATCTAGGCCTCTTATGATTTGACAAAGGTGAGACTGGAAGACTAGCCTAAGAATTATATTTGGTCACTCTCCTAAGTGACTCACTTTTTATTTAATTTAGAAACTAACCTCTTTTATCAAAGGAGATCAAATCCCTCCTAGTACCAAAAATAGTCTTGATGTGTTTTTTATGCATACATATTTGTAATTAGGTAGATTCTAATGTTGTAAGATATCAATGGAGGTAAACTTCACTCTAGGTCATGAGTTGTATGTATGTAGTTTTAAAAAATAAGTGATGTAATGGTAGGAAAGGCATGTAGCTTTTTAACAAGGATAATGATTAGATGAATGGAATATAAAATAAAGTCAAATATAGATGAGTTGGTGGCTGGATGGTTACAAATCTAGAGTTGGTAAATCTTAGAAATAAATTCAAAAAAGGAGGGGAAGGTAAGGTAGAAAAGAAGGATTTTATGGCTTTAGGGATTACCTCTTAGGCTAGTTAATAAGTGAGTAAGTGATTGTAGAACCAATGTTTATTGATAGAAGCTATTCGACACACGCATAGACAGGTCAAATAGTTTAGGATAATTTTGATATGAGAAACTCAAAGGCCTCAGTCAAAGGCTAATCCTTTTAGAGAAGTTTTTACACAACCTTACTCAGGTGATTATGACTTAGACCAGGGAGTTATCTGAGATAAATATCACACATGTAAAAAAAAATATATCATTAAAATCACCTCAACAAACTTATAAATATGAAAAAATCAACTTACTTGCTAATAATCAATATAATTTTCTAGTCACTCAATAACTATTGCACATCTAAAACTAGTATATTAATCAAGACAAGAAAGAACTCCTCGTAGTTGTTACACACTAAGAATTACTATATAAAACAACCAAAAAATTAAGCCTAATTACACATATCTTGGAGAGAAAATACACAAACACATTCGTTGATAATCAAAATTGATTCTTCTTTTATATTTAAATTTTTTGACCCTTTACAAATGTGGGTTACATATGTTTAAATATACTTGGGGAGGGGTCACCTCATTCTCCAGGTACATGAAATTATTGATTACATGGCATAATTATAACCTTAGTTCTAACTGTAGTTTCAAAACCTTATGTAATATATACATATAATTAACTTATATTTACCAATAGTTAAAGTTAGTGTTTACAATAGTATACAACATGTGCATGTTTAAAAAACAAATTAGGAAACATCCACATTGATTTCAAATCATAAGAAAACTATAAGTACAAGATTAATGCCATTATAGTGAATTTACATGCACAAAACTAACCCTTTCAACTTAGGCTAAGTGAATGTCTACATGGATGCATTAACCTTAGTGTAAGTCATCAAAATTTGTGTAGGCACTCAGCTAGATGTAGTAACCTTAGTGTTCTTCTTATTCACCTATAAATCAAGAAAATATTTGTGACTTGCATCATGTTCCTACATTATAATATGTAAGTTTGATAGGAAGGGTCTATGTACCCTATTAATTTGTTTTAAGAAATTTTCATGTTTTGCCTTCATATTTTGGAAGTTGATCTTGAAAATATCAAATTCAGATACCTTCTTTATAATAAACCTCAACTCAACTTCAATATCCTCTAGTGTTAACCCTTTTAGACTATACTTAAAATTGTTAGAAGCTTCCTAAATGAGACGATCAAAATTAATTCTACTTATCAGCTTCCCTATTACATCCTTTACCTTCGACAATTTCAAATTACCCATAATTTTCAAGATGAACATCTCATGCTCTTGATATTTGGGCATCAATGCCCCAACTACTATCACCCACTCTCTAGGTTCTTATTTTCTAATGACCACTAAATCGAGGGCATTAGATACCTCTAATGGTGTCATCAAGTCTAAATGGTTATATGCATTATTAGTAGTGTACAAAATCAAATTTTTTATCTTATTCTCATATTATAATAAATAAATAAATAATTCATGTGTTTGATCTATATGGGGGAATAATTCATCCCTCATTTATTCAAGTTCCTCTAGAGTATTATAGCATTTTAAAGTAGCTTCTTGCACTTGAGCCTCAATTACTGCTAGAATATGAATAGTCTACTAATTTTCCTTGATTTGCTTTAGTTCTTATTATAGTTCTTACCTTGCCATTTATACCCCTTCATGCAATGCTACCATAAAATATTTATGGGCTTCTACCAATGACCTAAAATATTCAATGTAGGGGGATTTCCCCAATGATCTATTCTACATTTTAGAGATGGTATAGACCTCCTAAATCTCCTTGAGAATGATCTCTCTCCTAGATTCATCCTCTAGTTTCCTCTTTCTAACCCTTTGAATTCTCCCTGAGGACTTATCATATAGGTTTATTATTGATGGGAGCTCTATAATTTTTAAATTAGGAATTTGGGAAAATTTCTCTCTAAGATCAATTTCCCATGGGGGAATCACTAGATGGGTAGGGTCTATTTGTTATGCATCTTTATCTGTATACTCTACCTCAAGTTTTTTTAACTATTGTTCTTTATCTACTTTTAAGATTGTGTCAGGAAGGGAGGTCCAAATAATTTTTGACCAATCCACACCTCCATATTGGGGGAGTGGATGGACTTTAATGACTTTCTTACCCCTTTTTCCCTTTCCTAGAGATGTAATAATAGTCTCTTGGGAGGAACTTGTGTAAATCATTTGAAAACTAATATGTGTTGAAGAAACATGAAGTTGGGAAGTGGCCAATGGTATTTCAAATTTTATTGACCTTTTTCTTCTTTATGTTTCATATTGTGGTAGTCCTAGAGGGAACATTAGTAGTATTAAGAATAATGGATGTGGATAACACTATGTGGGAGAATAAAATAATGGTGGTGGAAGAATCATCCTCTATTTTGGGAGTGAGTAAAGGGATTTACAATATAGAAGAAGAGGAAAATGAAAAACTAGGGGTGGAGTTGAAATCCCCCATCTTGGGAGTTCTCAAAATACTACTACTAAGAATGGAACCAAAAAATAAGAATATATGAGGAAACTAGGGATGTAGAGTCTAAAGGTTGAGATTTCTTACCTATTATGTCATTTGTGCTAGGTAGCTTCCCTTAATCATCCATAATGCTTAGTGATTTGGCTCTTTAAAACTCTTCTTCTTCATCTTATTCTTGATCTACATCCACTTATTATTGAGGAACTAATGACATGCCTTTTGGTTGATCCACTATTAGATTGTTTGCAAGGGGAACCCTTGGTTTCTTTATATAACAAATAATGGTATTTATGTTTAAATAAGAGCCTTACTAGATTAAGGAAATAACTTCCTATACAACTACTTCTTATAATGTAAACTCTTATAATTTGGGTGACACTATAGGTTTTTACAATGACAAGACAACAAGGTGCTCTTATTCCTCTGCATCATAGGAATCTAGATCAATTAGATCTCTTGGAGCTCCCCTGGGATTGGTCTTAGTCAACCCAAGATCTTTATTAAAAACTTTTAATAGAAAGGGAATTTCATGGGAAGGCTCCCATTGTACATATTTTTGTTGTGGGGGTTGGTTATACCAGAAATCTAAAGTTGTCCATCATTTAGGAGGTGGTATCCAAGTCTACATTTATTGTACTAAAATTGAGGTATTTTACTAAATTATCCTCAAATGATCTTATTTCAAGATTGTAAGTTTTTCTCTTTTAAGACCTAGACATCATCCTTTGCATTCATGAATAGAAAATCATGGTTATAGGGGATATGTTGGTATGGGATATCAAATCCCTAAATATTATTTTGTATATGACCATAAGGATCCCTATCCTTATTTGGTAAGGTAGGTAATTGACAATGCTTTCTCTTATTTCTTTCATCCACAAAATCCTTCCCCTATGTGTAACAGATTCTATCAATGATCATATGAGACCCATAAAATGTACCTTTATTCTATTTAATCATGTCCTCTTCGACACTCCACCAAAGCTGATATGTAATTTCTTGCTCTACTAGCTTATTTGATACATAATTAGGGAGGTGCAAGTAGTGGAATTTATGATTGATGACCATTATCACCATATAATTTGGATACAACCAATAGATGACCCTAGAAGTTAGTGTATCTACTATGATTTTTCCAATTCTATGTAGTGAAGTCCCATGAATTGCGTACCATACTTGAGGATATATATCTTTGGTAACTCAGATCATATGCTTTGTGTACACATACATATGTATAAATTGATAGTAATTACAAATATGATTCCTAATATAATATGTAATTAGGCTCTAAATCTCACTAAGGTCCCTATATATTGTGCCAATTATTACATCCAGTAAGTATGACATCATGTAAAAATTTCTCGATGAACTAGGCTACTTGATCTTATGCAATACTTGTTCCCTTAACTTGAAGCTGATGATTCATCAAGGAAAAATTCACATCACAGGTCATTATCATATGTAGTAATGGCACCCAATCTATGTTGAGAAAATTGATGCTTAGCATGCCATACATTCTATTTATTAAGACCATCCCAGTACGTACCCCCATTCTAAATTTATTAATGGGGTTAGGAGACTTTACCTTTAGGACCATTATCTCCCCAAGAAGAGGCCATGAGATCAACACTATCATTTTAATTTTGTTTGCTTCATGTAACCAACCTATATTTATCAAAAAATACATTTATAAATGGTAAAGATAGATAAATTTTAAATTCATCTTTGGTGATGTAGGCCATGACTATCTAGTGATCTATATGGTACAAGAAGGTGTCCTATGTAATTTTCCCAACAAATAACAAGTCTCATAGAAGGTTGATGTAGGATATGACCCTAGGCTTGGCCATTGTATAATGTAGTCTTTGTCCCTTAAGAGCCAACACATCTTTAACCATTTTTCATTTTTTAGGTGATAGATTTCATTCATGTGAAAATGCATACACAACATTGACAACCTCCCATAATTATAAGTAATTAGTATACATGTTTTCAAAAATCATTGCATCATACACTGTGTCTATGAATTCTATTGAATCCTTGATGAAGAATGGGGATGGTGGAAGTACTCTTCTAAAGCTCTTAGATGATGACACCATTGCAATTATGTGTAGTACTCAAAGTCTATTTCTTTATATTGTGAACACTCCTTTTCACTAGTTTTTTGTTATTAATGTATTCATATGTAGACAAGGATTTCATTTGCTAGATAAAAATTGAGTTTGATTTCATTTATGAATAATGAATTGTCTATAGTTGCACATTGATTATAAAATTTTATCATTCAATTCTAGTTCATGAAATTTTATTGCACAACATTCATATATTTATTTTAACTACATATTTCAAATCTTCTTAGTTTAGTTGGAGGGTTATATTCTTCTGCAAGTATCAGGAAGTAGTTTCACTTTGTTGTCTAAGTCTAGAGAGATCTTTGTAGTTGGGAGTTGGGAGTCAAGTTTTGTGTTAGGACTGTGTCAATTAAATTTCTAACCATAAGTTATGAACACAAAGCCCAAATAAAATAATTGAAGACTAAAAATCCCTCGAAACAAAAGTTTGATCAATAGTTCTGAATAAAAAGTCTAATTGAAAAGAAAATATGATGATGACTACTTTGAACCAATTATTTGATGAAAAGGTTTGAACAAAAATCCATATAAAAAAAATGCAATTAAAATAAATTCAAACAAATGTATCAAACAAAAAACTTTGATGGGAAAATATTGAATAAGTATTTTAAACAAAATGTTTGATATGAAAATTTTGAATAAAATATTTGATGAGTGAAACCCAAACACAAGTTTCAAAGAACAAAAATCCCAAAAAATCTATCTTTTAAAACATTATTTGAACATAATTTCCAGAGAAGAAACCTCAAAATTTTTCTCCAAATAAACTAATTCCCAAAATATGCATAGTACAAAAAACTATTGAAAGGCATTAGTAAGTTAGGGCAAAATGTATAATATCAATGCTTTATACTTCTAAGTGTAAAGACTCAAGGGTAATTTGATAGAACTTGCATAGCTATATAGAGGAAGATCTCAAAAAACAAGGCCAAAATAAAAAATAAGTGGGTCACCATTTATTCTTGAAGAAAAGGGGAATTTTTGGAACAACATCCTTCATATCCTCTTTATGCCAACCTTCAACCTCCTTTGTTGACCAAGTAAGCCAATTAGGAATATTAGGCCTAATTACTTAATTGTGTGTGTTCAAAAACCATGGAGCCTAAAAAATTCCTTATAAAAATGTATATAGGCATGTTACAAGCTTAAACAAATGTTTCACACCATGATCAAACTCTTTAAATCATTGCATAGCTACAACCTTGTTTCACCTAGATAATTAGGCTACTTTCTCTCTCAGGCCTGCATATAGGATTTTTTGAGTTTGAAAAGGAATTTACAAGAAAAATTTTATACATTTTATGACTTGATAAGATTAATAAATTCCTAAAACTTCCCCTATAATATTTAGAATCTTCTTAAATAGTTTTGTACCCTAAAAATCTCTCAAAACCTTGAAAAGTAACATTTTTTGGTAAATCCATACAGTGTTTTTATAACACAGTACCATGGTTATGGGATCCTCTAAGTTTTCTTGATGTCAAATTTTTTTCAAGGGTCATTACATTACCACTAGGTGTTAATTCTTCATTTTTATCAAGACTATTATATAATAGGGTTTTAGGAGGGTTTAGGAGGTACACTATATTAGTGATGCCTCATAAAGTACAAACCTACAAACAAAAAATTCTTACCATGGATATTAAGTCCATATATTCCTTCATATTTATTGATAATCTTGTGTTCCCATGAAAAGAGTGTGTCAATATATGTATGTAATAAATTAGTCTTGTGGTCTCTTGTAGACAATTTAGACATGATTGCAGTTTTAAACTTTTTTCATAAAGGTGGGCTCTTCAACCCAACTCACTTCCCCATGGATTTTAAGTGTATTTTAGTCCCAAAATCCCCTAGGAAAATTTTCCTTTAATCCCTTTGTGGTCAAATATCTAAACACTTGAATAGAGGCTTCAAATGACTATCTAGGACTATATACTTTGAATTAGTCTTCAAGACCCAAATTGAACCTTTTATGTTCTTATTTTCTTTAAACCTCCGTCATAAGACTTTAATCATCATATCACACCTTCTCTTGGTCTCCAACTTACTTAGGGATGGTCTAAATGTAGTTTAATGGTGTTGTGGCTTTCTAGGATTCAAAATTAACTTTTGGCCTAATTGGCCTCAACTGAGCTTCAAAGGTCTAAGGCAGATTTAAGTGATTTGGGGATGCAAGGTCATCATAATTTTTTTTTTACATCCTATATCTAAATTTTTAAAATATCTATGGATACTCAAACCTCATCCCTATTCCATTCTTTCGTAAGATTGCCTATAGATTACTTTATTAGTATATGTGTTTAGGGTTTTGAGTTCTGAGTAGGCTTCTTTCTAGTTACACTATAGGGTTGATGGTTTTATAAATCCTAAAACATGATTTTAGTAATTTAAACACACTTTTTAGTCTCAAATTTTCTAATCTTTCTAATTATATACCTTCATCTCCCTTGCCTAGGGTTTTCTAGTAGTCATATCTCCCTAACCCTTAATGACTGAGTTTGGTACTTTATCCCATCCAAACCAAGTTTATTCTCATCATAAGACCATCATATGATTACATTATCTAGTAAACCATCCTTAAAATAGTCAAATATCTTTAGTTTAGGCATAGGTTTTTTTATGTCTATTTAGGCTTAATAGGCCTGTGTAGGCTTATTAGGATTTCAATGCTCCTAAGGACTATAAATATAAAGATATCCTTATTAAGACTAGTAAGAGACTCTTATTTGAATAATTTAACTTAAAATATTATTTATTATCACTCATTATGAGGTATTTTATTTATATCTTATTTTCAAATCTCCAAATAGTCCACTTGATCCATCAATGACTGTTTAACTTTACTGTAGGAACTCTGGGATAGAATAATGAGTGTTTACACTAAAAGTGTGACCTTGAGTATAGCTTGAGTATCTAAAATTTACTAAAATGATCTTATTTACTATGTTTTATGATCCTAACTACACCTTTAGAGGTATCAAATTTGAAAACTCCTCTAAGACTTGTTATATGCATTTGACTGTGTCTGTATGACTATGTGTAGAAGTTTAAAAGCTTATTCCTTTCATTTGTCCCTAATTATTGAAGGTACCAAAACCATAAGGAACTCAGTTAAAATTTTATAGGTCATGTATGATTCATGTGATACCTTCTATATTATTAGGTCTTTATGTCATAGGTTATTTATTGACTTCTAAAACAATGAACTTAAGCTTACAATGATGAACTACATGCCACAACCTATAGGTATATTTTTGCTTCATAGGTTCATTAAGAGACCTTGATGTGTCCATGAAATATATCAAGAGGTATATCCTTAAAACCATTTACTTTGTATCATTATCTTATTCATTTAATGAATTATAGTACTCAAGACATTATTCCACTTCATGTCTATAGGTGTTTTCAAGTAGCCTATAGGTGAACATGGTTTACTTATATGGACATAAGAGATGCATAGGATTGATTTAAATATACAATAAAGGGATTATGACTCTCATTAATCCTTGATAAATTACATTAAACTTGGATAGGCACCACTCTAGCTATGAGGTTGGTTGAGAGTAAGAACATGCATTACCTTAAACTTCCCAAACATACCTTAGTTTATACTAACCAAGGAAACATTAACTACTATTCGGCATTCAAACTCACTTTTCATGGTCAAGGTTTCATTAGGTTTCATTTTCATAGTATCCTAGTGGATTAGACTAGCTTAGTTCCCTTTTATCTCATTTAGATGGACTTTTTAAACCACCCAATCACCTTGCATTTTGAGACTATAGTCATGACTATTATAGGTGGTTATCTAGATTGAGTTCTCACCATGGTAAGTGAAGGTGATAAGGTAAAGCCTAAAAATGTCAACCTAAGACCTCCTCATCCCTTATAACCTCTCATCATTACCCATTTATCCTACACCCTTACCTCTAACACACATAATGCTTTTCAACTCTTGTCTCCTGTAACTCCCTACCTCATCTTATCAATTGATTGTCAATGGTGATCTAGGTGGTGAGGGAAGTTCCCCCTCATGTAAACATTTTTAATCCTATTTAAAAACCATTATTTTCTTATATGATTCATAAGAACACTCTCATTTATCCATCAACTATTCTTGTTCAACCTCTTTCACATGTCATGTCTAGGTGAAGCCAAAGTGGTTATAGGTGTTTATACTAAACCATGGAGAAAATGTAAAGGGTAGACATAAATGTAGGTTCATGGTGTTGATTAATTACTTGCCATTTAATTTCAACCATTATATACCTATTTGCACTTCAAATCATCTCCATGATCAATCAAATCTTATTAAAGCATCTTCAATATAGATTTTTGTAGGTGGATTTACTATCCCTGTGTATGGACTAAGTACCTTATGGATTACTTGTGGATTCAAGACCTTGAATGAACATATACAACTCATAGTTTCCTTTGGAGTTTTTATTTCATCCTCTATTTGAATTTTCACCTATTTTGTCACCTCTATTTCAATCATAACATTACAAGAATACTATCTATAGGTGACTATTTTATTAAATTTTTTAGGTGTTAATTTTAGGGATTTTCTTCCATAACCTTATAAGGAAGAATAGGGTCATAAAATATAAGATGTCATAAGTCTCAATTTGATTTTCATAACCCTAATTCATTAATAACTTATGATCTAGCCTTCACATACTAATCCACATAATTTTCTAATATTATGAAGGATGGATGTAGATGTCTGAGGATATATAAAAGGACCCTTACATGCATGAATACACCCCTTTCTTCTATATTTATGCCCTAAATGCTATACATCATAGGTATGCCTATTTGTAGTCTATAAGTTGAATAAGGCATAAGGTTTTTATTTATTTCACACTAAAAACATGTGAAATATGGGTGAAGTGAGTTATATATGGTCTATTAGGACCTCTAAAACACATAACTATGATTGGTTTTCATAAACACTTCAAAAATATACCAAAACCATTGTACTTTCTAAACCTGCATAGATGAAGAAGGTAATTAGAGTGGATAATTTTTTAATGTTTTTAAATATAGATAATACCAAATAAAAAATTCATGGATAATAAGGTCAAAGGACATCCTTCATCTCCTCAAATTCTTATCTTTTGACATTCTCTCTCCTATCTGTACTAAGTGAAAACCTGAAAGAGTGTTTAAGCAACCAAGGAACCTAGTTAGGAGAGATAAACATTTTTGGACCTATAATACCTTCAATAACTCTAAAACTTATTCCATACATCTGACATAAACTCTCCTACAACACTTGACTCCCCTTTGTATGGACCTATTGATACAATTTTATACAACCTATATAATACACTTGAAAATGCCATTTTTATTGCATTGTTTTCATCTTCTAATATTTGAACCACTATTAAAGGTTTAAAGGAAGGAAAACATATGTTAAATGATAATTCAAACTAATGGTATGATATGGGGATATAAAACGACATCTTTTTCCCACATGTAGGGTTTACTTGATGAGTGAGGGGGTGGAAATGAGCTTTAGAAAGACCTTTTATGAAATGAAATTCTTGGTCATAGCCTAGATATTATTTTAATACGTTCATGAATGATTAAATACTTTAAAAATCATCCTTAAAATGTTTTAAATTAAAATAAACTCATATTAAGGCATTTTAAGGGTATTTGATGGATTTTATGAGTGGATTGAGGTGTGAATTGGGCTTAGATGAGTACATTATTAATGATGAGATTGATCATATTATTTACCTCATGTCATGACTTTAACCAAGGTCTAATCACTCTTAAATCTCACTAGTCAAGTTATCACTTCATGAAACACTTAAATAGGTTTAAAACTATAAGGCTAGAAACCTTAATCTTGCTAAACTTCCTTAATTTTTACAAGAGACCCTAATCTTTCCAAGCACTATTTAAATCATACTTATGTAATTGAGAAGGATAGTGGAAAATTACTACTTACTCCATGATCACTATGACACCTAACACATCACCAAATATGCCCAAGGTAGCTATGACATGGAAATCATAAATAGACTATGAGACAATCTTAATCAATGTTAGAAGACCTCTAAGAGACATTCATGAGATTATAGCAAGCCTAGACACTTCAGATAAGATTTTGGGTGTGAGGTATTATACAAGTTTTCTATTTTAGAGGTTGACATTTAGCCTTGTGAGGCTAATATGTCAACAACAACCTAGTGAATGATAGATCTAACATACATCATACATTACCAACTTATGCTCATACTATTTTACATTATGATGTCATGTATACACATTATATTAGTTTATCACATAGATATCATATGTTTTTATTATAACACACATGATGCATAACTTTTATTTTGAGGCCAATTATTGTAAATGTTCAACAACTCCACTCAAAAGAGGGGGCATATACAGGGGTTTTTAATAGAGATCAAACCATTCTAATGCACTCATAACATAGTTTATAGCATGTAGACACATATTATAAAGCTTATACTTAGGAAAACATAATTAAAAATAATAACATATAGATTAGTCTCATTTTTGCATAGAAAATACACATTTGTTTAGTAGTGTGTCATAAAGAACACTAGCATAATGTGTTATTAACCATGGGATGATGATATTATCTATTAACCCCCAAAATCAGAAATTTTAGAATTGTCAAAAAGTTAAAATAGTTATAGTTTATATTTGGATAGTTTCAATAACATATTATCATATAGGTTCATTATATACTCAGTTTTTACATAGATTACATATGAATTTCTCAGATTGGGGGTATCATGCACAACATGATCACTCATATTTTTAATTTCATATACCTAGACATAGATTATTATGACTTAATATATAATACATATACATAGATATTATAATTGGGGATATGTGTATGGAATATGATTCCCATATGTTTAGTTTGGCACTAGTTCTCTTAGATGGAATGACAACTCCATGGCATTCTCCACATTGTTACTCCACACACCATTTGTATAGATTTTTCATTAGATTTACACCAGATTGATGCCTCATTTTTTATGTTTGTGTGTGTGTGTGTATAGTGGTTTGAATTCCTGAGTGGCCCCTAAACTATTTTAATTTCAAAGTTCCAAAGTGGCCCTTAAGCTATTTTACATTTTAGTGTTTTTGAGTGGCATCATAGCCATTATACATAGTTTTACTTACATCACACATTTTAAACTTTAAATGATCCTAATGAATAGTGGTATTCAATGATGTATTCAAGGTTAGCTTTAGTTCTTGAGATACCTACATAAGAGGGTTGGATAACTCATCAGTCTAGTCTAAGTTATTCATAGATTATGATACACTCAGCAGGGGTGGGAAATGATAGAGTCAAGGATAACTTGATTTATTCATCCACCCACATGTGAAGATTTATCAAGCCATAAAATTAGTCTAAGTTATTCAACATTTGACCAAAATCTATATGCACACATATGATGTCACTAGGTTTTAACATTAGTTCACGTACCCAATGCGATATATTCATTCCTTTCCTCTCTCTCTCTCATCTCTTTACTCATTCTTGTATTTGAATTTGATGGTTCTTAATTATGTATTGATTCATACATTTTTCATTTTCAAGACACATAATAGAGCATATTCATAGATTTATACCCACATTCATGGTATTTCCCTCTTAGGTAAGTCCAAGTACGTCTCTATTTCTTTTCTCCTAGTCTTTTCAATTTTCTAAATTTATAGAATAAAGGGGGGAAATGTAATAATTAAAATTAACCATTTATGCCTTGACTATCAACTTGATTTCACTACCATTATTATAGCACTTAACCTATTTTAGGGGCCTTTTTGATCCACTTTTAGTCACATGGTCATCATAAATAGCACCCAAGCCTATAACTATAAAACACCACATGAGACCCATAATGGTGCAATCCCTTGGTGATTTATATCCCTACACCCTCCAAAAAGTAATTTTTCATCTCACTAATAGGATTAGGGTTGTCCTATACCTATTCTTAAGTTATCCTCCCAAGTCATTATTATTAGAACACTATATAAAATGCTACCTTCACACTCTTACACCCTAGATGGACATTATCATAGATAATCACACAAAAGTATCACTTCATGTTGAGGGAAAGCTCCTAATTATTCTAGTATTATATTAATTCAGCCCATATATTCAATAATATAGCCATAACATATGTATCTAGATCTCAAGTGTCCTACAAGGCATCCTCTCATGTATTAACACTCAATAATTCTAGCATTTATATACATTTGTACATATCACATAAGTGAGAGAACTACATAAATCTTGATCCATCCTTAGATTATTGGTAATTAGGAATAATTTACACATAGAAGTGTGGATCACACTTATAGTACATCATACCCACTAACCCCTTTTTCTCATGGTGTTCATCAAAACCCTTATAAGCATAGAAATCTAGAGTTTTTAAAGGAAAATAAAGGTATAGGAAAAATTATTGATTCTATAGACTTGTAATTTGGACCATATCTAGAGTATAACCCAATATAAAAAAACCCATAAATTGTTTATGAAGACTTTGAGTGGGACAATAACTCATCATGATAGTGTTTGATTAATTGTGTTAATGTGTAGGGCTATTTCAGACACCTGGATCCTATTGATGACAGTTAGATATATTTGCTCACCATTTTCATAGTATAATCCCTTGTAAAAGGCATGATTTTAGCTAAGTTATTATTTATCTATCATCATTTCCACATTTATAAAATTAGAATGAATCAGTTATTAATCAAAACAATGGTTGTAATTATTACATATTTAATCTATGCTTTATTATTCCAACATTTTATCAACCTAGGGTTTTACACTCCATAACACCCTTAAAATATAAATCAATATCATATGTTTAAGATCATAGATAAAATAATTTAAGGATAGAGATAATTCATTTATTGAGTATGCATCCCCTTATTTCCATTGATCATTAGTAAAAATTAGTACAAAGGAAGGGATGGGTAAAAGTTGGTTTGAGTCATTTATAGATAATTTTGGAAAACTTAGCGTAGAGACTAAGAAGTCTATAGATAAAAAGAGGCTATAAGAGTTTGGATTTGATTTTGAGACTAGTTTTAAGACACTAGTAAAGACTAGTATGTAACAACTTATAGTCATAGTTTCTAGTGTGTAACAAGTATTATCCAATATAAGTGTGCCAAATATGGTGTTGAATCTAGGCATGTCTATTCTATTGAAATAATATGATGGGTATATGGACCAATTATACCATTAATTTAAACCCTTGGAGAGATTTATTCAAGCTCCCTCTAACTAAGCCAAAATATTGGGACAACCCCAAATTGTGGGTATCCTATGGTGGGGTTGAACCTTTGGATAAGGCTGGCTTCCTCTTGATGGATCACCTATACTAATGTTTCTACTTGGAAAAGGGTTAGAGAGGGGGTAAAGGGTTACTAAGAGATCTAGAAGGTGATGCACCAAATTTAAATGAGAACTCACATAAGCATGAAATAAACACTGATGAATCATAAGATAATAAAAGCTCACATAATCTCATAGACTAGCTAATTACATAAGTATTTCATAAACTAGGCTCAGGAAGTGATGAATGAAAGAGATGAGAAATTATAATATTCACACCTATAATCCATTAATATTAGATACAACATAAGTTCATACTTGAAACTAATTTGAAAACACCAAAAAATAGGCAAGAAATAAGGATAATGGACATGGAGGATTCTCCTTCACAATGCCATCATACACAAGCTTGCTAAACATAGTTCAAAGGCAAGAGATATTTAAATAAAATATATATTACTTCAAGAGGTCCTTCATAAAAATTTGTATAAGGTTTAGCCTTATCAAAATGAGAGTCTCTTATCTCCAAAAAAATGATAATTCTTTGAGAGAGGTCCTAAAAATGGGAAAGAATAGGTTATATATGGGGAAAATGAGGAGAGAAAGAGAGAGCACATCATCAAAATCAATAAATGAGCTACCACCACCTTTTAATGAATTATCAACCACATTTTGATTAAATTAGGACTAATTTTCAATCAAAAAATTAACTTTCATTTTCCCCAATAGCCTTAAAGCTCTCTCACTAGTTAAGAAACACACTAGAAGACAAGAATTAGTTGGGCATGATGAGTCATGCTCCTGTTAAGAAGGAAACAATCTTCAAAGACCCTAAAAATGTATTGATTTATCCACCTACAATCTTCAACCACAAAAATATCCGTCTTGTACTTCCATCCTTTATAAGGAAAACATATTTATATCTATGGACCTAATAGAGCCATGATTATGTCTGCTTTAAGTGGCTATAGGTATATGTTTTATCGAGGATACGACTATGCCAAAATATGAGACACTCCTTTCATAATCACACATATGACCCTATCCTAAACCTAAACATAGGTTTAATATATATGAAAACTAATCCCATTTATTGGTTTTCATATAGTCATAATTTCAATGAAGATCTTCATGTTAGGAGTTCTTGATTATCCATAAGACACAAAACCTATGTCTGAGAGATTTTAAGAGGTTTTAACCAAGATTTAATAGTGGTAGATGAACTTTTAGGACTTTCTTCTAGAAATATAAATCATATTTGATCTTATATTTATATGTTCTACCTACCTAGGTGGTAAGATCTTTGATCTGATGTGTCCAACTTTGTGGCATTCCCTTGGGCTTCTTATTTTTTTAAAACCTAACCATTGTAAGTTTGGATGTGTGTCCTCATCTTGTGTCCCCCTTGAAAATTGATCAAGTCTACTCCATTTATCTTCTCGAGAGTTTCCTAACTTTTAACCTTTATAATTTCTATTGATATTTAATCTACTATCTAGATCATGCCATCTATTTGCTTTGTGTTGATCTTTGTCTTAGCTCTAAAAAATGTGACACTTAGAAATGTCACATGCTTCTTATGGACCCTACTATCAGTCTTCATCTAGATCACATGCTTATGCCATGTGATGAACTTACATTAAATTTGGGATCATTTACTTTTCTACTTTGATCTATATCATTGATCTTATTGAATGTTCTTTGTTGATCTTCATTTTCTAGATCAAACATGGACTGTTGATCTCTTTCTGAACCATATGATTAAATGTAGGCTATAGATATATTTATAAGTTACCAAAATTGAGATAATTGACACCTTGTCATTCATCTTCAAGATCCTCTAACCTTTGACCTTGAGCTCACTGTTCATCTTCAATTACATGATAAAATGTGCATAGTAGATCTTTCTTGACTTATTAACCTAATGACACCTCCTTTATACTATAGATATATACTTTGAGATTCCAAAATCATGCCACTTGTCATCATATGTTCAAATTGAAACCTTTTGATTATTTTTGAATCTAAATGGTTATTTCTCATGGCTTTAACTTGACATTCCTGATCATGTCTTGCATTGCTAGATCAATTTAAAGGATTGTATATTGAGATGTAAAACTCACCAAGACATCAAATTTGTAGGGGATGACCTTCCCATAAAATACATCATGTCAATGTAATTAATCAACCTTAGTTGAATTCCCAAGTTTACTTATGAAATTCACAATCAAACTGACCTATTCATTCTTGCATGACATGACATGATGGTTTGGTTCCTTAAGATCACCAAATTCATGCTTTCAAGCTTACTTAAAGTGTTTCAAAGGCTTCAAAATGACAATTAATATTTTATAAAATTTTTTACATTTTTTCTACCATCAAATCACTCTCTCAATAGGAATTTTCTCAGCTATTAAAGCCATATCTAGTCAAAAGTTTCTTATGTGGGCCAATTTTGGCCAATATTTTTGGTGACCTCCTAGGATTGCATGCCTATTATGCAATAGCTTAGTTTCCTTATCTGATCCATTAGACATATGGAGTCATAATATTTCCTCTCATCTGATATGGAACTAATACAAGATTTCCATTTCTTAAAAACCTTCTTTGAATCAACAAGGACAAAAGGAGAAAACTATCAATGGGCCAAAGGAAATTATGGAAGGGAAACACATTATTGAAAATAATGTACACAAGGAAATTAGAGGAAAATATAAAAAATAATAGAGTATATACAATGGCTACAAACCCTTATAATATTATGGCTTTAAATGAATGTCATTGATTAGGATGGGTAATAACTCTACATCTAGTTGGGAAAACTAAAAAGCACTACGTTGCTTGCATCTATGGATCAAGTATGGGCCACTCCACAAGCTATCAAACTTGATATGGTCTCCTGGCTTGGACCTATTTTAATACTACCTAAGGAATAGATCACCTTATTTAAATTCCCTTACTATGGATCTCTTGTCAAAGGCTTTTTTGACTTGAGCTTGATATGACTTTAGTGTCTTCATTGCAAGGTCCCTTGTTTCTTCAATCCCCATGAGCTCTTCCATCCTCATGCTCATAGGTTCAATCTCCATCAACTTAAGCTAATGGGGTAACTCTAAGGTAGGTAATTCAAGATAAGTGGTAAATTTGGCTTCCCTCCCATATACCAAGATAAATGGTGAGTTACCAATGGTAACTTTAGGAGTCACTCTATCAACCCATAGGGCTGTCCTTAGATTTGTATACCACACTCTCTAATTTTATTCCATGGTTCTCTTGATAATCATTATCAATTTCTTATTTGTTAACTTTGTTAGTCTATTGCCTTTGGGGTAGTAATTTGAGGATGTACTAAGGTATATTAGCAACTAAAGTGCCCACTCACTTGTCTTTATGCCAATAAATTCCAAGGAATTATCTAATATTATTGTGGTTGGTACACCAAACTTGGTCACTATATTATCATAGAATTACAACATTGATATTTCATTGGATTCTTTATGGGTAATTTATTCCAACCATCTAGTGAAGTAGTTAGTAGTAGTAATCACCCATTTGTGTCATCTACTAGAAGGTGGATTGATAATTCTTGTGAAATCCAAACCCCACTATATGAGGGGTTATTTCACCTAAATTGGGTTGAGAGGAAGGTCTACTAATATTTTCTTACCTTCAAATAGAACACACTTATGACATTTTATTACACATGCATAGGCATCTTTGATGAGGTTGGGATAGTAATAACTAGCTCTCATCACCTTTGGTACTATTATCTATGGAGAAAAATGGCCTCCTATAGGCCCATCCTGAAAATACATTAAGAGCTTTGATACCTAGTCATCATCTATGCATCTAAGAAGAACCCCATTGAGGTTTTTTATGAATAAAACCCCATCAACATATGCATAAGGTATGGGTTGAAGTCTAAAATACCTTCTCTTTGATATGTCCATACCTTGAGGGAAATCACATATTATCAAGATATGTGTCATGTCTTGGAGCTAACTAGTGTGAAGTGGAGGTGCATCTATTTTTGAGTAGTTTTGTGTCACCAAGACAACTTCTTTATCTTCTTTAAGATCATAAACTATGTGATCAGAATAACCTTTTCCTCTTACTATATTAGTAACCTTCACCTCCATATCATACTTCATAACCTTGGTAATCCATCCAGCTCTCTTTTCATTCAAGTCCTTATTGATAAGGAAGTCTCTCACTCTAGGATGAGACACCATAAGATATATCTTTCCTTTGGATATCATTGGTCTAAACTTTTTGAGGCTTCTCAAAGCTACAAGAACCTAATTTTATGTAGAAGTGTACCTTACCTCATATCCCTCAAACCCTTGACTAAAAAATGCAATTAGATGTTCAAGTCCTTCACTATTATTTTGCATTAGTATAACTAATTTATTGTCAACATTTACAAAGGTACACAATATGAAATTCCTTGAGAATTTAAGATTAATGAGTGAGGGTGCTTGGGCAAAGGCTTGCTTGATAGCCTAAAATTATACTCTACCTTCATTTGACCAAGTGAACACTTGGCTCTTCTTAAACATGGTACTAATGGGTTTGACCAAGTTTGTAAAACTATGTATAAACCTTATCATGAAGTTTATTTTCCCAAGGAACCCCTAGAGTCCTTCATTATTCTTGGGTAAAAATAATTCCAAGATAGCACTTATTATATCAAGGCCGATGGCTAATCCCTTACTTGAGATAATATGTTCCAAAAATTTTCCTTCATGAACATCAAACACATTTATTCATATTCAATGAGATCCCATATTCCCTACATATTTCAAAGATTAATTTTAGATGATCTAAGTTCTCAATATATTTCTTGTAGAAAATTGTGATGTCATCTAAGTAGACTAGCACCATCTGATTTAACAAGACTTGTAAATCCATGTCCATCTCTCTTTGAAAAGTTTCCCTATAATTTGAAAATCTAAAAGGCATCTTATAATAAGTATATGTGACCCACTTTATGGTGAAGATAGTCTTGCATTGATTTTCTTCTCTTACCATCACCTAGTTGTATCTTGAGTACCCATCCAAAAAAGAGAAGCATTATAAAATAGCAACTATTTGAAGGAGTTACTCCATGGATGGTAAGGGGTAGTGATCTTTCAAAAAGACCCTATTCAAATCCCTGAGTCAAAAAACAATTGAATCTCCATACTCTTACTAGTGACCTAGTAAGAGTATGGAGTGTTTGATGAGAAAGATGATGTTGGATTCAATAAATGTAGTTAGTTCTTTCCTCATAAGCTCTTTAATTTTGGGGTTGATATGCCTTTCACTCTACATGAGAGGCTTGGCATTAGCCTCCAATTCTATAGTGTATTGAGATATCTTAGGATCAAATCCTCTCATATCACTATATTCCCAAGTAAAGTTATATGTATATTATTTATAAATCTCAATAAAACTATGCCTTTCATCCTTAGTGCTTACCTTTCCAAGCTTGTTTTTAAGGAGGACTCTTTCATAGTTCTCCTCATCAGTTGACATCACTACCTTGTATCTCCTCATATGATCTCCCTCATGGAAAAAAACTTCAAGGGTGACTAGCCATTTAGGAATATTATTATACCTTAGTTGAATAATTTGATCCGCATACCGATGTTGATGTTTATCTTGGTTCATTAAGTAAAATGCTATTTCTTGTTGAAATAAATAATCAATTTGCCTGTCATCATCAAAGACCTTCTAATGAGCTTCATTATTTGGTACTGATGGTCTTACTACCACTTTGACATGTGGATAAACTTTAGTAATTTTCAACTCCTTTGGGGTGTCAAATTGAGAGCCTACATCTTCTAACCTATCATCATGTTGATTTTAGTTCCTTGGCACTACTTCAATGTTAAAAATCTCTAAGTCCTTAATTATGTCTCACACCCTATTTTTATAAGATTTCATCAAGGGAAACTTTGTGATGTTTTGGATTCTAATCTAATGTACTATCATCTCATTATCCCCATATACTTACAACTATTTTATTCATCTCTTACTAGGTCACTAAAGGCCATGGATAAGACCTCCATACTCTATTGCATTGTAAGAGAAACTAAATTATAACCTATAATAAGAGAACTAATTATAATTAGAGGGAGACACTAGAATTTCACTTGCACCCACTCCATCTTTGATCCTTGAGCCATCAAATAAAAATTTAGATAATCCAATAGAGTCTTCTTGTGGCCTAGTGAGGGATGGCATCGACTGATTCTCCTCATGAAAGTAGTAGACTCCCATATCCCTTTACTCAGTATCTTCCAAAGGGTTAATCAATTAATTTTCAATCCATAACTCATATAATAAAATATGAGGTATCTCCTCAAGATGAGTTTTTAGTTCATGACTAACCAAGTGTTCATCCTCACCTAAGATGGTATAATTAATGTTTGAGTTATCTACCGATAAGCCTCAATGTGAAATTGTGCAATAGGCTTAGCTTTGATGGATACCTTCATCCCATAACCTATTATAAAATCCATGTAGGACCAATATGATGCTAGATAATCCCCAATTTTTTTTATAAGTTTTATAGATAAGCATAGAGCAATATGAGGAGGCACATCTAGAATAAAAACATATTGAGCCACCAAAACACTAGGATAAGCATGCAGGGTCCAGTTAAGCCCTCTAATACTACTAGATAGTTTGGTGGAAGATCCATCAAAATAAAAAACCACCTTAAATTTTGGCTCATACTTCCAACCAAGATGATTAGCTATTAACTTTGACATCATTAAAGTACTTTCTCCACTATCTACCAAGAAGTTATGTAAAAGGTAGTCACTAATATTCACAAAACTATAGAAAGGAGGATGTTTCACCATCTTACATGATTTCCCTTCATTAGGCCCTTTGGTTGCATTAGTGAGAACCACATTTTCCTTGCTTGGTGGCTTATTCAAAACATTGATCCTTGATAATCCTTCTTAAAGGATATCCACTCGACCAGGCATGGAGAGTATGTCCCACATTGGCACACTCATAGTGGAATTTTTCATTTGTTCAACAATGTTGATGGGTAAACCACCAACCTTTAGTTGTGCTTTAGGATCCACAACTATACTTTAAACTTGTGAGTTTTGGGGCATAAAGGCATTCCCCTAATTTTGATTCTTTAGATCCATTAGAACCTTTGGCACAATAATAGGGTCACTTGGATTAGATAGAAATTGAGTAATAGTAGAAGGCTCTTTGACTACTTCCTGGTTATCATCCATGTTCCTTCTTTTAAACCTTGTATTAGTTACCACTAAGATATATGATTGGCTAGAACTGGCGTACTGATTGGATGCATGACACTCTTATTGCTCATAATTTATGATTGTATCACCAAAATTTCTTGGTTATTAATTAGGTATTTGGCCTTGTTGAGGCTCTTCTCATTTTTTCATCATGGGTGCCTCTATGTTTTGAGCCATAAGATATTGGTTATACCCATAAATAGAAGCCTACTTTTATTGGTCATTGAAATCCTAATTAAGCTCAGGGTTTGGGATAGTGGATTAAACAAATGATTGATTCCAAAGAATGGTACCCTCACATTCTTGAGAAATATCATTATAAATAGGTACCAAGGTGTTATAACTTGCAATATTTAGATTATGGTTTTTTTGTCTATTATACTTATGTTACCCTAGTCTTTGACCTTGTTGTTGGTCTTAACTTTGAAAATTTCCTTTATAGGGTGACCTATTAGCTTGATAAGATTGATACTAAGGTTGATATGGAGCTTAATAAGGTCTATTTAACTGATATTTTTTCACCTTCACATTCACCAATTCATTTACCAAGGATTGAAACATGCTCTTAAGATATTCAAAGTTCTTGTGTTCTTAGGAGTCACTAGATTGACTATTTGAATCCATTTCTTGATTTGGTGTAGGTATGGTATAAATTTTTGACATAGGAGGAATGGTGGTAATGGGTGTATTGATGAAAGGAGGTGGTTGAATCTTAGGAAACAAAGGCATTGGTGGTCTAGGTCTGAGCTTGCTAACTTTCACTAGACTATCTCTGCTTTGATTAACACCTCATAATCATTTGGTAGGGTGTGTCCTCCCATAAACAAAATCATTAATGTAATATCACTATTGTGGGCCTTCAAATAGTAAAGGAAAGAAAATATTGGGGTAGGCCTAATAGAGATTGAAATATTGTCACATGTCTTATAGAACCTACTATTGAAATATTATATAACATTATGAGGAGCCTTCTTGATTTTGGTTAGCTATTATGCAAGTGTAAATTTTTCACTTTTATATTTAAATATATTACAAAATTAATCACCTAGCTAATCCCATGATGTGATGGATTTAGTAGTAAGGTTTTTATATCAATCTAAATATTTACCCTTAAAAGAGATGGCCAACAACCTGATGGCCACATTTTCCTCATTGACATCATGAATATAATATAAATTGGCTATATCTCTAAGGTACTAAGAAGGGGTTGTTTAATTGTCTATAGTGAAATCAAGCACACTCTCAAGAGATTCTAATGGAATAGGTTCATAGTGATTAAGGTTCAATGGACTCTAACCATTGAAATCCATAAAAGGGAAAGATCTAGGGGATGCCATGCAAATGAAATCATTTAACAAATATCTTCTTATAGAGGTAGGTTTTGAAATTGATTTAGGAGGAAATTTTTCTTTATAGGAATTTTTATTAAAAAATCATAAATTTTTTACTAAGTTTAAAGGTAATTTAACAAATTCAAAAAGCATACCTCTAGAAGTTGATCTTGTAGTCACCTTTGGCATGAAAGATAGCTACCGTTCCAAACCAAAATGTTGAGTGTTATTTTGGAGTCACTAGATAATGTTGTATGGAATCTATAAATGTTTTAAATTGATTAAACCATAATCAAACTTGACCAATCTTCCTTGAAAGTGGGTCCCACTGGGCATGCCATAAACTATTATAGGCTTAATTTGTAACCTTGGAGAGAGTTATTTAATCTCCCTTTGACTAAGACACACTATTGGGACAGCCCTAGGCTATCGGTATCCTATGGTGGGGTTAAACCTCTAGAAAAGGATAGCTTCCTCTTGATGGATCACTATACTAGTGTTTTTGCTTAGAAAAGTGTTAGAGAGGGGGTAAAGACTTACTAAGAGAGATAGAAGGTGATGCACCAAATTTAAATGAGAACTCAAATAATCATGAAATAAAAAATAAATAATCATAAGACAATAATAGCTCACACAATCTCACAAAATAGCTAATTGCATAAGTATTTCATAAACTAGGGTCAAGAGGCAATGAATGAAAACAAAGAGAAATTATAAGATTCACACCTAGAATCCATTAATAGAAAAAAGATAATGAGTTACAACCTAAAAATAAATTGAAAAAACCTAAAAATAAGAAATAAATAAGTACAATGGACACAAAATATTCTCCTTCACAATGCCATCATACACAAGCTTTCTAAACATAGTTCAAAGGCAAGAGACAGGTGTTATCACTATAGACAACACCCTATTTAAAGATTTACAAGGCACACATTCTCTCTAGATGATATAATTGGAACTTATCAAAGTGTGGGAGACTATGTATTGATAATAACCTCTAGAGAGGGCTGGTTCCCTTAAGATTTTTCTCTAAAAACTAAATGATTTTGATTTTTGGGGATGAAAGGGGAGAAAGAAAATGAAATGAGAAATCCTATATAAATGGGGTGATGCACCTAAATGATTGGTATTATCTAAAATATTTTGACATTAATACATACATATAAATCAATAGGATTTCTTCAAATTTCCCCTAAACATTAGTATTTCACATGAAGGATTGAGAGGATTTTGGATTGCAAAATTCTATTCCTATCTCTTCAAATGACTTGTAGAGGGTGAGATTTTCATAGTAGGTGTGGAAAGGAAATTAAAAAATGGGATACATATCTCACTTATATTATGGTACATAATCAAAAATATAGTCTATTATGATTTTTAAAAAAATATGTAAAAAATATTCTTTATTTGATAAATGGTGTCAATTTATAATTTCTTCTCTGCTCCAATAATTCTTCAAAAAGCCAATATATAAGTCTAAAACCTTAAATAAATCCAAATTAACATGTAAAATATAATTATGAGTCTTATTTGAGTTAAAATAATACTAAAATCCATTTAAAAAATTAAATAAAGTCTTAAAACTCTTCTAGTTCTTCAAAATTTGCATGTTATTCATTTTTGGCATAGAATTGAGAAGTGGTGGGCCCATGTTGACTTTTAAACTATAATTAAATGAAAATAATTTCATAAATTATAATATAAATCAATATTTAAAGTTATTTTTAGTTATTTAAAGTCTTATCTTACATGAAAAGCATGGGAGATGCATGAAACTAGTTAAACTAGTCAACCGAAGAGATTTGACCCTTAAGGACTAGTTAACTCAACTTGAGCTCAACTTGCATGAATTGAAACTTATGTATTTATTTTATAATGATATTTAAACTTAAAAAATATATATCCCACGTGTTAACTCAAAAATTAATTCATTTGATATATTTGTAATGCCATTCTTTACTTGCTTGATTGACCAATTAGGCCTATTAGGCTAATTAAGCCTAATATCCTATCTTCTTACATTTTGAATCTATTAAACCTGAAATAATAAGAAATTAGACATAAAAAACAAAAAAATTCACCTTAAAAATAATTTTTCATCACCAAAATTTATAATTTGATGAGAAAACACTCACCATTTAGTTAGCAGGGTTGACTAGGCCTATTTTGCTCCATTTCTCTACAGACTGGCCATTTTGATTGAGATATTTGGAAAAATTATGAGATAATTTATGAAAAAAATAAAATTTTATGATGAATTAAAAGTCTTATTATTTGATATCAATTTATTATATTTCATTTAAGTGTCTTGTACTTTATTTTACATGCTTTTTTCCATTAAAAATATGATTTCTACCCTCATTTGTACATCTCAATGCATAAAATTAACATTTATACAATCCTATATAAGTTTAATTTACATTATAAAATATTTTATGTTGATCTAAGATGATTTTATTTCAATAAAATAAACTTTTTAGAAAACTAGTTTTTTGAGGGTTTAGGTGGGCTTTGAAGCTAAATTTTAAAAATGATGGTTCATGAAGTACAGACCTCCAAATCCAAAAAAAATTAAATTTATGTGTATAAATATTAACCCCCTAATATCCATATAAATATTGGGTTCCCATTCAAAATATATAAAAGGTTACCACATGGAGAAATATACTTGTGGGGTTTTGACTGCATTCTGAGTTGCCTACACTCTTAATGATTGTTCATGAATAAAAAACACTCCAATGGTCTCAATTTTTCATGAATTATAATTAAATAGTATTAATCAAAATATACTAATATATTTCATCCAAACTCCATATGTGGTGAAAGATATGAGTATCTGAATAAGAGGCTAGGAAAGGTGTTTAGAATTACAAAAAGTGAAATTTTCATTAAAATAATAACTATTAAAATAATTAAAAATGTATAAAAACATCATCATTGGTTATTTAACATACTATCAAAACACTCTAAAATCACATTTTTCTTGAAAAGTAAAAAAAAAACCCCTTTTGGACTTTATGCATGTTTGCTTATAAAATCTTATATGAGCATGGTTTTATTAAAATTTATATTTTTAACACTATTTAAATGTTTTATTATGATGTATAAACATCATCAAATACTATTAAAACTTTTACCTAGATTTAGAAACCTCTGTATCACTCTAGAATGATGCATGCTCCATAGTGATCTCCAATGAACATGGTGAGGACTGTTACAAAATAACAAGTATCTACACTCAATAAATGGATATGAAACTTTTTCATTAGGTTATACAACTCAAAATGACCTTGTTTACAAAATTTGAGGTCCTGTAACTAACTGTAACTCCCAAAATGTTCAATTTTCTCTCAAAATTAATCCATGTGCATGGATTGTCTACATATTTGAACTTGACAATGCTTTTTTGAAAGAATAATGACCCATTTACAATCCATTTTTGACATTTTAAACCAAAATTAGTGATTTTTAGGCTTAAAAACTTTGGTTTGACCATATTTAAAGGG
The DNA here is from genome assembly GCA_037957365.1 of Torreya grandis. Taxonomy (NCBI): domain Eukaryota; kingdom Viridiplantae; phylum Streptophyta; class Pinopsida; order Cupressales; family Taxaceae; genus Torreya; species Torreya grandis. Next base: position 1,649,676 of record JARHVA010003956.1, read on the forward strand.
TTAATGACCATTTTTTAAGAATGTTTTGTATGATAGGCGTAGTAATTTGGCCTTAAAAGGCCAAAATACTAATAATTTTGCTGACTTCCAGGGGTTGACTAGCCTATTGGTCAAAGAACTTAGAAAATTTGGCTATAAAAAAAATGGATATAGACTAAAAATTATAAGATCTTTTTCAAACAAAGACACAATAAGACAACTAACATAAACAACAACAAACATGTGCACATGTGCACTTAGAGGAAAGGACAACAACAACTAGAAAGGGAAAAGACAAAAACTAAAAGCATGTGTGGATATGCACTTAGAGGAAAACAAAAATAAGAAATCTATTATGTAAAAACTAACCTCAAACTTTTTGGCCCTCCTAGATCAAATGGAAATCTATTTGATGTACTATGGAACTTTGAAACATGATTGCTTCCTTTTGATAGCCCATTTCTTCAAATGGGCACACTTATATGTTTATGTGTTCTAGATGATGTAGCTAGGCCTCCACATTCCATTATTAGGTGCATATAATGAAGATATGGATCCAAGATCCAATCATATTCCTCCAATATTATCCTTTGTTCCACAAAAAGTGTTGTCTCAACCTCATTCATAGGTTGATCATGATTTAACACATTCTCATTCAATGATTGTATTGACAATTTATCTAGTATACCTAGCTTGATGTATTCATTTGATTCCATTTGAAGTGGTACTTTGTCTAATTCTTTAGATCCTTGATAAGCATCTAAACATGGCTGTAAGATTACTTTATTTTCTTCCTGATGAACATCTACAATAATACTCTTTATAAGACATTCATCAATCTCTACTTGGGGTTGAGATGGACCATCAAACTTTGCACAAAAAATATTTAAATCATCCCAAAAGGATCAATTTAAATTAAATGAAATTCTTTAGTATTATTACCATTTTAAACATGTTGATCACACATTTATACCTTTTGGATGGAGTCAAATGAAGATTTTTGATCTGTTGCACTTGTTTCCAATAGTTTAACTCAGGTCCCATTGAGTATGCCAAAAACTATTATCACTCTGAAGAGAACCCTATTTGAAGATGTAAAGGCACACCTTCTCTCTAGATGATATAATTAGAAATTTTAAGAGTGCAGGTGACTCTAAATTGAGAAGGACCTCTAGAGAGGGTTGGTTCCCTTAAGATTTTTCTCTAAAAACTAAACTATTTTGATTTTTGGGGATGAAAGGGGAGAAAGAAAATGAAATGAGAAATATTGTATAAATGGGGTGATGAACATAAATGATTTTTATTCTATGAAATATTTTGAAATTAATATAGACATATAAATCAATAGGAAGTCTTCAAATTTCCCCTAAACATTAGTATTTCATATGAAGGATTGAAAGGATTTTGGATTGCAAAATTCTATTCTTATCTCTTCAAATGACCTGTAGAGGGTGAAATTTTAAAAGTAGATGTGGAAAGGACATTAAAAAATGGGATATATATCTCAATTCTAATATGGTATACAATAAAAAATACACTCTATTCTTATCCCAAAAAAACATAAGCAAAAAATCTTCTTTATTTGATAAATGGTGTCAATTTATAATTTCTTGTCTGCTCTGGGAATTCATCAAAAATGGCTTCAAAAAGACAATATATAAGTATAAAACCTTAAATAAATCGAAATTAACATGTAAAATATAATTATTAGTCTTATTTTAGTTAAAATAAGACTAAAATCCTTTTACAAAATTAAATAAAGCCTTTAAAATCTTCCAATTCTTTAAAATTTGCATGTTCTTCATTTTTGGCATAGAATTGAGAAGTGGTGGGCCCATCTTGACTTATTAACCTTCCTTGCATGAAAATAATTATATTAATTATAATATAAATCCATATTTAAAGTTATTTTAAGCTATTTAAAGTCCTTATCTTGCATGAAAAGCATGGGAGATGCATGAAACTAGTCAAACTAGTCAACCGAAGAGATTGAACCCTTAAAGACTAGTTAACTCAACTTGAGCTCAACTTGCATGAATAAAAACTTGTGGATTGAATTTATAATGATATATAAACTAGAAAAACATATATCCCACGTGGTAATTCCAAAATTAATTCATTTTATATTTTTTCAATGCCATTCTTTACTTGCTTGATTAACCAATTAGGCCTAATAGCCTATCTTCTTGCATTTGGACTCCATTAAACCTGAAATAATAATCCATTAAACCTGAAAAAACAAAAATAAATTACCTGAAAAACAATTATTCATCACCAAAATATTTTATTTTGATGAGAAAAAAATCATCATTCAGTCAACAGGGTTGACTAGGCCTATTTTGCTCCATTTTCTTGCATACTGGCCATTTTGATTGAGCTAGTTGGGAAACTTATAATATTATTTATGACCAAAATAAAATATTAGTATTAATAAAAATTCTTAGGCTTTTATTTACATTGATTATATTTCATTCAAGTGTCTTGTAATTCATTTTACATGCTTTTTTCCACAAAAAATATGATTTTTTCCCTCATCCATACATATCCATTCATAAAATTTAAATTTATATAATCCTATATAAGTTTAATTTAAATTTTAAAATGTTTAAGTTTGATCCAATATTATTTAATGGAAATAAAATCAACTTTTCACAAAATAGGTTTTTTGAGGGTTTAGGCGGGCTTTGAAGCTAAATTTTAAAAATGATGGTTCATGAAGTACAGACCTCAAAATACCAATTTTTTTAATTTATGTTTATATACATTAATATTAAAATATTCCTAAAAATATTGGGTTCCCATTCAAAATATATAGCAATTTACCATGTGGAGAAATTTGCCTATGAGGTTTTGACTGCATTCTGAGTTGCCTACACTCTTAATGATTGTTCATAAAGAAAAAACATTAAAATAGTATAAATTTTTCATGAATTATAATTTATTATTATTATTAGAAACATAATAATATTTTTCATCTAAAATCCATACATGGTGAAATATATGAGCATCTAAATAGGAGGCTAGGAAGAGTGTTTAGAACTGTAAAAAGTGAAAATTTTATCAAAATAAAAATAACTATTCAAATAATTCCCAATTCCTTAAAAAATAATCATGTGGTCTGTACAATTATATCAAAACACTCTAAAATCACATTTTTCTTGAAAAGTTAAAAAAACCCCTTTTTGGCCTTTATTCATGTTTGCTTGCAAAAGCCTATATGAGAATGGTTTTCTTAAAATTTAGAGTTTTAACACTATTTAAAGGTTTTATTATGAATTATAAACATCATCCCATGATTTTAAAACTTCTACCTAGACTTAGAAACCTCTGTAGCACTCCAAAATGACGCATGCTCTAATGGTGATCTCTAACGAACATAATGAGGACTGTTATAAAACAATGAGTATCTACTCTCATCCAATGTACATAATTTTTTTTCATAAGGTTATCCAACTCATAATGACATTGTGTAAAAAATCTGAAACCACTTATAACTCCTAGAATGATCAATTCTCTCTCAAAATTGATCCTTGTGCATGGATTGTCTGCATATTTGAACTTGACAATGCTCTTTTGAAATTATAATGACCCATTTACAATAAATTTTTGACATTTTTGAAAAAAAAATAGTTATTTTTAGGCCAAAACACAATGTTTTGACCATCTTCAAAGGGATAATGACCAGTTTTAAGAAAATTTTATATGATAGGGGTAGTAATTTCACCTTGATAGGCCAAAATAATAACAATAGGTAAAGAAAGTATTTAATAATTCAAGATGTAATTCATAATTTTTTTTGATAGGGTCTATCCTTATCAAAATGAGAGTCTCTTATCACCAAAAAAATGAGAATTATTTGAGAGAGGTCCTAAAAATGGGAAAAAATGGGTGATATATGAAAAAGTGGGGAGAGAAATAAAGCACATCATCAAAATCAATAAAATGTCTATCACCACCTTTCAATAAATTATCAACCACATTTTGATCAAATCAAGACTAATCTTCCATTGACAACTTAAATTTCATTTTTGGTTGAGAATCACACTAGAAGACAAGAATAAGTTGGGAATGATGAGTCATGCTCCTACTAAGAAGGAAACAATATTCAAAGACCTTATAAATGTATTGAATGCTCCACCTAAAATCTCCAACCAATAAAATCTCCTTTTTGGACTTATACTCTACCCTCCATTGGCCTCATTTATAAGGACAAAATATTCATATCTATGGACCTAACATAGCCATGACTATGTCTACTTTTATCAGCTATAGCTACCTATTTTATCAAGGATATCACTATGTCAAAAGATGATACACTCTTTTCATAATCACAAATCTACCCCTATCCCAAACCTAAACATAGGTTTACTATAGATGAAAACCAATCCCATTTATTGATTTTCATATAGTCATACTATCAATGAAGATTTGTATACTAGGAGTTCTTCATTATGCATAAGATGCAAAACATATCCCTAAGATATTTTGAAAGGTTTTATCCTAGATTTAATGGTATTAAATGAGCTTCCAAACCTTTCTTTTGAAAATCTAGATCATATTTTATCTCATATTTATATGTTTTATGTACCTAGGTGGTGATATCTTTGATCTGACATGTCTACCTTTGTGGCATTCCCTTGGGTTGCCTATTTCTTTTAAAACCTAATCATTGTAAGTTTGGATGCATGTCCTTATCCTATGTCCCCCTTGGAACTCGATCAAGTCTACTCCATTGATCTTCCTAGGAGTCTCCTAGATTTTAACCTTCATCATTACCATTGATCTTAAATTTACTATTTGGATTATGCCATCTGGTAGCTCCATCTTGATCTTTGTCTAGGTTGTCAAAAATGTGACACTTGGTGGTATCGCATGCTTCCTATAGACCTTGTTGTTAGTCTTCATTTGGCTCACTCACACCACATGTTGACCTCACCTTTAATCTAGTCTCATTTACTTTTCCACCTTGATCCATACCATTAATCAAGTTGAACATGTTCCATTGATCTTCATTTACAAGATCAAATGTGGATCATTGATCTCATTTTGAATCATATGGTTGAATGTAAGCCATAGATCTATTCAAAAGTCATCATAATTGAGACACTTGGAACCTTTACATTAATCTTCAAGATCATTTGACCTTTGACCTCGATCTCACTATTGATCTTCAATTGCATGATTAAATGCACACCATAGATCTTTATTGACTTATTGACCTTGTGAGATCTCTCATGTGATGTTAATCTATGATCCACACTCTCAATATCATGCTACCTATCAGCCCTATGTTCAACTTGAAACCTTTTGAGGATTTTTGAATTCAAATGGCTATTTCTCAGGGATTTAATTTGATGTCCATAGGCACGTCCCACTCTGCTAGATCATTTTAAAGGCATGTATCTTGAGATGGAAATCTCATCAAGATACAAAATTTATAGGGGATGACCTTGGCATGAAATACATCATGTCTATTCAATTCTTTAACCTTGGTTGACTTCCCAAGTGCACTTATGAAATATACAATAAAACTGACCTATTCATTCTTGCATGATGTGTCATGATAGTTTATCTCCTTAAAATCACCAAATTCACACTTTTAACTTGTTTAAAGTGTTCCAAAGGCTTTAAAATAATAAGTGGTCTTCTCCTAAAGTTTTTTTTCTTATTCTACCATCAAATCACTCCCTCAACAAGATTCTACTCAGTTGTTCAAACCATATCTAGTCAAAAGTTTCTTATGTGGGCCAATTTTGTCCAATAGGACCCTAAGCAATATTGGTTAACCTATGACATGAAATGATAGGTTAAGGGAATAAATTTTTATGATGTAAAGAGTAGTGAGATCATAGGATATCTATTAGGCTAGGATTTGGAATTCATTTAAGATAAAAATGTTAATGACCTGGATCTTCATCAAGTTAAATCATAACTAGTTACAAAATTTAAAATAAAAAAGTGTGTAGATCAGAATATTTGAGACCTAAAGGAGATTCAATAGTGAAGTGGATAATCCATATAGGACTATTGTCCTATATTCTTAGATGTGATGAATAAGATTGATTTTATCATGAAAGATAAGGACACAACTGCTTAGTTTGTAGAAGGGTTGTGATAAAAAATTATATTTTTCATTGTGTAGTCCAAATTCTTAACTAATTTTGATGCTTGAGTAAATTCCTTGTGAGTGGAAAAAATTGAAGACTATGGAGATGCTCCAGTAGCTAGATCCAAAGTGGAGGTGAAAATTGATGTTTTTTTAAAAGGGATAGATGATATTCATGAAATTTATAGACCTAAATTAGTCTTATGGTGTATAAAGTGTCATTTATAAGGGAATCATAGGAATGAATGTACTAAAATCAATATATAATTTTGTAAACTCTATAGAGTAGTAGGGCATGCAACCTCAAAATGTCATCTATTACAAAAGTACATTAAAAAATATTAGAGTTTGTACTTTAATTTTTGTAAGTATATCAATAATGATGAAAATAGATATTGATCTTTCTAGCAATTAAAAGAAGATATCACTAATAGTGTATTCACAATCACATCATAATAGTTACACATTATGAAGTAAGGAATTCTAGGTATAGAGGTAGAAATGACTAGTGTGACACAAGGAGTCTCGAATCGATGCCTTTGTCACCTCATTATTAATATCAACCCTAGGGTCTGGCTAGATAAATACCATCATCATCACAATATTAATATCAATCCCCATGGAATAATTTGAGTCTTTAACAAACATAATTAAATTGAGATCCAATATCACCTCAACATTATTATAGTGTATACAATGCATAATAAACATAACAAGGAAGATTCATTAGGCAATAGTCATATGATTAGGATTTTTAATAGAATAAAGGAGGATATAGAGGAGGATACAAAGGAAGATACCAAATTTGATATCAAGGTGTTCAAAATAATTATAATGGAAAATCTTGCTTACCCATCTAATGTTATTTGTGTGGTGAGAATAATCTTTTTATGTGAAATCAACCTGCTAATCCTTAAAGATAGACACATTGCATGTATTGTAGAGTTGAAGGACAACAGAAAATTGAATATTTCTCAGTATTAGACAAGAAAAGGAAATAAAATCTAGTGTGTAATTGAAATATGATAAATATTTAGCCTAAGGAAAAAACATTTATGCAAGTAGTTACTAGACAACAACATGCAGAGTAAGGACTTCCTTTATTAGAAATTTTGTATTATAATGAAATCATGAAGGTGAAATGAGATAAATATCATAATCCTATGATAGAGAATATATTAATATATCATAGTATGTAGGTATTTAAAGACATACAATAGTAGAGTGCATCAAAAGGAGACACCATAACCATTGACATAAATGTCAAGGCAAATTATGCAGATTATGAGGTAGGAAGGTGTTGTGACTATGATGATTTTTTTTTCTTAAAACTACTCATCACTCTATGCAATGAATGTACCTCACATAATATTAAAAATATCTTTCATAATATTCTAAAGTGTGCATAATGAGGACAACAACATACTAATAAGGTGGTCTAGTATGTTAAAATTGAAAAATTATGGGATATCCACTCATAAATGGACATAAAGCTCATAGGATATGAAATTCCTAATGGAATATTTAATTTTGGAATTAATATAAATATGAATCATAGATCAAACTAGGAGGGTATTGGTAGGACACATTTTAACTATATTCCTATCACTCTTAGTCTTATAGACTATGGCAGGCTAGAACCAATTAGTCACCTCAAAGATGTGGATATTACAGTTGTTGAGTTGAGTCTATGAGGTGATTTTGAGGTCATTCACATAAAATATATGAGAACCATTATCCTTCCTTTATTGGTAATAAAAGGGATTATGATAGCCAAATGACTATTAATACAGTGCATAATCAATTAAAGGCTCATCAAGAAGACAATATAGTTGGCATACCATTGAATAAATTAGATTTCAAGCCCTATATGATTCTAAAGGAACCAAAGTCACCTTATTCATATGACAATAATAGTGGTTCAAATTTATCACATATATAAATAAAAATTCTCTACAAGCTACTAAATGTTATTTTTTAAACCACAATTAGAGTAAAGAATACAAACATTAAGAATAAAATAGCCAATTTATAAGCCATTGATAATAAAATCTCCCTCTCCCCAATTTCAAATTAAAGGATGTACCTCTTTTTGTGTGTGATCTCAAACTAAGTTGGAAATAGATTTAGTATATTATATAGGTGCAACAATAATGGATTATAAATAACCTACTATATAAGGTGTCTTACCTTGGGAAATAACATCTTCAATAAGTGGAAACTCAGACACCCATATGCTAAATTAGGCTATGGGAGATCATGAAATATAGCTTCTATGCATGGTGTTCACCAAAAAAATGCCAATTATCATAATATTTTATGATAGAGGATATTAATCAATTTATATTGAGCTTGGAGCACCATGTACTATGTTTATATCAAAGATTCAATCCACTCAACTACATTAAATAGAATTATTATGACTTTATGGGCAATGTATAGAGAATAAGAGTTACGGTGAAATGAAGTGTGCAAATTTTTGGGAGTATGATTTTAGTTACCACTTATTATAGACCATAGTGGTCATTATTTCAATAAGGATAATGTACTAAGATACACATTAATAAATATGTATATATATGGTTTGTGTAAGGAGTTGAGCCAAGATATCAGGTGCACATTTTTAGTCACACATTAACACCACTTCCAACTACCTAGTATATGCATCAAGAGTGCAAAAGGGAGACTAAACATTAGGCATAAGTGAAATAATACTATATTAGTTTTTTTGTTTGAATAATTAAATCCATTAATACATAATGAATTGAAAAACTAAAACCTTTCTATATTATGATTGAGTATAATATTTAGGAGGTATGATAGATTCATCATCAAATAGGAAGCAACTCAATATTTAAATTTATTGATTCATAATTATAAGGCCATTAAAAATTTTAAATATCTTCTTAAACCTTATAATAAAATTAAATATGAGCTAATATAATCTAATAATAGTGGAGATCAGGATATAGAATTATTCTTTGAACCAAAGCGAGAATCAAATCCAACAAATGTCTAAAGTGCAAAATAAGTTGAAGAGGAAAGACTACACAATTTAAACATTCAAAAATAGGAAGGAGAATGAAATATATGAGAGGATATACCTATTGGATTGAACAAATTATATCAAAAACCACTGAAGAAAATTGAATAAAATATTAGAATAAATTTTGTGCCTAAACTTGTGATTGTGGGAGACTACTAGGCTCATAATGAGATTTTAGAGACATTTCAGCTACTAAGAGATTATGAGGATGTCTTTATATTTAAACCTAAACTATATATGTGGATATCCTACCTTAGAGATATATAATATATAATAATATATAAATGACAACACATGAGGTTTATAATCATATATATAGTAGGATAATTAGATGCTAAACTTAGATATAAACATACACTAAATTTATTATGTTGAGTATAAGCTAAATATAGAAAGTATTACTAAGATATGAATACAAATGAAAAATAAGTAATATACCTGGTTATAATGATAACATAATTCTAGATCTAAAATAGTTAGAAAGTAGTATGGGAGGAGATTTTTGAACAATCATAAGATTCTAGATATGACACTTTTGGCATTCTAGACACTAACATTAACCTAGGACAATTATGTCAATGTTATTATCTTAGTTTGACATAATTTTCCTATATAAAATACCTATTAAAAATGGATTAAACCACATATATAATTTTGGGTTTGACTTCACCTTTGCTCTAGTGTATTTTGGTTTGGGTCATGGACTGTCACTCATGAATTTTCAAAACTTCAATTCTTCATACTCATAATGACCTTGGGGGAAAATAGGTTAGTGTGAACATGGTGTTGAGATGACCCCAAATACCCTAACATTAGTGGGCATTATCTGCATATCCTATAGTATATAAAAATACCTCAAATTCATGTAATTTTTCCCTATGTGTTAGATTGTGTGTGAATCATGAAATATTTGTAAAGAAAGTACAATAATGACCTAGCTTATAACTTATAAAATTAGGATCTTTTGCTACTCCTTTAGTAATTTAGATATGTAGATGTGTTGTACCTATGACTGGTATGGAAATATGAAATCTTTATTTAATTAAATTCTTAATAGAATGATTTTGATAAGTTTCATTAGTCTCTTTTAGTCTTTTCTAGGTGAGGAATGAATGAGGGTTAATATTGTATTTATATCAAATCATTTGGATAAGTAACTTGAAATAAATAACTTAGGCTAGCCATTAGGATACATTTAATTTGCAAATTATATGACTCTAGGGCATTAGACACTTGATTTGAGTCAATAAACTAATGTCGATGTTAGTGTCTAAGGAGTATGAACATAGGTACAAGTTTATAACTTGAAGAGATGAAAGTTAAGTATGCTATAAGAATTTTGGGAAAGAAATAAGCCATGGGTCATCAACATAAGACTAGTTAGACTAAGAGATATAGGCCATGGGGTAAAAAATAGAGAAAATGTGAGACTTTCAAAAGTGAAAAAAGTTTAGAGCTAAGAGGAAAAACTAATGTTTGAAGTTTCCCAGTGTATACAACTAAGGTGATATATAATCCATAAATATCGTCCACATTTCCCCCCTTTAAAATAGTAATGAAATTACTAGTTTAAAGGAAAGGAATGTGTACATGGGTGTGTAGATCACACTTTTTCTTTGTATGTGCCAACTTGCATGATTTATTGGTGACTGAACTATAAATAAGAGTATATTATAGTATATAATTAGTGCATATAATCTAGGATTTAAAGTAATTGAAATAGATTGAAATTAAATGAGAAAGGTCTAGAACTACACCTATGTGTCGATGTAACCACGTTTCCTATTAGTAGGTTGTTTTGAAAAATATGTATCATTATAAGTGTTTAAAACTAAGATTAGGAAAAATATAGATAAATATTGAAAGTGCATATATCTAAAGACATAGAGAAATAATGGAAGGCCCATGCCCCTAACCTTGGAGAAAAGATGAGTTTCCACCCAGAAGTTAAGATTAACTCAACCATGAAACCCCATGATACTTATAACTTGATGAGACTAGATGATACAATCAAGTATAACCTAAAAATTATAAATATTGAGTGATTTAATCATCTCAACCATACCAAAAAGTGAACCAACTACTATAGTATATTGGTTTAATAAAGTCTGTAAGAGTCCATGGGGTATTAATACAAAAATTTCATGATGTGATAAAAATTCATAAAAGAGTTTTAGAATTTGAAGTTGATTTATATTTTACAATATTTGGCACACATTGCATAACATATGCATCTTAGATATGTATCATGCTAAACTTATGTATAAAAATGGTATCAATGTATAGAATTCTACCACAACCATGAATATGAATCATATAACTATGTGTTTTGGCCAAATTAGAAAAATATGTAAGTGTGTAGAACATGATTATAAATCATGCCCCTAATATATATGGATAAATTTGAAATATTATATAAGTACCAATGTGGATAACATGTTTCCAAAACATTCCCCCATTGTAATATGGAGATGTTGAATATTGAATAGTTATGAAGTACATGCTTCCAAAGCATGCCCCCATTGAATCTAAAATTTTTGAATGTGTGGAAACCATGCCCATATGACATTACCCTACTAAATTTGAGATATGATAAATGTATCATGTACTGAATGAGTTTGGAGAACATGCTTCCAAAGCATGTCCCATTGAATCTAAAAATGGTGCCAAGTGTGGATAACATTAATCTATGACATTCCCCCATTGATATGCACCCACCCCTTTAGGTGAGGTAAAGATAGGAATTAGTAGCTACCTCACCTCAAAATGTTAAGATGATTATATATTTTTTGAAGTAACCACGTATAATATATAAATAACATGACTAGGTAGATATACCATTAAAGTTCATAGAGCCAACTTTATCACATGAAGGCCTAAAATGCATGAAAAAGATAATGGAATGTCTATATAGTAATAATATAAGTTGAGTAAATACAAAGACACACATAAGAACACTCAAAATCAATTTAAAAGGAAATGGTCTAATAATACCACAAACAATGGGCATGTTTAAATACCTCATAATAAAAGGGACATGACTTAGTCAAATGTCTAAAAAATAAGTATGACATATTAAAATGTCCATATAACATACAATCACATATGCGAATATCAATGAAAGCATACATTTACATGGGGGTAAAAATAAAATGAGCATATTTAAATTCTTTAACAAGGCATATAATAATAAGGAAAGACACTCAAAAAAGTGCCTAAAATAAATTATAAGTAACTAGCATAAACATGTCATAGTAGCCCATGGATCAAATGTGCTATGAAAAAATTCAAGTGTATAACATATCAAGTACCCTATATAAGTTATAATAATGGGTAACAACATGTGAAATTACATATGTAAGGTCAAACATGATAGTTTAGGGTTACCATCCAATCATATATAACTTGTGTGTATTAAGATCAAAGAAGCAGATGGCCCTAATGTCTACATGACATGAGTAGAGGAAAGGGCCAGTATATGAAAATATGAATAGATCATTCATTTATGTATGAATGTATCACATGAAGTATAAGTTTGACACATGTGTTTATGTAAAAGTAACTAAATATTCCATCCATAAACTTGGAACTAAAACATAGATGTCAAGGAGTTAATAAAGCATATAGATGCCAAAAGATTTTTTTTATTTTGGAATGTTTTTTTTTGGTATTTTGGAATGTTTGAAGAGGAAAGATCACCCTATGATGTCGTCTAATGGATTGTCATAGATATTTGGCATGCCTAATAGGATAAGGATTCAAGTGAGTTAGATAATTCATGTGTAGACTTGAATGATATCGAAGAGCTTCAAGCACTCTAGTGGTAGATCTTTAATCAAGTTTCATACCAAAAGTGGTCACAAAGTCTTTATCAAAAGGTAAAGAAGCTAAGTTTTTTGAGTTATCTTTGGATTTTTCTAAGAGAAAGAGATACCCTAGGTATAATCCTAATCTTACACCCCCTAATTCTCTTAATCTTTCTCAACAAAGGACTATTGTAAATCCTACACCTCTAATGGCTAGGCCTAGACATCAAGATTTTATTCCCTTCAATGGTGGTATCCCATTAAATTTGAATCAATTTTATGATATAACTACTAATACAATTAAGATACTTCCCTAATTCATAGGATAAAACCTAACCAACCCAATGGAACATATTATAGACATAGCCAACCTCTACTTAGTTCACAAAGTGACCCAAGAGAATATGGCAATGAGGTTGTTGGTAATTTCCTTGAAGGGTAAATAACTTCAATCGTATATGGGATTAACACCTACCTCTATCAATACCTAGGATGAATTTAGGGAACACCTTTTCAAACATTTTGAGGATAGGAGTGACCTTTTGTCTTTAGTAGAAAAATTCACCACCACCAAAAGGGCTCCTAAAGAGTTTATGGTAGACTTCAATTATAGGTTTCAAAAAACCTAGGATAGGATTTGCATGAAAGTTAATCCCACCCCCAATTATACCTTCTTATATTAATTAATATCCATCAATTTTGATGTGGTAGTAATGATACAATACATGGGGGGAACACTATAAGAGAATTTTCAATGATGTCATGGTGATGTCACAGAGGTGTCCTAGTGAGTGGTCGAAGTGCTTTGATAGCCTAAGTGATAATGACAAAGTGTGTAATAAGCTTGTCCTAGTGTGCTTTAAAGAGGCTTGATTGATCTTTAGTTTTGGCATGGTTAGAGATGTTTAGGGATAAGTATAGTGTATTGAGCATGTTCAAGAGGTCCCTAATATGTTTTATAATATTTAAGTTCTTGTTTACGTGATTGGTTTTCATTTGGTTGATCATTATTTTATTCTAGACTTTTTACGTTTAGTGGTAGAAAATCTAAGTTGGTAGTTTGCTAACATCACCATTGCCATGTGTAGATTAGTTAGGGGGATTTGGTCATATGGTTGTGATCACATTAGTCACTAGTTTTTATGTACTAAATCTTAAGTCATGTACAAAATTACATTCAAAGATATGTAAGTGCAAAGTTGGGCTCCTAGGTAGTTTGACATTATTTTCCCACACTTATCCAAATTTGCATGACCTAAGAAAGAGCCAAGTGATTAATTTTATGATGGCATATCTCACACATGTGGATGTTTAAAAACAAGATGATCATATGGGTTTGTTTAGGTTTGAGCATAATTTATTTATGCTAAATTTAAGATCATGCACAAAATCACATCAAAAGATATGAATGTGCAATGTTGGCCTTCTAGGTAATTCTTGACATTGTTGGCTCTGTGGCAGAAACATCTGAGTGAGTAGATTAATGGCATTATATCTTGCATATGTAAAGGATTCATGAGTAGTTTGACATAGGGTTGGATTCTCCTATGTGAGGAGATCATATGGTCCAAATTTTAGAATATGCGAGTGAGTGAGGTAAAAGTTACTGAGCTTCAAATTTGGCTAGTTAGATAGATTGTAATAGTTCTCATAGTCAATTTTGCATAAGGTAAAATTTGAACATCATCGACAAAGCACATTGCTCCAAGATATTATGAAGTAGTGAGATGGTGATAAGTGTTCAATGTTTAACATTGTGTAGAGATAAATGTCAATCTTCTTCCAAGGATAAATGGTGAGAAGGTGATCATATAAATAGAGATCAATAGTGTGCATTAAAGTCAAGAGGTCAAAGTGACAGTTGTCTAGCATTGTTAAATCTAGGACAATCATGAAGAGGTCGATGAATTTCATGAGATCAAAGTTGTAAGAGTGCATGAGATTACGTTAACATGTTCAAGGTTTAAGATTTGGCATTGTTAGACTATGTGTTAAAGGTCAAGATTCATATAATAAGATCAAAGGTGCATGTTTAATCTAAATAGTGAAGACTCGAGATGATTACATGGTGTTTGAGGTTTAATTGTGACCATTTGAATTCAAATATTTGAATTTGTAAAGGAAAGACTAGTGTCTATTTTTTGATCCATAACCTTCTATCTAAGTAGAGTTTAACCATGCAGTAAAATTTAAATATGTAAAGGACTCCAAAGTTCATCTAGAAATATAATTCTCAAGGTTTAAGTGTATGTACAAACAAATATATTGAGCTCTAAATTTGAATGTGTCCTACAGGTAACTTTAGAAGGTAAATTTAGATCATTTTGATGTTGTTTAGATGTTTAATGATTAATTAGCCATTAGATCATGTAGTAAACTACATAAGGATGCTATGTGTGAATTATGAAGGTTTGAATAATTGTATGTAGTATGAACAAAGGATTAGAAGTTGAATGTGTATTCATTCATGGTGATTGTTTTCATATAATGTTGTTTGAGAAAATTATGCTTAAGTAAAAGGGCATTATGATGGATATGGACACTTAAGGGGGACCTATAAATCATGTGGAATGGGTCCATACATTTTGAAATTTCCCTATGTTCTTATTTTGCTCAAAGAAGTGTCAAGGAACTGAATGGGTCTCCATAGGACCTAAAAGTGACTTAGCCCTTTTTGAAAGTAAATTGTGCTTAAGTGTGACCCATATAAGATGGCTTAATGATGAAGGCATGCATTATGGCTGACATGGAAAGATTTTGAACTTGTTAATTCATGAATGATTTATAAATAGTGAATCAAAATCTGATGGTTTCTAGGCTTGTGGAAGACATGTGAGTGAGACTTGTGTAAGGGGTATGTGTGAGAGTTGTTGAGTGAAGGAGAGGCAGAGTGCCTAGTTGATGAACTGAAGAGTAGAGAAAATTGATGATTGTGTGTATGACCTATAGGAAATATTTATGATGTAATAAAATTTCTCTTGTAGTTTGAGGATATGCAAAGATGTTTGAATGTGCATATAAGGATAATTTGAGTGAAGAAGGAAAGAGTTTGTAGAATGCATATGTGAGATGCATGTATAGGATAAATAGGGAGATTGTGTAGGGGTTAGAAAATAGATATCCATCATTAGATGTTGAATACATCATTTCTAAGGTGGAAGTGTTCAAAGGAGGGTCTGAAGGACTTGATCTTCATTAGGGGTAGTTGTTCATTGTGAAATAAGTGTTTCACTAAAGGCCTTTAGTTAGGAGGATATGGTCAAAATTTATTGGTCTAAAGGAATTGACTAGTCTCTTATTTGTAATTTCTTATAGGGTAGTAGTCCATGTGTTCCAGGATTGAGAGTGAGTTTTATTCCTCATGATGGTTTCCCATAGGAACTATGTGTTATGCATTTGATCTTGTGTATGTGTTGAATGAATGAGATCTCTTGTTAATGTTGCTTGATCAAGTTAATATATGCTAATTCTTTAATTGATTGAAAGGACTAAAATTTAAATTGGAATATCTAAACTCATTGATTCACCTTCCTCTTATTGATCATACTTATACAAATTGGTATTAGAGAAGGTCCTTTAGTAAAGTATTGATAGCTTGAAGGTGATCCAAGGTATAATATGGGTAGTCATCAAGGTGGTTTCTCTACTAAGAAAGTATTTGTGTTTGATGAATCTAATTATGTATTATGGAGTGTAAAGGTGAGGACATACATTATGTCCCTAGGGTTTGATGTATGGTAATATTTTGGGGATGGTTATGTTGTTCCTACTACTCCTCCATCTAGTGCTGTAGACAAGAAGTTGTTTGATAATAGTTCTAAGGCAATGAATGTCATCACTTGTGGTCTTACAAAGACTGAGTTCACCAAGGTAATCCATTGTAAATATGCTAAAGAGATATGGGACAAAATGTAGATCATTTATAAAGGAGATTCAAAGTTCAATATTGATAATTTTTAGACTAACAAAAGGTAATTTGAAAGTCCCAAGTTGAACAAATAATATTCTATGGCATCCTTTCTTTAGAGATTTGATGAGATTATGGATATAATCAAAAGTCTTAGAGAGAACCTTGAAGATGTTAATATTTTTAAAAAGGTATTAAGGTATATATACTAAATTTTTTATCCTAAAGTATCTACTATAGAAGAAATTCATGACCTTAGTTGAATATGGATCTATTGCATGACACCCTTACTACCTATGAGATGAGGAAGAATGATGATATACCACCAAAGAAAAAAACACCATTTAAGATAAATATGAAGCTAAAGAAGAAGTTCCAAGGTAAGAAACCTAAAGAGGATGACATTTTCGATATAGATGAGGATGAACTAATTGATTTGATTTCAATGAAATTGAGAACAAATTTAGGCAAGTATAAAGGTAAGATACCTATCAAATACCTTAATTATGGTCAGATAAGACATTTTTGTAATAAGTACCCTCATAAGTATAATAAGGATGAGGATGAAGAGCATAATTAAGGTCATGATGATAGCAAGAGATAATTTATGTTTGATAAAAGAAAAAAAGGATTCAAAAGGTTTGATAACAAGAAGAAATACTGCAAGGACAAGAAGATTCTATACACAAAATAAGATTGTAGCTCATCAGATGAGAGTGAAGTCAGTGACTCAGAATATGATCATGAAGATGATTGTCTTATTGAAGATGAAGCCTTGTTTATGGCTAAGGAAGGTAGTTACTCAAATGAAAAGGAGTCTACTTGTAGTGATTCATATAATGATGAAGATGAGGTGGAATATGAGACTACATTGATAAATGCTCTTGAAGAATTGAAGATTGAGAAGAAGATTAACAATAAGATGAAGTCTCAAATCAAATACTATGAGGATCAATTTTGTGTATTTAAGGAAAGAATGATTGAAAATGCCAAGGATCATAAAGATATGGTCAATAATATTAGTTATTAATTATAAATATTGTTCATAAAACTAAAAGATAAAAATGATGAATGTTCAAGGTATGCTTATGAGATTATGTCTTTGGAAGATGAATTAGAGAAGTTTGTAATCAAGGTGAAATCATTTGTCAATTTTGATAAAAATTATAATGATCTATATGATCTCCTAAAGAGTCAAAAGTCAACTAATGATAGATCTGGATTGGATTTTAATGAATAACCCAAAGTTGCTTCTCAAGTTGACATGAATGTCAATAAAAACAAGGTGGATTAGAGTTTGAAGACAAATAAAATTAGATAACCAAATTCCATGAGGTATGCAAGTTTCAATGGTTACTATTACACTTGTAATCAATTTGGGCATAGATATAGAGAATGTAGAAGACATGTTAAAAATGAGTTTGTATGGGATTATGATGGTGGTCATCATTCAAAAGGAGTAAGCAATGTTATGAACTTTAATCATCTTAATGAAGGCCAGTTTGTTAAGCATTATCTAAATAAGGAAAGGTAAGGTAAGTATTCTAAAAAAAGAGTAGTTTATTTTAGTTTTAATGACATTAGACACATTGATAGTTAATATATAAATAAGGTAAGATAAGATGAGTTTCCATCAAGGAGTATTGTTTTCTAAAAATATGAAATAAGAGATCACATTGCTAGATTCTGCAAGCAAAGGCCATTAAGTTAGAATAGATTCAATCCAGCTCCTAGAGTGCAAGTTAGAAGACAAGTTAACTCATGGATACCAAAGGTGGTAAGTATGAGTCATGATGAGACTTTAGGTCTAGGTAATTTATTTTTTATGGTGTAGAATTCTATAGAAGGAGAAGAGTCCCAAGGGCTCTCATTATCTTCTCATATTGTGAATGAAGAGACCAAGCTCAAGGAGAATACCAAGGTGTTGGTTGAGGAAAGTTCTAAAATGTGTATGGATCCAAGTGAACATCCTATTATTATTAAGAAAGTATAATTTAAAATACATCAATTGTCTATGCCTAGTGATGAGGTTTCAAGCTACAAGGTTGATGCTTCAAATGAAAAGGTGTGTCAAGATTCCATAGTTGCTCCATGTGTTATCAATTATATGTGAGAAGAGGAGAGTGATATAGAAAAGGAAATAGTTTCTATATTTTAGACTAAGAAGAATAATAAGAAGTGAAATAAGTCATAACTATAAGAGGATTCTTATGGCTACTGAGGAGATGTGGGCCACTCCTGGGTTCACTTTGTTTTAGAGAATTATGGTATAAAGGATGTCTCTATCTATGATTATTAAGAGACTCATTTTAGTGGAGAATAAATATTTGTTGTGGTTTTCCTTAGATGGTCCTAGAAGGATAGAGATGAGTGAGGATTAGGTATGTCCAGGTGGAAGATATGTTGTGGTGATGTCAAAATGATGTCATAGCTATATATGATTAGTCTAGAATGTCAGATTGAAGGTTCTCAAGTGTAAAAAGAGGATTTTTGATTTTTTAAGATGATATTTTTTCATATAAAGTTTTTATAACCTTATTCTAGCATGCTCCAATGGGTTTTGCGGTTTGAAGGTTTGTTGAAGCCAAATTGGATATTTTTTTTGCTCTCAGGTTTCGCTATTTATACTTAAGAGTAAGTAGGTCCTAAAATGGGTTATAAGATGTATGGGTTCCCAAATATTTAGAAGATAAAATCATGGTATACAATTATGTAATGGTTATCTCCATGTGTACAATAAGTTTCAAAGGTGGACATTAACCAAGAGGTTTGTTGCCTCTTGCTTGTTTTGAGATTCTAGGATTTTGGGCTTTGCTAGAAAAGTCATTTGATTTGTGATTTGAGATATAAGGTTTATTAATAGGTTGAATGTACCAAATGGGTTTTAAAATAATGCTTCATATATTTTTTAAGGTTTGTGTTTTTTAAATTATTCATGTTTTTGACAAGATGGAAGCCTAATTAGGTAGTTGGTTTGTGAAATAAGTATGTTACAGAAGATGAGATAATCATTTAAAATTGGTGTGCTTGAGGTTGAATATGAGAATGAAAAAAAATTGAAGTTTTAGGTCTTGAAGATATGTATATTGAAATTTGTTGGCTTTTCAAGTTATAGGTAGGGCTATAAAGAGTCTAGACATGCCTAGTCTTGAAGATGTGCTTTTTGTTAAGTTTATCCAAAAGATAAAGGTGTGATTATTTCAAGGTGAGTTATTAGGTTTTTTTATATCATGTTTCATATTTTGTGTGTGTAATTTGTTTCTATTGGTGGTCCTTGAGGTGGTTTGACAGAGAAGGCTAGTAAGCATGTATGGTGGTTTCTCATGGTATATGGAGATTTGAAGAAGATCAAGTGGTGAAATACATCAAAGATACTATGGGGTTTACCTATTATATGTTTTATTGGTGAATTAAATTAGAATATAGTTCTCTTGTGTGTTATTTCATCATTGGTTGTAGTGCTTGAGTGAAGAGAGTGTTGGCATGGAGCAAGAAGAAGGTTGTCAAGGAAAGAAGAGGTATGATCAAGGTAAGGGGGAGTTTGTATCATATTTATAAGGTGGTTCTCTCCTTTTAGTACTATTTTTAGGTCTTCAATATTATTTTATGCCCACTTTTTCATTATGTCAAAGGGGGAGAAAGTTTCTTTTTTTGAGAGTGAGTAAAGAGAGAAAAGGGAGGTGAGTTGTATATTGATATTTGATGGGTGTTGACATTAATGACAAATAGGGATATTTTTGAAGAGCTATGAATTATATCATGGTAATGTCATGGATATTTTTTGGTGAGTGTTTGAGGTTCTTTGATAGCCTAAGTGACAATTGCAAAGTGTGCAATGTGTTTGTCCTAGTGTACTTGAAGGAGGCTTTGTTGATCTTCAATTTTGGCATAGTTAGAGATATTCAGGGATGAGTATGAAGTATTAATAATGTGTAAGCGGTGCCTAATATTTTTATAATATTTTAGTTCTTATGTGCATGAGTGGTTTTTATTTGGTTGATCATTGTTTTTTTTAGACTTTTTGGGTCCAGTGGTAGAAAATATGAGTGGGTAGTTTGATGACATCACCATTACCATGTGTGGATCAGTCAAGGGGAATTGGTCATATAAATGATAAAATTATTACATATTTGATATTAACTAAATATTAGGTCATGAACCTAAGTGCAGTCAAAGATGTGTAAGTGCAATGTTGGGCTCCCAGGTGTTTTGACATTGTTTTCCTATACTTAGCCAAATTTGCATGAGGCAAGAAAGATTCAAGTAAGATTTTTTTTGAAATAATATCTCACACATGTGGATTTTTCATAATAATATAATAATATGGGTTTGTTCAATTTTTATCTTAGTTTATTTGTGCTAAATTTTAGATCATGAACTAAAGCACATCAAAAGATATGTATGTGCAAATTTGGCCTTTGAAGTAATTCTTGGCATTGTTGGCTCTATGGTAGAAAAATCCAAGTGAGAAGATTAATGGTGTTATATCTCAAAAATGAAAAGGCTTAAAGATAATTTTAATATATGGTTGGATTATCCTATGTGAGGAGATCATATGGTCAAAATTTGAGAATATGCAAGTGAGTGAGGTAAAATTTATTGAGGTTAAAAGTTGGCTTCTTAGATAGATTTTAATGGATACCTTATTCAATTTTTCACAAGGTAAATTTGGAACATCATCAATGGGGTGAATTTCTTCAAGATGTTAGGAAGTAGTGAGATGGTGCCAAGTGTTCAATGTTTAACATTGTACAGAGATAAAGAATGATCCTCTTCAAAGGATAAATGGTGAATGTGTGATTATACAGATAGAGACCAATGGTACACATTAAATTCAAGAGGTCAAAGTGATATTTTTATATCATTTTTAAATCTAGGACAATATTGAAGAGATTAATGAAATGTATGAGGTCAAAGTTACAAGAGTGTACAAGATGAGGTCAACATGTTCAAGGTTTAACATTTGACATTGGTGGACTATGTGTTAAAGGTAAAGATTAATATAATAATATCTATGGTACATGCTTAATATAAGTAATGAGGACTAAATATTATTTCATGGTGTTTAAGGTTTAACTATGACCATTTCAATTTAAATATTTGAATTTGTGAAGGAAAGACCAATGTCTAAGTTTTGATCCATAACCTTTGATTTATGTAGAATTTGACCATGAAATAAAAAGTGAATATGGAGAGGAATCAAAGGAATATATATAAATATAAATTTTAGGGTTTTAATGTATGTACATACAAATGTATTGATATCCAAATTTGACTGTGTTTGACTATGTTTTGCAAGTAACCCTAGAAGGGTAATTGACCTCATTTTGATGTTATTTTGATGTTTAATGATGAATTAACTATTTAATCATGTATTAGACTCCATAATTATTCTCTATGGGCATTATTAAGGTTTGAATAATTGTATGTAGTATGACAAAAGGATTAGAAGTTGATTGTGTATTCCTTCATGGTGACTATGTGTATAGAATGTTTCTTAAGCAAATCATGCTTAAGTAAAAGGGTACTATGATGGATATGGACACTTAAGGGGGACATATAGATAATTTTAATTTTTCCATGAATTTTTAATCTCCCTATGTTATTATTTTTCTTAGAGAAGTGTGAAAGAGCTAAATGTGTCTCCATAAGACCTAAAAATGACATGGGCCTATTTAAAAGTTGATTGTGCTTAAGTGTGACCCATGTAAGATGCCTTAAGGGTGAAGGAATGTATTATTTACAATAGAGAAATATTTTTAAAATTTTAGTTAATGAATTATATATAAATAAAGAAACTAAATGTGATGGTTTCTAGGCTTGTGGAAGACATGTAAGTGAGACTTGTGTAAGGGATATGTGTGAGAGTTATGGAGTGAAGGAGAGGTAGAGTGCCTAGTTGATGAATTAATTATTAAAGTAGATTTATGACTATGTGTATGACTTATATTTCATATTTTTTATGTCAAAAAAGTGCTCTTGTATTTTGAGTATATCTGAAGAGGGTTGAGTGTACATATGACGACATATTGAGTGAAGGAGAGAGTTTGTGGCATGCATATATGAGAGGCATGTATGAAATAGAGAGGGAATTTATGTAGGGGTTAAAAAATATGAATCCATCATTAGGTTTTGAAGACATAAATTCTAAGGTGAAAGTGTTCAAAGGAGGGTCTAAAGGACTTGATCTTACTTAGGGGTAGTTACTCCTTGTGAAACATGTGTTTCACTAAGGCCTTTGATCAGAAGGATATGATCAAAGTTTTTTGGTATAAAGGAGTTTAATAGTATCTTATTTTTAATTTATTATAGGACACTAGTTCATGTGTTTTAGGTTTGAGAGTGGGTTTTATTCCCCATGAAGTTTTCCCATAGGAACTATGTGTTATGTGTTTGATCTTGTGTATGCATTAAATGAATGAGATCTATTGTTAATGTTACTTGATAAAGTTAATAAATGTTGACTTTTTAATTTATTGAAAGGATTTCAATTTAAATTTAAATATTTGGGCTCATTGATTCAACCCCTTATCAATGATTATACTTGTAGCAAACACTTTACTAGATGCTTAAAAGGTAGTAACAAGGGTAGAAAATTATCTAATACAAGCACACAAGATTAGCCCATTACTCATGATTTTTTTCTCAGAGATAAACTACCCTATGCCTAACATTAATCTCTTACTATCACCAACCAATTATGATCAGGAATATGTCAATCAAGTAGACAAGTTGGATAAGATTTAAGGGTTGTTCAAGACATACAACAATAAGATAATGACCTTAGAGAGACAATAAATTCCACCTCATAGACCTTAAAAATCACCTTATCAATCCCTTTATCATCCTTATTATTATAATATACCTATATATCATCCTAACCAATAGGGTCAAGGATAGATTACTCAAGCAAGGCCCTATAACAACTACAACCCCAATTCTACTAGCACTTCTAGAGCACTAGTTCTAACTCAAAAGAACTATGCTCAAGAAGGTCAATGGCATATTAAATGGGGGTAGTCACATAAGATGTCAATCCTTACAAGTAGAGATGTTTACCAATCTTCTTTCATGTAGTAAAATCAAGCTCCTCCAACACATGATAGTCAGCCTCCTACACGACACAAGGAAGGTCCTTCTATGAAACATGGAGGCAATCCCTTTATGACTCAAGATGAGATACCAAATAAACAAGGAATCAATGGAATTAAGGTACCATATAAGACCAATTTTGTTAACTTACAAGAATGATAACATTCCATTGAGCAAGTTTCATCCAATTAGATTGGAGGAGTAGTCAAGGTAGATAGTCTAGTTGTATCCCATATAAGGGCTAAAAGAAGAGTAGTTGGTGATGATTTATAAGTTAGAAGAGAAACCCTTCCACCATTTAAACCAATTAAAGAGGGTATTGGTCAAGGTTTAGCTCCTAAGACTCCACCAAATCAAAAAATTGAAGATGGGAGAGGATAAAATCATAGAGGTCCTTTCATACCTCAATTCACATAAACTCCAAGTGGTATTGTTGCTCCTAAGTTGCAGTCAAAGGCTACCATCTCTCATATTAGCATAGTGGATATAATGAAAGAGGCTCATATTACCATACCTATGTGGGATATCTTTCTCATTATAGGACAAAAGGATCTTCTCCAAGAAAATTTGTTCAAACTTCACATCTTAGATAAATAAGCAGAAAAGGTTGGTGTAGTCCTAACTAATACCAATTAGCCTTATGAATCTCAAGCACCCAAGGTAATAAATCCCCCTCCTTTCTATCTCGCTATCATTATAAGTTATTCCTTAGCTCAAAATTGTATGATAGATAGTGGGGATAGTACTTCTATCATGCCTAAGTCTATAGAAGATAAATCAGGGCTAAATTATGAAGCTAATTGCAAAGGGGTCTTACAACTAGATGGGTCTCCTATTAATACTATTGGTCTACTTAAGGATATGAAAATAATCTTAGTTTCTTGTCTTAATTTCACTTTATCTCAATATGTGGTAGTATTTGACCTCCATCCTTATTTGCCTTATTATTCTCTAGGGATTTCACTATCAAGATAGGGGGATATCTCTCTTCTAATTGGTCTTATATGGTTTTTAGGACTAGGTGAGTAATAAAGGTCATCATAAGATCTGATATTATTATTATCACATATATTTTTCACCCATTTCTTGCTGTAATGAAATATTGTAATAAAATATAATGATACAATGGGAACACCTCCAAGCTATACAAGATTGGTTAATTGAGGTAAAACTCTAGAGAAGGTCATCTTCCTTTCACTAAATTTGATGCAACTATTAAATTATCAGTTTAAATAAATTATTCTTCTTTAGTGTTCTTGCTCCTAAACTAGGGTTTGACTAGGGAAAAGAGTTTGAGAATGAAACTTTGCAAAACTAAAAATGGTGATTGTACTAAATATTTTATAGTGTAGTTTAGTGTTTTCTTAAATGAGAATAATAGAATATAAAAATAGATTGAAATTTATAGGAGCACAAACTCATGTAAATGGGAAATCAAAGGCAATATATGATATTTTCCATAAAAGGGACAAGATTATTTTATTTTAATCAAATAATCTTCCAAAAGGGTAGAAAATACCACTAATGAAATTTTGTGACTGAAATAAGAATTATAATATCTACAGATATTCAAATAAATTTAGTACACAGGGATTTCTTAGACAAGAAAGGAAAATATTGAATTATTTCTCATTCTCTAGGTTATAGCATGTACAAGAGTTATTCCAAATGTAGAATAATATTCATAAAAGTAAAAAGATATATGGGTTATAGGGTCTTGCCCATATTTATACAAAATATTTCATAAATGAGATGCAGTTAACAAAAACTCCAATGCTTAGTAGAGAATCATGTAAATATGTAAAATCTATGGAAAGAGGAACAATAAACAATAGTTATAGTATCCAAGGCATGGTGAATAAGTTGGAAAATGATCATGCAAGAATTAGGTGTGATATTTAGTTGGCATGGTGTCCAAAGAACTTGAGATATATTCATGTAATGCCTATGTCCTCCTTCATGTAGTTGTAATGGATCTTCATGAAAATGGGGGGCATTAAAATGAAACTCGATCTTTGAAAAAAAGATGACTTTTAAAAAAACTTAAGTTACCTTTTTGAAAAATCATAGTTTGTAATTTCTAAGTGAGCCTTTTACAGCTTTTAAGTCATACCACTTTGTCAAAATGGGAATTGCATTTTTCATTATGTGTTTTTACAACTTAAGAAATTATAACTTGTCAAAATGAAAAGTGTAATTTGCAAGTCTGCTTTTTTCGATTCCCAACCTATCAAAATAGAAAATGTAAAATACACATGGCTCTTTCTCAAAAGAGCTATCAAAAAGATAGCTTCATTTTACAAGATATGTTTTTGTAGCTTTAAAATATTTTTAAAATAAATGAAATACAATATATGAGAATGATTTTAATATAAATAATTAATCTATTTACAACACTTCTTCTACCTCTTTATCTTTCTTAGCCTATAATTTTTGAATATATTCATTAAATCCCTTAAAGATCTCCTAGATTATCTCTTCATCTAGGCCAAAAGAGTAGAGGTTGGTGATCTCACAATTTGATACTTTTTTCAAAACTTCCCTCCTCAATGTTATGTTTTCTTAAATATATTTACCCATCTATTCCAATGTGTTATCATACTTGATGTAGTGGTGGATAGAGCTCAACATAAATATGGTATCTCATGGAGATTCCTTTTCAATCACTTCTTTGAATTTACTCTGAACCTCCTCTACTGAAAGAAGGTTATCTTCATAATCTAATGGCTGACATGATAATTTATTCAAACAACCTGCCATGTCAAGCATGTTGGTGGCCTTGTCATGGGTAACTTTGGTCTTATAGGTAACATATTTAAGCATATTTATTATAAATTGAGTAGCTTTGTATAATTATTATTATTCTCCATCATTTTTTGGTATGTTTTCTTCAAGGAGGATGTCAATGTCAATTGAGTCCACAACTATCAATTCATTATAGAAAAGATTCAATATTTCTATCTCACCCTCAAATTTGCTAACCAATTCTCTAAATGTGATCTTTCTCTCTCTCAAGACTATATAGTGGTCCATTATTATATCAATAATTTTTTTACCTTTGGAGATGAGATCTTTTTCTCTTTCCTTAGTGTCCCTTCCCATGCTTGCAATTTCTATCACCATATCAAGTGTTGTCTGATTTATGATTTGGGTGATGGGATATGCTAGTTTAGGCTATGTTGATTGAGTAATGGGCTTGATGATTTTATTCAATGGAGGCATAAGTTATTCAACCTTGTTTTTTAGTACATCCTTGTGACCTTGTCACTATCCATTTTATCAAAGAGGTAGTTAATTTCTGATTGTCATGTTTTAACCCCTCCCTCATAAGACATCCAAGGCGAACTCTTGATACCTCATAGTTACCCACCACTAGATAATATTTCTATTTATCTGGTGGGGGACTGCAATCTCTACATATCTTTCCCCTACTAAGTCACATAATAGCCTTGAAAATGTCTAGGGAGTATCCTTAGATTTCTTGCATGTATATGAAAGACCAAAATCCAATTTAATAAGGGATACCATTTGTTGATGTTTATTCGCCACTATTTTTACTAACCAAAAATGTGTAACATCATGTTGTGTTTATATTATCACTTGAGAATCTATAGTTGAAGATTTCGTATTAGTAATCATGGTGACCAATGTTTAATCCTATACTAATACTACTAGTGATTGATCAGTAGATGTATTTATAATTTCCTTTTCATCTATGAGCTAAAGTTACACATTTAATTTAAGGACTTGATCCTTACCTATCTCCACTAAAGGGGTTAGGGTTACTATGGAAGAGGTAGAGGCAATAGGAACATATGTGTCTACTGGGGATGGAGAATATGAAAGTGATATTAATGAGGAATTAGACATAGAGATTCAAATTTTGGGGACTAGTGGAAATGTGGAATAAAAGGCATCAATTGAGTCAATTAAAGTGGTAGGGATACTCAAGGATGGTAAGGAAGGAAAGATGAAGGGGGATTAAGATGGAGCAATACTTATACTAGGAGTTAGGATGGCTAACAGAATTGAAGTCAAAATGACTTAGCCCATGCATATATAAAGTTGAGTAGTGTTGGTGATTAATATGGATGTAATGGAAGGAATTGTAAATGAAATGAAAGGAATTATGGAAGGAAGAAGTGAAATTGTGTGAAGGGAAAGTTGAATGGAAACTTAAGTATCCACTAAAAGGGGAAATTAAGCATCCACTTGACTTGATTGCAATGTTTTTAATGGACTTATTATTGTAGGTAAACTGATGGGAATGGTGGATGGAGTAAATTGGGTTGAAAGAGGAGTGGAGACAAGAGGAAGAGGTGTTGGAGTTCTAGGAATTATAGAAATGTGGGGGATGGATCATAAAGATAAGAGTTTTGACTATCACTAAGATAAAGGTTAAAGTTATGGGTACTTCAACTACAACTAAATACTCAGATGAAATAATGAATGGTTGGTCCTTTTTTATTCCATATTTGATTTATTTCCCCTTCTTAGCCTTATATTTCTTTTTCTTATGGAAGATCACTAGCCTCTATGATTTTTATAATGTTACACCACTGGGACCCTTTATTGATGGTGGAATTCATCCTTCCTTGAGCTTTAATAACTTCTCAATGATACTTACTATATAACTGGTCACTTGGACCCATTTAATCCTAAGATAATGTATTTTTTTATTGATAATATTAGTTATATTTATAATAGAAAAATATTTTGGAACAGATCACCTTACTACTAGAAAGGGTTACGTAATGATCTATTTATATTAGATCTTATCTACCAAGGACTCATCATCCACCAATTCCCTATGGACTAGTGCTAAATAAAAATATTTTACCTAATTCAAGGTCATTTTAAAATGGTCCCTCAATTTGACTTCCTCTTCATCATCCAAATATTACCAAAAATCTTTAAAGTATGGGACATGGGAATATGTGGAGATTCCCATTGTGTTGGAAATGTTGTCATGAAAATCATAGTATGGTCTCACCTCCAATCCCTTAGGGTATCTATGTCATTTATACATCAACACATTTATATTTTAGTAAGGAGGTGCATGTGTATCTACCTATACTAATTAGGAAATGAATTCCTAACTTGTGTTTGTTGGATAATGGCTTGTGAGTTTCCAAAAGCTATCTCATTAGCTCCATTAATGCCCATTTATCACTAACATATATTTTAAGAGTGTAAGGACAACCATTGAATATAAATACCCTAATATAGGAGTAGTGGGGAATTAAATGAAATAGAAACCCCACTGGGTGATTTCTACAGTAGATGCATTAGAGAATCTTTTTCTCTCTAATTCCTTATCAAACATTATTATGATGCAATAAATGAATGCATTGTTCACTATTCTAAAGTGTTATTTTCTTGCTTCTAAAGTCAGGTCAAGGTAATATTTATACACTTTATTTGCCTAACTAGCTAGAGTTTTAAGGCCTAAGAAAGCTCTCACCTTAGCCAGTATATATACTAGGTAGCTAGTCATATAGAATTTCCCTATTATTTGCACCTCCATCAACTACTTATAGAGGGAATCATTGATGAGTTGG
Source organism: Torreya grandis (assembly GCA_037957365.1). Classification (NCBI taxonomy): domain Eukaryota; kingdom Viridiplantae; phylum Streptophyta; class Pinopsida; order Cupressales; family Taxaceae; genus Torreya; species Torreya grandis. The sequence goes on from JARHVA010003956.1 coordinate 1,679,173, forward strand.
GACAAGTGGATATATTATTTATTCTCATGGATGACCCATATGTACTGATACATCCACTCTTGGAAACTCTTTAAATTAGGATAACCAATGATCTTTTACAACAATATAATTATGTCTCTAGACTCATCCTTGAAATCAATTTTTACCAATGTCTTGGAAATCTAGTGGAGGTAGCCTTAAGGATTCTCAAACATTGATTGTTCATCACTCTTTGGCATCCCAATTTTTTCTCTTGAAATAAATTTTTGGATGTCTCTAGAATTTTATCTAGATAAATCTCAAATTATGGTATCACAAACATTGAATCAATGAAATCTAGTTCTAGATATAGAATCTTTTCCCCTTTATCATTTAGGACCTCTCCCTTAGTAGCATCATAATGATGTGATAGTATAAGTACTAGCTAAAGTATTTAGGGGAAATTTATTACCTAGGGCTATTTAGAGTCATATATACTCTAGATCTAGTCATTCTTGAATTCTACACTTATCCTAGTCTAGAAGTCACCTAGGTTAATGTGACCTAGGTCTGTGTCTATAATCTTAGTGGTTTTGGATTCCAAACTAAAAGTTACACCAAGTAATTTTGACTTGAACTTAATCTCTTTCCTGGACATGGATTATATAGAGACTACTGAGGGAAAACCAACTACAAAAGTTAGTAGGTTTTTCAGGTGCTAAAAGCAGATAGAATCTCTAGTAGAGATTGGAGGTACTTTATGTAGGTGAAAAGTCCTTGGGAAAGTGTAGCTATAAAATTAGGTTAAAATATCCAACAAATATTAGAGGTGTAAAATGTAGGTTGAAAGTCTAATAGAATTTAGAGTTATTTTGAGCAATGGAAAACTCTATGGAACTTGGAGTTGTTTGAAGTAATAGGAATGTCCATGGGTTTATGAGGTGTTCAAAGTAGGCTAAAATCCCATAAAAATGTGAGGTGAAATTATCAAGTCATGAGACTATAGGGATTTTAGGGATTATTTTCAAGGAATGTGCTTTGGTTTTATCATGAGAATATTCCCCTAGTTTGGAATTGCAAACCCTACATTTGACTATGAATTTTAGGATAAAATCCTTAGGTTTTTACTATCAAATTTGGAAAATATGACCCTTTTTAAAACTAAAAAATACCTAATGGAACTCTACAACACAATGATGGAAATAAAACCCTAAAAAATCTAATTTGTCTAAGAAAATAATGAAAATCCTATTCTATAACTAGATTTACAAGAAAAATGGAAGACAAGTGTGATTTTGCAAATAAAATATGGATTGAAATGCATAAGGGTATAATGAATACCATGTAGGGGTGTAATGGCATTGTTGTCATGTCTTGAGGTTATGGTCTCTTATCGTGGTTTATAGGTAGGTTCATAATCTAAGGTGAAATCTTTAAGATGAAAATTTCAAGATTAAACAATGAATTAAACAAACCTTAATCTCTCTTATATAGACCCCATGTAATTAATGCATTCATGGTGGTGGGTGGTATAATTTTAGTCTTCAAATAATTTTTTAATTTATAAATTTGCACATTGACCTCTAGATTTCATGAGTAAGGACTGGTTGACCTCTTTGAAAATGGGAAGGTATAACTCCAAGAATAATTTGCAATTTTGAAAATTTGTAATTTACACTTGGAGTTTTAGATTATATGGTCTAGGTTATTGGTAGGATGTAGAACTTGGATTGTAATATACAATTTGAAATTTTGAAAATTACATAATGCTCTTTGAGTTATAGATTATGGATAGAGTATTTCATGGGAATTAGAACTCCACCTACAATTTAAAATTTTTCAAATTGAAAATTTTAGTCTATGTTCTAGATTCCATGGGTATTGGTTTGAGAAAAGTGAAACTCTACTTGAAAATTGTAATTTTTCAAATTGCATTCAAATATATAGATTACACCAGATAATCCATTCTAGAATCTAGAGGTCTAGCTATAGTTTGAAATTTTGAAAATTTCAAATTGTAATCAGATCTTTGGATTCTATCGATTAATGTATTATGGGATCTGGAGCCTAGGAAGAAATTTACAATTTTGCAAATTAAAAATTTAAAGAAAATTTTTATATTTGGCACGCTTAAGGAAATAAGTGTTTTGGGTCAATTCAAGGCATTTTTAAAAAAAAATAAGGGGGTCTCCCTTATATTTTCTGACCAATTTTGATATTTTTAGGGCAGAAATATCAACATTTTAGTGACCTCTATAGGATGATTACCTGCTAATCAATTTCATTATAGTATCCATCTAGGTCATTGGGCATGTAGTAATTTTAAGCTTGAAAGACTTTAACTAGTGAAGAAAAACTAGGATTTGCCTAAACAAGAACAAAATAGGAAAAAATAAAACAAACTAAGGAAACAAAAACTCCTAATGAGTTGACTTGTGCAAAAAAACTTATTTTTAAAAAACATAACTAGCCATGTTATATATAAAATCTTATTTTTTGGAATGAATTCCAACTTCAAAATCAAAATTTGAGGTATATCCAATTGACTAGGATAGTCAATTCTAATCCATCAATATTAGATAGCTAGAATGTATTATCTCCTTTTCACTGAGTTATAATATATGGACCGCTCCATATTACATCAAACTTGGTGTGATTTCTTGGTTTAGCCTTATCTACATCCCAATTGAGAACCATGTATACTTAATTAAAGCTCCTATTAGATGCCTTTTTATCAAAATTCCTCTTTGTTTGAGCTTTTTTTAATCTTGGACATTCATTTATTGGTTCTTAATTTCTTCTAATTCTATGAGTTCAGCTAATCTTACTATCATTTCATCATTTTCAATCAGATCCAACTAGTGATTGAGCCCTAGAGATGGTAAATCAATTGACAATGGGACTCAAGCTTCCCTTTAATATACCAACATGAATTGGGAGTTTCCAATGGATCTCTTAGGGGTGATCCTATCATTTTAAAGTGTTGACTTCAAATTCGTGTGTCATGTCCTTTGATCATCCTCCATTATTCTTTTGATAATTTTTATGAGGTTCTTGTGAGTAGACTCAGCCAAGTGATTACCCTAAAAATAATAATTAAAAGAGGTAATAAGGTATACATTATGATTTATATCCAATTCACTCATTTGAGTGCCCACAAAAGCTTTGTCATTGTCTGAGATAGTGGTGTGGGAAACACCAAACCTTGAGACTATGTCATCCATGAATTCTAGGATAGATGCCTATGTGGTATATTTCAATGCAATTTATTTAGTACATCTTATGAAATACTCCATTGTTATGATTTTCTTACACTTGATGGTAGATTGACCATACTAATGGAATCCAATCCCCATTGAAAAAATGGTTGATCTATTTGAATTGGTCTAAGAGGGAAGGTTGCTAACCTTTGCTTATCATTGAAGTAAGCACACTTTAAATAGTTCCTTACCCATTGATGGGAATATTTGAATAATTCAATCCAATAATAACCCTCTCTCATTACCTTGATGACCATGGTTCTTATAGAGAAATGTCCACCTGACAAGACATCATGAAATTATTTAAGCACCTTAGGGACTTGATTTTGCTTGATACATCTTAGCTTAAATCCATTAACATATTTTATAGACAATATTATCTCAACAAGAAAATAAGGAATAGATTAGAGTCTAAAATAACTTTTTTTGGATTGTTAAAAGTCATAAGGGTATTCACTAGTCTATAAGAAAGTGGTCATGTCATGGATCTAGCTACTAAAAAAAGGTAGATTGGTTGTTTGAGGTACACTTTGAGCATATACTATTTTATATACTAATTTAGTAGTCTTGATATCATAATCTAGTTACTCATAATCCTTTCCATCTTACAAGCTTTGTAAGTTTGATGTCCACATCACATTCCATAACCTTTGTGATCCATCCTACTTTTTTTTCATTTATCTCTCAGCTTAGGAAGAACTCTTTAGCACTTTGGTGACTACCCATCAAATTAATTTTATTATTGGAGAGCATATGCCTGAGCTTTTTAGAGATTTAATCACATTATATAATTTTTCTCCACAAAATTATAATTTTCTTCATAATCCTTCAAGGATTGACTAAAGAAATATATTGGTTATTCTAATTATTCTTTATTATACTATGTAAGAATAGCTGAGATGCTACCTTACCCTCCAAAATCATAGAGAATGAAATCCTTCTCATAATTGGGGTTAACTAGGGTAGGAGCCTGATAGATAGCCTACTTGATTTCTTCAAATCTATCTTTTCCTTCATGTGTCTAGCTACGCCACCCTTATTGAACATTGTGGTAAGGGGTTTTTCCATAGAGGAAAAAATTTAGAAAAAATCTTCTTACAAAGTTTTTTTTTCAATAACTCTATATAATCCTTTCTTATGGCTTAGTAGTGATAATGTAGATATAACACTTATTATATTTCGGTCTATTGTAAGAACCTCATTAAAAATAATGTGTCCTATTAGTTTACCTTCATTAACTACAAAAACTCACTTATTAGGATTGTGGCAAACCCCAAATTCTCTAAACCTTTTGAAAATTTTCCTAAGGTGAACTAGGTATGCATCAACATGCTTTGAGTAAATAGTGATCACATCTAGGTATACCAGGATCATCTCATTTATTAAACCTTTGAAAGCCATATTTATGACTCTCTAAAATGTTGAACCAAGATTAGTCAGACTAAATAGTGTATTTCTATATGCATATGTACCCCATTTTGTAGTGAAAGAAATCTTGAACTGGTCTAATTCTTAAACCAGGATTTGGTTATATCCAGAATAACTATCTAGAAGAGAAAAAATTTTAGTTATTGATATAGTTTTCAAAATTTTCTCCATAGGGGGAAGGGACTATGATCTTTTAGAGATGTTTTTGTTAGATCCTTGAAATATACACAAAGCCTAATTTCACCATTATTCTTTCTTATAGGGACCAAATTGGCAACCCAAGATGAGTGATTGATAAGGAAGATGATGTTAACCTCTATTAATTTGGATAACTCACTCTTTATTAGGGGTAATATCTCTGGATTAATCAGTCTCTACTTTTATCTAATAGGCTTGGTATTTAGATCAAGATCTATTATATGTTAGGGTAAGATAGGGTCAAACCCCCTTATATCATGATAACTCCAAGTGAAGTTATCATCAATTTCTTGACACAACTCAATAAAATATATTTTTTTAGAATCATTGCATACCTTTCCTATCTTCAATGATCTCCCTTATGAGGTGACCATTGGCTCATAGTCTTATTCATTTACCATGATGTTCTTCTTTTCTCATTTCAATTGATCATCTAAATCGAAGATGTTTTCTAGTGTAATAAGACCCATAGGTATTTTATTTATATTCAAATGGTTGATTTGATATCCATATTTATCTTGGAGTCTTGAATTGTTCCTATCAAGGAATTCAATGTCTTCTCTCAAAATGTTTATAATTTGTTGATCACTATCAAAGACTTGTCAATTGGTTGTATTATCAAGAATAGATGGACTTACTATCAACCTTACATGCTGACTATTTTTGTTCTTTATTTATTTTGGTAGGTTATATTGGGAGCTTATGGAATCCATATCATTAGAATCTTTATTTTGTGTTCTTGGTACCATATGAATGTTCCAAGTGGTAAAGTCTTCTAACAGGTCCCAAACCCTATGTTTGTAAGTTATTAGCAAATTATTATTAGTTATGCTTTTATATCTCACCTAATGATTAATCAACTCACTATCACCAATGATTTATAAGGATTTTATCCCTCTCTCCTTAGCCAATTTTAAAACTTGAATCAAAGATTCACATTTAGCTACATTATTTGTGTAGATAAATTGAAGCCTAAAAGAATAGAAATAGCTCTCCTTTTGTGGAGAGATCAAGACAATACCTACACCTACACCATTCCTAATTCTCAAACCATTAAATAAGAATTATCACATTCTTTGTAGGTTTTCAACTAGTTTTACTAGGTCTAGAATAATAGCATCATTTTATTGAATGTAATATATACCCAACCCTATTTATTGTACATAGTCATAAAGATAAAATTAGGGGGATGATCCCTATTTGTCTAGATGAGTGTTTGGAATGTATTATAGAAGTGTTACAACCTTATGATTATCCTCTTCTTCTTGGTCCCATAGTGTGCAGTTTATGTATATAGTGATAGGATTATATGTCTCAATATGGTATTTTATGATTGGTTTAGCTCTTATTGTTACTCTTGTTTTATATCTCATTATAATAAACATGTGATAAAAATATAAAAATATATATCCTCCCATTTTTTAAGTGAATTCTCATGAAAGATAAATGGAAAAATAAGGGGGAAGATATATAATAGAGATATCTTGGGAAATTCACAATCTTGGATAAGTGTGAATAGTGAGATTTGATCCTTTTATTATTATTACTATTTGAGTAGTATCCCCATCAAATTGAACCACACCTTTATTGATATATATATACTTTATACCAAGGGAATATATTATTTTCTTAGTCATCATTGAACTATTAGCCCTGAATCTACCATGAAATTATGAATGTGATGCTTCCCAACTATAAGTGAAAGATATAAAGGAGGAGGCTTATCATTTTTACTTATTTTAGCGTCAATTTGGGGTTAACCCAAATTAATTTCAATATTAGGAACCTTGATAATAACCTTGTCTATTATCTATATGTTTTTCAAGGCCTCATTTAAAAAATCCCTTTGCAAATGAATGGATAGTGTTTCCCACATAGTAACATTCAAATTGGTCATATTCATTTGCTATATAATGCTAAAAAGAATATTATCAACCTTTGATGGTACCTCTGTGGGGGATTTCTATTATTTTAAAAGATTTGGAGTATGCACTTTTGCTTTGGGTTGGCCCGTAGGTATAAAGGGTGGCCTTTATACCATGTTTTTATTTATATGTTCTTATACAACTTTGGAAGTTATAGCTTATTCCACCCTAGGGGGATAATCACTTTCTATTTATATATTATATCAACATTTATTAGCTACTACTAGACCTCCACCATTGAATAATGCCTCCTCTTGATTTACACCACACAATTCATCCTCTTTCCAATTTTGAAGATTTGCCTCATCTTAACTAGGTTCTTATGTATTTGCTTATTAGGAAGTGGATTCTTCTTTTTGTCCTTGTGTATTTGATATGCCTTACACCATTAATGATTGACTAATGACACCATTAGGATAAGTATTATGGTTATTTGGCTGAGAATAAGGATAAAAACATTCATACTCCTATACCAGGTTGTTTTGAATAGGTTAAATAGCTTTGGTAGCACCTAGTTTAGGTAGAGCATGAATGTTTGGAGGTTTTGCTTACATATTCTAGCCTTATGGCTTTGAATTGCCTTTTTATGGTTGCCTATTAGGTTGGTATACTAGATTATCCTACTAATAAGGCTTATATTTCTAGGATAGCTACCTCTTTATTACTACTAACTCATTGACAAAACTCTTGAGTAGTGACTTAACCTCAAATAAATAATTTATAGGTTCAGGAGTTAAATCTAGTGCTTTACTTGTTGTGGGAAATGGATCAATTATAAGTGGTGGAATATGAGGTATTTTTATAAATAGAGGCTTTAGTGGTCTTGGGGAAATTTTCCATACTTGAATTAAATAATTTTCTACCCCCATTTCAATTTCATAGGCATTATAAAGTGTCGTGCTACCCATTGACTAAATCATAATGGCTATATCACTATTTAGGGATCTCAAGTAATATAGGAAAACATTATTTTGAGTTGGCTTGACCAATACTAGAATTCTATTCCATGTCTTTTGAAAATGTAAATTGAAATCAATCATGTAATCATGAGGAACTTGTTGAATAGTAGTTAACTGTTTAACTAGGGAAAGGTGGTCATTCATGTCTTCAAACTGAGTACATAGTGTAATGACTAAGTCATCCCAAACTCAAATGGAGTTGGGAGGAAGACCTCTTTACTAGTGTAAGGCTTTACCTTTAAGAAGAGACTAAGAGCTTGACCACAACATTATCTTATAGCACATTATGGACTGAACAAAGTTTAACAATTTCTTGTATGTGTTCCATATGAGTGGTAGAAGTTTCACAAGTAAAATATGGAAGGCTTTTTAAATCTGAGGTAGGTATATCATCATACTAGGCCAACTAGAGTGGGTTGCCTATATTGAAAGCTACAAAATTTATATGTATAGCCATTATGGGAGGTATAAAACTGATGGGAGTACTTGGAGGAGATGCAAATAAAATTGCATGATATAATCTAGGGCAAGGTATAATTGATTCTAATATCTTTTTAGATAGAAATGATAATTCCAAAAAATTAGTGCTATTACCTTTAGAAGATGATATTATTTGTTTGCTTGGCATACGTAAACTTTTAAATTTTTAATCCATAATCTAGTGGAGTTGCTAGTTGATTTTAAAATTCTTATGAGGATCATACAATGTTCACATAGAATAACACCAATCTCTTTGTAATTTATAGGTCGCTCTGGGCATGCAAAAAAATGTAATCATATAGATTTTGTACCTATTTGTTGATGTAGTAGCTAATTATGTGCAATTATAATGATAGAATAGGAACACTTCTAAGTTGTAGGACCTTTTAAAATTGAGGAAAAATTGTAGATAATGTTGGCTTCCTTTCACTAAATTTGGTGCAACTAATAAATTATTAGTTTATAAATATTTTGCTTAGTTAGTGTTTTTACTCCTAAACTAGGGTTTGAATGGGGAAAAGAGTTTTAGAATGAAACTTTAAAAAAAAAAATGGTGATTGCACAAAATATTTTATATTGTATATTAATTCTTGTTTAAATGAACACAATAGAACATAAAAATAGATTGAAATTTGTAGGAGCATAAACTCATGCAAATGGGAAATCAAAGGCAACATTTGCTATTTTCCATAAAAGGGGCAAGATTCTTTTATTTTAATCAAATAATCTTCTAGAATGGTATAAAATACCAAAAATGAAATTTTAGGACTAAAAAAGAATCATAGTATCAACAAATATTCAAATAACTTTGCATACACGGGGATTTCTCAGACAAGAAAGGCAAATCTTCAATTATTTCTCATTCTCCAGGTTACGACATGTAGAAAATATATTCAAAATGTAGAATAATATTCCTAAAAGAAAAAATATATATGGGATATGGGATCCTACCCATATTTATAAAAAAGATCTCATAAATTAGATGTATTTAATAGAAACTTTAATTCCTAGTAGAGAATCATGAAAATATGGAAACTCCATCGAAAAAGGCATGCTAAATAGTTGTTATGGTATCCAAGGCATGGAGAATAAGTTGTAAAATGATCATGCAAGATATGGGTGTGATATTTATTTGTTGTGGTATTCAAGGAACATAATAAGTCTTCATGCAATACCTCTATTATCCTTCATGCAGGTGTAATGGCTCTTCATGTAAATGGGGGGTGCCAAAGTGAAACTCAATCTTTGAACAAAAGATAACTTTAATAAAACTTAAGTTACTTTTTTATAAAACCGTAGTTTTTAATTTCCAAGTGAGAATTTTACAACTTTCAAGTCATACCACTTAGTCAAAATTAGAATTGTACTTTTCAATATGTGTTTTTACAAGTTAAGAAATTAGAACTTATCAAAATGAAAAGTGTAATTTGCAAGTCTAATTTTTACAATTTTCAACCTATCAAAATAGAAAGTGTAAAATACACATGACTCTTTCTCAAAAGATGTATCAAAAATATAGTTTCAATTTAAAAGATATGTTTTTGTAACTTTACAAAAAATTTAAAATAATGAAAACACAATATATGAGAATTATTTAATAAAAAGAATTAATATATTTATAACACTTCTTCTACATCTTTATCTTTCTTAGCCTATAATTTTTGAACTTATGCATCAAAAGCCTCGAAGATATCTTAGATTCATATGGGCCAAAAGAGTAGAGGCTGGTGATCTCATATTTATCTACTATATTGAAAAGTTCCATCCTCAAAGTTATGTATTCTTGAATATCTTTACCCATCTGATCCAACATGTTATGATAATTGATGTAGCAATTAATAAATCTCAAGGTAAAGATAATATATTGTGTAGATTCCTTTTTGGTTACTTCTTTGAATTTACTCTAAACCTCCTCTATTGAAAGGATGTTATCTTCATAATATTTTGGCTGACATGACAATTTATTCAATAAATCTTCCATGTTATAGAGCATGTTGATGGCCTTGTTATCGGCAACTTTGAATTCAATCTGAACCTCCTCTAGTGAAAGGAGGATATCTTCATAATCTATTAGTCGACATGGAAATTTATTTAAAAAATATTCCATGTCATATAGCATGTTAATGGCCTTGTCATGGGAAACATTGGCCTTATGAGCAACATCTTTAAGCATCTTTATTCTAAATTAATTAGCTCTATCTAATTCCTCTTTCTCTCCATAATTATTTAGTATGTTTTCTACAAGGAGAATGTCTATGTCAATTGAGTCCACAACTATCAATTTGTGATAAAAAAGATTCAATCTTTCTATCTCTCCCTCATATTTTTTGACCATTTCTCTCATGGTAACCTTTCTCTCTCTTAGAAATATATAGTGGTCCAATATTATATCAATAATTTTGTTACCTTTGTAGATGAACTCCTCTACCAATTCCTTAGTGTCCCTTCCTATGCTTGTAATTTCTAGCACTGCATCAAGTGTTGCTTGATTTGTGATCTAGCTGATAGGTTGTGCTAGTCTAGGTTGTGATAATTAAGTAGTGGGATCAATTAATTTATTCAATGTAGTCATAATTTTTTCAACCTTGTTTTTTAGTTTATCCTTAGTGACCTTGTCACTATCCATTTTCTCAAAAATGGATTTAATGTTAGATTGAACATCATGTTTCAACCCCACCCTCATAAGACATTCAAGGTGAAATCTTGATAGATGATAGTCCCCCATTGATATATCTTATTTCTATTTGTCTGGTGGGGGAGCTATAGTCTCTACATATATTTCCCCTACTAAGTCACATAATATCTTTGAAAAGATTTAAGGAGTAGCCTTGTATTTATTACATGTATCTAAAAGACCAAATACTAATATACTAGGGGATACCATCTACTTGTGTTTGTTACCCACTAGTTATACTTGCCAACTAGGTATAGCATCTTGCTATGTTGACACTATCACTTAAGAATTTACATTTAAAAATGTTGTACTGGTAGACATGGTGACTAGTGTTAAATCCTATATTACTAATGTTGTTGATTGATTGGTAGATGTATTTATAATTTATTCCTCATCTATAGGCTAAAGGTCTACATTTTCATCAAATACTTGCTCCTTAACTATCTACACTAAATGGGTTGGGGTTATTATGGAAGTGGAAGAGGTAGGGGTAATGTGAATAGTTGTGTCTACTGGGGGTATAGGAGATGGAAGTGATATTAATGGGGGAGTAGACATAGGGATTCAGAACTTGGGGACTAGTGTAAGTATGGAGGCCAAAGAATAAAATGAATGAATTAAATTTTTAGGGATAATCAGAGGTGGTAAGGTAGGAAAGATGAAGGGGGATGAAGATGGAGAAATACTTATCCTAGGAGTTGGGATGGCCAACGAAACTAAAGTTTGAATGATCGAGTCTATATCTATATAATTATAAGTAGTGTTAGTTTTATAGAGTTTTTAATGATGTATCCAAGGTGGCCAATGCTGTTAATGATATGCCATGTGTGTTAGAATTATAATCACAAAGTGTGCTTCAATATGTTTCAGTGTTCATGCACAATTTTTTAGTGTTTGACTTGGTGAGGTAGATAATTAATATTATTGATGGTGTGTTCATATTTTAAAAACCCTATAGGGTGTTATGAGTGCTTGTAGTGATTTTAGAAGTGAAAATAATTCATTAGAGCAATCATATGAATGTCTAGGTTCTCCTAGTCATCTTTCTAAATTAGGTTGAGTGAGCAGATTGATGACATCAAAATTTGAATGTATAATAGTGTTATAAGGAAATGAGCACATGGTGGTGTTTAGGTTTGAGCCTAGTTTCTATGTTTCAAGTTTTAGGTAATGAGGTTGTGTATATCAAAATATATCAAGGTGAAAAGTTGGTCTCTCAAGTGAATTATAGTGTTTCCCATAGCCAAATTTACAATATCAAGTGACCTTTATAGCTACCAAGTGTTGAAACCTCACTTGATCAGATCAAAGATCATTGGTGAACATAGGGCTACCAAGTATCAGAAACTCACTTTATGATATCAAGGATCAATGGAAAATGGGTGATTATGTAGATGATCTAATGATACACATTTTATCATGTAGATGGAAATATAAAGGCAAGCACAAGTTTAATAAGTCAAAAGATCTTAAGATTGCATGTGATGGTGATATGTGTCACAAACATGACAAATTAGCATATAAGTGATGCACATTTGATCAATTATATGGTTATTGATGGCATGCATTCAACTATGTAGATGGAGATTGATGATATGATTCAAGTTAATAAGTCCAAATTACATGTGAGACTACTAAGTGGAATAAGCATGTTTAAAAACTAACAAAAAGGTACATATAAATCATGCAGGGTTACAAAGTGGAATAAATAAGATCAAATTTTGTATACACATAATATTTTCAACTTTGATCAGTTATTGATTCTTTACATCTTTCAAGAACCCATCACGACTCAATCTCTCTGAGTGCATGCCTTAAGGGGTGCACTGTGAAAGGGTTGGGTAGACCTTTGGTGCTTCATAGGATTATGTCTCTTATCTCTACATTATTTCAAATCCAACCAACTATTAAAACCATTCCCTAAGATATTAATCCTCCCTTGCATAGTCCTCCAATATTTTTCCTCTTTTCATCCCTCTTTCCTCACCTTGATCCCATTTTCCTAGTTGACTGTACTAGGTCAACTAGGTCAACCCTATATAGTTTTCAACCTTTGATTACTATATAGGTTCAACTGGGTTAACCCTATACTATTTAAGGGTATTTTTCATTAGGAACATTTTTAGACCTTAAATCAACCTAACTCATGACCTAGTGAATTATATCCTAAAAACATACAGGGTCAATTGGGTCAACCCTCTACAACCAACATATTCAGACATATTTAGGGAAATATTTTCCTATATGTAAAAGTTCATTTCCAACCATTTGTAAGAATCAAATCAAAGAAGAATAAGTATGAATGAACATCTTCTTATTGCCCATTTTACTTTAGTAATAAATCTTAGGGTTCCATACTTTATTTGGAGATATAGGTCTTATCTTGTGGATAAGTCTTTTAGATGTATAGATAGGTTGTGTATCCTAGAGCTGATTTATCTCTTGTATCATTACATACCACAATAATGTCTTGTGAAGCACCTTGGCCAAGGGAGAGATTGACGCTCAGCAGGTTCATATTCAAAGGTAAGTATTCCTAACTTTATTTCTCCTTTGTAAGAGTAGATAAAAAATGTAGTTGTGCTTCTCTCCCATGCATTTGGATTTAATATACATTGATGTGAGTATATGTCTTCCATACATGTTTAATTTAGATTATTTTTTTCTAACCCCCACTTTGTGCCATAAGATTTGGTGAGAACTAGCTTAGATTTACTTTCTTGTTATTATAATAGAGTGAACATTAAACTTAGGACTCTTTTAAGGTTGTTGTGTGATTGTGTTAGATTTTAGGCTTTGGAACCCTTCCTAGCATGGTGTATTGTGACAAGTGATTAGCTAATTCAATCTAGAGGATTCCCATATTGGTCATACCCCCACCGGAAAAATATATTCCCAATTAGAAGTGTATGTATGCTCTATCTTTTTTGATCTAGGATTGATTTATAGACATGATGCATTATTTATTGCATACATTCTACTGAACCTGACATGAATCATATCCCACCATTGGCTAGATTGTCTTCACATTTCTATTTTCTTCTTAGTATTTTATTCACTTTGGATTCACCTTCATAATACATTCTGGTGAACCTGATGTGAACTAACCATTATAGGATTTGTTTACCTTATTTCATTTCTTTCATTATTTTTATCATATATTTGCCATACTTGTATTACTTTTCAAACTACTTAAAAAATATCTTGTTTCAATTCATAATCTATTATAGGTTTCTTATTTTCCCTATTTTCTATATTTGGTTGACCCAATCTACCCTTTACATTTTTCTAGCCTTTATTCATGGCCAGTCAACCTTGTACTATTTACAAACCTTGTTTTTGTGCTAGGTCAACCCAATCAACATTGTACCTTTTTCTAATTTCTTTGTTTGTTGATCCAATTCTCTGATTCTCTTTCTTAGCATTTTGTTCATTTATCTCAAGCATCATGTCCCCTATCAAAATCTTCTTGGACAACCTAAATCCATTTAGACACTATATGAGGTTTTTACTTCTTATCTCTTCCTATCTTTTCTTCTTGTTTTTAGCTTGTAGGGCATCTTGCGATGCCTATCCACATTTTACTCTATCCTTTGGGGAATTTTACAATGCCCACCCACATGTGATTTTAGACTTTGGGGAATCTTATGATGCCCATATGTACATCTAATTACCCTTTTGGGCATCTTGTAATGATCACTCTTTTTTTCATTATATTCTACCAAACTAATTCAACTCTAAGAAACCTTTCAAGACACATAGGATTGTCTCTCACATGCTCATCCTTGATATATATGTTATTGTAGGATCCTTTCCTTATTTTCATGCTTTCTATAAATATCTATCTAACACTTTTTGTAGGTTATCTACATGGGTATCTACCTCTAGAATAATTTCTTTCCTTTCATAAACCTTTATTCCTCCCTTTTAGTCTTTTGGTTTCTTAATATACCATAGTCTTCTTTGTCTTCTTGCATTCTCTCTTTTTGACACCCCGTGGGTTTTTATTTTGTGATTTGATTCATAAGAACATGGATAAGAACTGACATTCCTCACAAAAATACCATCTTTTTACTTACCTCACTTTATCTTCTACTTGTTTTTTAGCACCTCGTGGATTTCTCTTTGATGAAATTGCAATTTAAGACTACAGATAAGACCAGACACTCCTCATAAAATTACCATATTTTCATCTTTTTATGATCCTTGTTCTTAAACTTTAGCTTTTTCTTATTCTTTAAGATGGAATTTGTGCAAAAAATCTATATTAGCATGTTTTCCTCCATTTCCCTCATTTTTATGATAAGGAATCACATTTTACTATCATTTTATCCCTTTTTTCCCTTTGTCACATTTTTTGTGATTTGAATTAATTCAAATAGTGCCATGTATCACTCCTCTTTATTTACCCTTTCCTTTCATACCATATTGGATAAAACAAGGTCAAAGTCAAGATAACACTTTATTTTACCTAGACTTATGACTCTTAGACCCCATGCTCTTTGAAGTTCTCTCTCTTAGCAACCAAGTCCCAAGTATTCAAATAAAAGTCATTTTTAGCACCCATGTTTGGTTTTCCAAATCCATATGGAGGAGGAATAGATAAATCCATCAAGCAAGTTAAAATCTAAATCATTTTAAATAAAAGGCAATGATATATAAAAGACAACATATAAATCTCAAAAGTCACATCACACTAAAAGACATGATTAAAAGTGCATCCATATCTAATCAAAGATAAAAATCCACAATTGGCCTCATATAGAGCCAAGGTCCATTAGGGTGCATTAGGCTAGTAGATTAGAATAGGGTAATTCAACAAAATCTATGGTGTTAACTACTTTATCACACAAATACCTAATCTTCATAATAGACCAATGACTCTATAAAGGGTCTTGAGGAATGGGGAACATGTTATGGGGAGGTAGGTCCATTTTAATTTTCATACATATAGCCTTCATGGGATGATATATATACTACATTTATTGACCTAAGACTTGTGTGGCTAAGAGACATTCTTCATAGTCCTCAAGGTCAAAAGTCCTTATGTTTTGACAAACCTAATTTGAGTGTCTTGAATTCAATAAAGAGTTCATATACCTTGGTTTTCCTTCATTCTCCCCTCCACACATTTCATTTCCCCATTGATAGATAGATTGTGATTCCAAATCTACTTTTCATTCTTCTATAATTCCTTCTTATTCACCTCTTAAAAATATGCTAGCACTACTTTTTTTCAATTTTATCTATCCTTAGAGTGAAACAACATGTTTGAGCAACTATGGATTACTTCTTTCTTTTTTTACCATGATTTGCATTTCTACACTTATTTTACTTTAATTTTACCATTTTTCATTATTGTACTATCTTGGTATTATATACACTTGAGTTCATACCCTTTTTTTGTTATTCACTGAAGTTGGCTTGTTACTTCTGACACAACAATGGTGTTTTCCATTTTATGCACCATTTTTACATTGTTAAATGAGTTTGTATTGTTACTCCTCACTCATCAATGTTATTTTCCCTTTTATGCACCTTTTTCCATTATTGAGTGAGATAAGGATTGATACTACTCACTCATCAATGTTTTTCTACCATTTTATTCTTCTTTTACCATTGATTTGTTTTATTAACATCATATTTGACATGTATCCTTGGTTTGACTTGGTGTGTTTGTATTTCCTACTTAAGTATAGGGTATTTGATATTTTTGATCTTTAGTAGCCTTAGCTTTTTGGTTACCTAATTTACTCTTCTTATTTGACTTGGTCAGTTGGTCTTATATATCACTTAGCAACTAAGCTTTAAAAATTTCCCAAGTACATTCCATCTTCATAGAACCAACTATCTTGGATTTTATTACATTTCTTTGTTGTTACTCTTTGGTTTTGTACTCTTGGGTTTGTTGAAAGCAGTATCTGCACCCTCCATAATGAAAACTAAAAACATAATAGATAACCATACCATGATAAAGGTAAGTCAAGGTATTAATTGAATTTAATTTTTAGATATTTACTTTTAATTAATTTTACTTAAAAATAATGTAACTTTTTCAACATTATGTGTCCTTCTATTCTTTCTCAAAGCACCATCCCCTATTGTACCTTAGTGATACATGATGACATTTGAGTGGGGCATATGTATACACATAATATTCTCAAATTTTATCAATTATTGATTTTTTAAATCTTATAGGAACCCATCAAGACTCAATCTGTCTGAGTGCATGCCTTAAGGGGTGCACTAGGAAAGGGGTGGGCAAACCTTTAGTGCTTCATAGGATTATTATCCCTTATTGATACATTATTTCTAATAAAATAATATCTTAGAACCATTACATAAGATATTACTCCTCTTTTTCACACTCCTCCAATATTTTTCCTCTTTCCATCCCTCTTTTACTCTCCTCGATCCCCTTTCCCCAATTGACTATACTAGGTTGACT
Source organism: Torreya grandis (assembly GCA_037957365.1). Lineage (NCBI taxonomy): Eukaryota > Viridiplantae > Streptophyta > Pinopsida > Cupressales > Taxaceae > Torreya > Torreya grandis. Next base: position 1,696,503 of record JARHVA010003956.1, read on the forward strand.
AAGTTGACCCTGTATAGTTTTCATCCTTTGATTACTATATAGGGTCAATTGGGTTGACCCTATACTATTTATGGGTATTTTCATTAGGATCTTTGTTATCCCTTCAGTCGACCTAGCTCAAGACCTAGTGAATTATCTCCCAAAAATATATAGGGTTGACTAGGTCGATCCTATATAAGTGACATATTTGAAAGGATTTAGGGAAAGATCCACCTATATATACAAGTTTATTTCCAAACATTTGTATGAAGATAAGAAAATAATTATTAGTGTTAACTAACATCTACTTATTGACCATTCTACTTGAGGAATAAGTCTTAGGGTTCCATATTGTCTTTAGAGATATGGATCTTGTCTTATGGATAAGTTTTTTGGATGCATAGATAGGTTATGTATCCTAGAGCTGATCTATCTCTATTATCCTTACATACCATAACAATATCTTTAAAAGTACCTTGGACAAGGGATAGATTAAGTCTCAGTGGGTTCATCTTCAAAGGTATGTATTCCTAACTTTATTTCTCCTTTGTAACAATAAATAGATAATGCAACTGTGTTTCTCTCCCATACATTAGGATTCTATATACATTGATGTGAGTATATATCTTCTATTCACATTTAGTTTTTGTTTAACCCCCACTTTATGCCAAAAGATTTTGTGAGCAATTGATTAGATTTACTTTCTTTTTATTAGAATAGAGTGAACATTAAACCTATGACTCTTTTAGGGTTTTTGTATGATTGTGTTAGACTGTAAGATTTGGAAACATTCCTAGCATGGTGTATTATGATAATTGATCCATAATTAGTTTTATTGGATCTCCATATTGGCCATGCCCCTGATTGACAAATTTATTCCCAATCAAAAGTGTAGGTATGCTCTATCTTCTTTAAATTAGGATTGATTTATAGACATGATGCATTTTTTATTGCATACAGATTACATATGGGGATTCAAAGTGGAATAAGTGAATTAATTAAATGGATAATATTATTATAATAAAAATAAATCACATAGGGCTACCAAGTGGAATAAAGTTAATGGATACTAATGGTATGGTACACAAATGACACGTGGGGCTACCAAGTGTCACAATCTCAAAAGTATGGATCAAAGATCAATGGCCAGTGATTGAAAGTAAAGACCAAAAGAATACAAAAGATATAAATATATTTTATTTGATCAATTTTATATGGGGAAAAAGATGAAGACACATGTCTAAATATTTTTCATTACACAATGATTGTTGGAATTTGAATTTTTAAATTAACAAAGGAAAACCAATCTTTATTATTTGAGCTATATCCTTTGATATATGATGAATTTAAAGGTGGTATAAAAATAAAAGTTTTAAATAAATACAAGGTATATACATATAATCTGGTTATAAGGTTTTAATATATGTAAAACTATAGTTAATGATCTATAAAGTTGACTGTGGGTTTGACCATCTTCTACAAGTGACCTGAGAAGTATTTTTGAGTTTATTTTGATGTTTAAAAATGAATTATAAATTAGAGAGTTATTTATAATCTATGATGAAAATTTATGTGGAATTTTTAGGTTTGAATAATCCATATTTATTATGAAAAAATTATTATAAGTTGATTATGTGTGATCAGTCTGAGTGGTCCTATTGCAGAGGTGATTTTGAGTTCTTAAAGTCTATGTTGGAGTGTCTAAGGCACATGGAGGTATTTCATAGGTATTGGAGGTTTATTACATATGATTTTTTCATGTGGTTATATGAGAAATTTATAGTATAATTTATAATTGAAATAATTAATTTTATGTATGAAGCTTAAAGAGCACGGAGACCTAATTACTAGGTTTAAGGTGTGAGTTTGAGTTACAAATAGCATGGACCTTTTTGGGAGTGATAAAATGTATATTTTAAATATATTTGATGTGTTAAAAGTGTTGGTAAAGGATAAAGGTGGACCAAAGAGACCAAGTTGTAAATTGTGGGTGTGTAGGCCTAATTGCTTTAGGTCTCACTAAGGCCTAATGGTGATTGGGGATAATGAGGTAATGGTCAACATATGAAGTGGAGTATCTCACCAATTTAATGTGTTTGGAGACATATTACAATTTTAATAAAAGTGTGTGAAACATCTTCGATGACCAAGATGGGTGAGACCAAGAGTATGGTATAAATACTAGGCTTAATTGGCCTATTTGTGCTAGTAAATAACTGTGGAGCCAAGTGAACGAGTAAACCTTTGAAAGAGAAAGTATAGGTCATTAAGGACAAAAATAGAGTGAAGAGGATCAATCATAATTATTTTATTAAGTTGATTTAGGTGGATACATAGGTCATTGGACATAATGAGACTAAAAGAAATAGATTGAGTGAGTAATCCCTAAAGGTTGATTGAGTGAGTGTTCTTAGTGGATAGATTGAAGAATATAATAGGTTGAGGATTGCGTGCATGAATTACAAGTAATATTTCTGATGTTATAATATAGTTTTATGTTATTTTAATGTGTATATGCTAAGAAGTGTAGAAGTGATCCAAAAGTGTGTTTTAGATGCATTGCTTGTGTGTATGAGTTTAAGAGAGTTTAAATGGGAAAGAGTACATAAAAATGAGGTCATAATTAGTTGAACAGTAGAAATAGGTGTTCAAGGTGATCTAATTTTCAAAGTAGTTGAGTGGGTGCTTGGTTTCCTAGGGGGTTAGTTACTTCTTACAAGGTAAAGCTTACAAAAATTCTAGTTGTGTGGGTTTTCAACTGGATAAAGGATGTAGATCCTTGTGGTATGGGTGTCTCACTAAATTTGGATCTTGTTATTATAGTAATATAGTCCATATTTCAATTTTCAATTGGTTTTATCCCATAAGAGGGTTTCCCACATATGTCATGTGTTGTGTGCCTGATCTTGCTTTATCTCTCATGTTCATTGTTATGAATGATGTGTATGTTTCAAGAATGTATGTGTTGAATGATTAAGGATTTGAAGATTTTGGAATTGGTTTGAATATATTGCATCATTGATTCACCCCCTGTCAATGAATACACCTCTAACAATTGGTATCAAAATAGGACTTTCTTTGAAAGTTTAAACACTTAAAGGTGATCCAAGGTACAATATGGCTATTTATGAAGTTCAAAGAGATTAATATATTTGTTATTATTAAGATGATTATAAAAAAAAGGTGGAATATGAGACTAAGTTGATGAATTCCATTAAAGATCTAAATATTGAGAAGAAGAAAACAAATAAGATGAAGTCACAAATGAAGGACTATGAGGAGTAATTGAGTATGTATGAGGCTAGAATGGATGAAGACACCAAAGAGCATAAATGTATACTCAAACATCTCAATATTCAGTAAGAAACTATGTCTACAAGCCTAAAATCCAAATAAGATAAGTGCTTAAGGTATGTGATTGAAATTGAATCATTGAAAGGTAACTTAGATAAGACATCTAGTAAGGTGAAGTCATTTATATGGTTTTAAAAAAGATCAAATGATCTTGATAATATTATGAGGATCCAAAATCATATGAGTGATAGAACTAGTCTTGGATACAAAGAAGAACAAATCATGTAACTCAAGACAAGATGAAGGCTAATGTGAAAAAGAAGGATCAGAACTTAAAGGTCAATCATTAGTCAAGGAATGAAGATACTAGTAGAATGAAGATATATCAGATCAAACATTGAAATATAATGAGGTATGCCAATTTGAATGGTTACTAATATAATTGAAACCAATTTGGTCATAGGGCTAGAGATTGTAGAAGAATTACTAATAATGATTATAATAATCAATCAAATATCATGAGCAAAGTTGAGTGTTTTTATTATTATGACATAGGACACATTATAATATTTTGTCCAAATCAAGTAATGAAAGTTGAGTTTCCATCAAGAGGTATTATTTTCTACAATTTTCAGAGATTTGGTCACATTTACAAGTTCTACAAGAAAAGGGCTTCAAGTAAAAATAAGTTCTTTTAGGCTCCTAGAGTGCAAGTAAGAAGGATAGTTAACTCATAGAAACCAAAAATGGAAAGTGTGAGTCATGATGAGTCTATATATCCAAATGGTCTATTTGATGTGGTGGAGAATGCTACAGAGGTTAAAGAGCTCCAAGAGCTCTCATTTTCTATTCATGTTGTGAATAAAGAGACCAAGCTCAAGGAGAAGACCAAGGTGTTATTTGAGGCTAGTTTTGAGGTGTGTATCGATCTAAGAGAACAACCTATTATTGTTGAGCAGGTTTCATACAAATAACATTAGTTATCAATGCCTAGTGTTGAGGTTTTGAAGTAAAAGATGAATACTTCAAGTGAAAAGGTATGTCATGAATCTATGTTATCTCAATGTGTTGTTAATATAATCTTAGAAGAGAATGAGAATGTTGTAGTGTATTATCAAGTTGTTTCTCTTAAGCATAAGAAGAAGAATAAATATCAATTTAGATTTCTAAGAAGGAGGAATATGAGGAGATGTGGGAAACTCATAGTTTCACATTGTTCTAGGACATTTTGGGTTAAGGTGTTTCTACCTATGTTTCTTAGGAGAAATATTTATTATGGAGAAAAAAGTATGTGTGATCAAGGTGTATTCAAAGATATTGGTCCTAAAGGTCTATAGGTAGAGTATGGAAGTTTCTAGGTGTCAAAATAGAATTGGTTAAGACTTGTTGAAGATGTTATGATCTAGGTGGAGCATGAAGTTAGGATAGATAACTCAAATAATTTACAAGGCTTGAAGAGGTGTGCATGATGTGAGGGGGAGCATATGTGATATTTTCTAATCATGGTGGAGATATGAAGAAGTATGATATAGATGTGAACTCAATCATGTTGATATGATGACTTGATCAAACCAAGTTAGGTGCTTTCACAATGTATTGAATCCTCATGCATAAACAAAGGGGGATCTTTGCAAATGGTCAGGTCCTAGGATCAGAATACTATGTAGTTGAATTTGAGAGAGAAGGTATGAAGGCAATTGCATTTTTTCTTCATGGTTGGAGATGGTCTGAAGGTGATCAAAGGGTACCTAAACTTAGGTGACTGAGGGGGAGTCCCTCTTAATGTTTTCAAGGTTATTTCAACTAGTTTTTGGTGTTAATGTGTGTTTTGTCTTCATAGAGCTATGTATGGTCAAGAATAATGTTGTGTTTGGATCATGTTTGAGAAGATCAAGATAAGAAGTAGTATGAACAGTATTAAGGGGAGTATTTATCATCTCTCATAGGTGGTCCTTTCCTATTGTTGGTTTTTGATGTCTTTTCAAGTCCTCAATATCATAAGAAGATCCCATTTTATCATTACGTCAAGGGGGAGAAAGTGCTTAAAGAGAGAGAAAGAGTATGAGTATAAGCTTTGTGATTGGTGTTGACATGAATGATAAAGGAGGAGATTTTTCAATATTTTTTAATGATGTATCCAAGGTGGACAAGGGTGTTTATGAGGTGTCATGTGTGTTAGAATGATAATGATAAATGTGTTTCAATGTGCTTTAGTGTCCCTAGATAGTTCTTCAGTGTTTGACTTAGTTATCTAGATGATGGATGTTATTAATGTTGTGGTCATGTTGAAGAGGCTCTATAGGTATTATGATTGATTAGAGTACTTGTGGAAGTTAAAATAATTCATCAGAGTAGTCATATGAATGTTTAGGTTATCCTATTCATCTTGGCAAATCAAGTTGAGTGAGTAGATTGATGACATCAACGTTTTCACACATGCATATATCAAAATGAAATGATCACATGGTATTATTCAAGTTTGAGCCTAATTTATATGATCTAATTTTTAGGTCATGATGTTATTTATAATAAAATATAACAAGGTGAAAAGTTGGCCTCTTAGGCAAATTGTAGTGTTTCCCATACTTATCCAAATTTTTAATATCAAGTGACCTTTATATAGGGTTGACAAGTGATAAAACCTCACTTGATTAGATCGAGGATCATTAGTTAATTTAGGGTTTTCAAGTGTCAAAACCTTGCTTGATTTTATCAAAGATCAATGGCATAGAGGTGATAATGTAGATTAAGATTTAATGGTGCACATTCTATCACAAAAATGGAAATATAACATTGATCACAAGGTGAATAAGTTAAAATATTCTAATATTGCATGTGATGGTGACATGTGTCACAAACATGATGAATTAATGGATAAATAATGCACATTTGATTGTATAGATAGATATTGACAACGTGAATTCAACTATGTAGATGGAGATCGATGGTGAAAATCAAGTCAATAAGCTTAGATTACATATGGGACTACCAAGTGGCATAAGCATATTTAGAGACTAAAAATGAGGTACATAGAAGGAACATAGGGATGCCAAGTGGCATAAATAAGCATAGATTGCATGTAGGTATACCAAGTGGTGTAAGTGTATTAACTGAATAGAGACTTATAATGGATTACATAGAAATCATGTGGGGATACCAAGTGGTATAAAGTGAATGGAGACTCATGGTAGGGTATATAGATGGCATGCAGGGATACCAAGTATCACAATATCGATAGTATAGATCAAATATCAATGGCCAATGATTGAAATTAAAGACTAAGACTCACAAGGAGATTAATGGAGCATATTTGATCAAGTTTCCAAGGGGAATGAGATGAAGGCATATGTCTAAAGCTTTTTCATTACATAGTGACTTTTATAATTTAAATTTTCAAATTAACAAAGGAAAACTAGACTATATTATTTGAGATATATCTTTTGATGTATGACAAATTTAAATGTGGTATAAAAATAAATGTTATAAATGAATCCAATAGCTATCCATAGAAGTTAGTTATAAGTTTTGACTATTTGTATAGTTTTAGTTATTGAACTCCAAATTTGACTATGTGTTGGGCCCTTTTGTGATACCTAATGGACCACACCAACTCAAAACATCTCAATACATGGAAGTCATTACAAATGATTTCATTTTGAAACCATTAGTGATAAATAAAAGGATATTCAAATATTTTATGTTATATGGTAGGTAGTTTCTTAGTGCTTGGGTTTGTAGGGACATCTCTTTGTGTGATTACATGTGGTGGTTGGAGAGTGTGTGTTAAAGTAGTGGACCTGATGGTATAACAACCCTAGTGACATCTCAACACCAAGCATACCCCCATCTAACCTAATAATAAGATTCCCCTCTACCTATAAATATGATTATGAACCTAAAGAAGGGGGAGAGACATTAATACATCAAATCTTTGTTAAAATCAAAGGACAACATTAGTATATTGTAATCAACATGAACTATGTTAATAATTCTAAATGTATATCCCAAGCTCACCTATGAGCTACTGGGCATGAGTAGTTTCAAATATGATCACATGATCTATCATTATGTTATGAAATTTATATATTAAAACTATGAATTAATGAAGAGTGGTCTTGAGAACAATTACGTGTTGATCTTATCTAAGTGGTTATAGCATTATCTCATGTTTACGACTTGAATATAATAGATATGATGGAATAAATCATATATATGAACATGTTTTCCTATGAAGGTTTTCCCCAAACATTAATGGCATTTTTTCTTAACATAGTAAACCCTCAATAGGCTATAAATTATCCTAAGTATTGGGATAGGCATGCACCTAAGCCTTAACCCCTATGCCTAGAGTGCTAGATGGATGAATGAGCCTCTAAGTATGAGATATTCCCCTAATTCACTAAGTGCCTAAATGTAACTTTAATTACTATCTAAAAGACTTGCACCGATATAAAATCAAAACTAATTTAATACTGACTTGCACCACCATGTCCAAAACTAGTCCCCTTGAATAGGCTCGCACGTATTGATCTTACCTAGAATAGCCTTATATTGATAGACCACCTAAGCCTATTACACATATGACTAAGTAACATTGAGACTAAGGTTGTACCATGTTTCAACTAGCCCAATATAGGCCTTGGTCCCTTCACTATTGCACTTCAGGTGAGTGGACATGGCTTGTGCCTTATGTGAAATTGATGCCAATGCATTAATACATTTAAATGTTGTGAACCAAAAAATATTACTATGTTTATGCCTATATATATAAAATATATAACTAACTTGGATTTAAGGATAAGTGCATGACTAAGCACATGAGCTAAACAAGGATACTTTTCTACAATATTTTGGTTTTATTTCTAGGACCTGTGCTAAATTTTACTACTGCATGGTACAATAGAGTGATGATCTAACATTAGCTCAAGAACATTGAGTAATGGTTAAAGCAAGTGGAAGATAGTTTCACATATAAGCATCCAACATGTCAAGGATAGAAGCTAAGAGAATGGGTGTAGACCTACCTATATGATGCTATATATGAGGTGTTATTTTATGAACTAATTGATCATGTGTACTAGTTTTTAGTTGCCTATACAACCTCTATAAGATGAAGATATGGCCAGAACTTTGAGTGGACAAAGGATCACCTAGAGAGGCTTGAAATCCTAGATGATGTTTGGATGCACATTATAGATAAGTAGTGGAGTTGCAAATTGAATAGTTACATGTTAGAATTCATAGTGTCAACATTATCTTACCCTAAATATGTAGAGTATGAGTTCTATTTTGAACCAAGGGGCACATTCATAATAGGGCTCAACACCTAATTGATGAAATTACTAGTGGATTATGGTATTGAAACCATAAGAATGGAAGGCTAAAATCCTTGCATGTATGGGTAAGCACAAAAGGTGAGAAGGGGAAGTGTAGGTGAGGCATGATGGAAAGGGACAAATAATCTAAAAATTGAGATCTTTTAAGGCAAAAATATAACAAGCAAAGACATAATTTAATAGAGGATTTATAACTTTGAAGTGACAAGAAGACTTTTAGCAAGTGGGAAGGGCATGGGGGAGGATATTTTAAATTATAAAAACATGATGAAAGTGAAGAGGAAGTAAGAGACATAGATCAATAGCTGGGTACATAATGCTTTAAGTTACTACAAGATGTGGTGAATGAGGATGCATTAGAAGAACCTACCCACTTTGAACCTAAAACACAAGATCATGCACTATATTCTCTACCATAAGATAAAATAATGATAACTAACCCTATTATGAACATTGACTTTGATAGAATTTAAACTTTGAAACAAGATTTTGTAATCAAATTAGTGATGCCTTAAAAGGAATTGGACTAAAATACCATGAAACTAGTGAGCACTAACCCAATAATATAGAACATAAGTGTAAGCATTCTCATTTAGAGGTTATTAGTTATGTTGATTAGGAAATAACCCATAGGAAGTGGCTTGATGTCACAATTGAGTAGTATCACACCATCAAGATTTATAACATAACCTACACCAATAGGGATAGCACTCAACCATATAATCAAAGGCATTAGAGGACTACCTCCAATATATATGCCAAGGGGGCAAGTTCCTCAAACTCCATCACCACCCCTTCTATAGATTTATTATGAAATAGTAATGCACTTTCTCGAGTATCATAACATAGAAAATGCCATAGATCATGTGCTCAAGTGTGAGATTTAATGGAATGTTTAGGGTATCACCTAATTATAGTGCAAGGTGACTTAATTCATGACCACATTACTAGATCATTCACATACTTGGTATAAAAAATTTGATTCGAACTAGTCTATGGTTGATTATGATATATTGAAGGAGGATTTATTGAAGGAATTTGATATTCCTAAGTTTGAGCAATAGATCATCATGATACTCAAAGAAATAATTTAAGGGATATCCAAGAGTGTATGCTTGTATGATACATATTTTAAGACCCTCCATTCTAATATTCCATATGATATCCACCCCTCCCAATATGTGCAATGGTTTTTTGGGGGCATGCTAGTACCATTTAGGAGAGTGATATCAATGAATACCTTCATGGAACCACATAAATTGATTGAATCCATGCTCTAAGAAAAGATAGTAGGCAAAATTAACACTAGGATCAACCAATTTATGGAGGCATAGATCATGTTAATATCTTTCTATCTATAGAAGCTAATTGCTAATTCAGTGCATGATGCTCATAGTGAATTATGGTGTACTGACTATGAGATGGAGGGGCATAACAAGAATAATTACCTACAAAGAAATTTTCACACCTTAATTCTTAGTTATGAAGTTTTTCATGGGCCTCATGACTCTTAGAACTATCCCATACATGACATTCTAGTCAAGTGAATGCTAATATCTATTGCAAGATCTGTTATACTCACTCAATAATGAATTATTGAGTCATTGGTGAGATGTGCCAAAATATGGAGAGATTGAAATGGTAGGTGATGACCATAAATGTTGGTAGGTAGGCCATTGAAATAAAAGCTATGGATAGCAAAATATTGGCTATGAGAATTAGTGAGGCTTTCATAGGTAAGGTGGAGGACAAAGTGGAGGAAGATTCCCACCATAATCATGTTAAGAGTGTAGGTCAACTAATAGTTACTATAATGACTACCCCACACACCCAACATGCAAGTATTATCAAGGACCATATGTAATTGAAGATTATCTAGACTTGTACAAAAAATTGATTCAAGATAAACCTATTATAGATAATGGTGCCACCATGGTTAGACACAATTAAAAAGAAGAAAAATTGGCTCTCAAGTTGTTTTATACTCATAAGGATCCACCTAAATTAAATATCATGACATAGAGTGGGTTCACCACACAACCACCTACTAAACCAATAACAAAACTACACTTAGAATATGGTGAGTCAAACTACACTGAGCACATAACATGACCTGAGCCAAAGGCTATGCCTTACCCTAAACCAATGTGATATAAGGATGTCCTATAACTAGCTAGAGATTTAGAGGTATAGACAAGTGACATTCATAAAAAGAAAGATAAATAGGAGGCTAAAGTATATGATTTTATTGAGATATTATGCTTCTTATAATTTGAAGGGATAATACCCCACTAAAAAACTTTATTTTATAGCATGAAATTAAGAGATGAGAGGAGGAGGCCATGCCTTAGATGATTGAAGTTGTTGCACTATATATGGAGTAGGTACATAAAGTAAGGCATACTTAGAATATAGAGTATGACCAAGAACTACTAATAAATTCCACCATCGATGGATGGTATATTTTTGACATCCTTGTGGACATGGGAACCAAGGTTAAAATTATAACGAAAACTTCCTAGGAGAATATGGGATGGCCACCCTTAAAGGCCTCCCCTCATATGTTGTTTATGGCCAACAAAACTCAAGCGTCACCTATTGGGATCTTAAAGGGCACCATTATATATATTATGGGCATCAAATTTTGAGATTATTTTGAGGTAATGGAGTTTTTATATCATTATAGCTGTATATCACTCTTAAAGAGACCATGGTGTTATGCCAACAACATAGACATGCACTTCCAGAAGCACTACATGACTTTCGATAATGGTAGATATAGGGTTGTGATTCCCATATCAATTGATAGAGTTCATCCATATGTGGAAAAGTATTGATCTCAAAGATGAGATCAACCAAATTTATAACATCATAGCATGAGGCATCAAGAATCTTAACCCAAGTCACCAAGGAGTGCTTAAATGGGAGGATTGAAAATAAGTGTCTTATACAACTGATGTAGCCTATGATCGATGGGTCTAAGAGGCTTATGAAGTGATTTGCTGAAGGTGCCTCCTAATGTGGATAAATAAGCCAAGGCTAACCAAAATAAGACTAATTAGTATTGATCACACTTAGAAGAGATGGGTTCCCCATGCTAAAAAGTTAGTGAAAAGGGTGTTTTAGCTAAAAAATGCAATATTGTAGCACTCCCAAAATATGGAGGGATCCAACTTGTAGAGAAGTATGTTCATGACATTAAGTCATGTGTTCTTAAGGAAATAGATAAAATGGATACGCTAGTGCATACCTTAAACAACACTATTTCTCATTGGTGGGTGATGTAAAATCCTAGCTTGCCAATATGGTAAGATGTGAAGGCTATAATATGCACTATGTTTGGAAAGAGTAATGAGGACTTAGACATACATACTTACTTAGGTGACTCAAACTTGATCATGCATGTGTGCTTGTGTGAAGAAACTTGGAATATCTATGGCAAGAACATGCCTAGATGTCTATGGGAGTATGCCTTCTACAAGACTTTTAAAACATGGGTGTGATCATGGTATGTAAATGAAACATGTTGACAGATAAGAGACTAGGAAGTCCTTAACGAGAGGTTCATACACACCTTATCCTTCTTTTTATATAACTTAGAGATATTAGAGCCATTTTAAGTCATTCATAGGGTAATGTTTGAGGACACTTCCATTATAAAAGAGTGCCTTATAGGTATGTTCTAGGAAAAAGGACATGTGCTCTCAATGTTTTTAAAGAAAAGGCACTCAATAGTGACTCTAATAAGGAGGATGATGAGACCTAGAAGGAACACAATGGAAGGCTCTAACAAGAAGACAAAAACTTGTGCACCTTTTAGATGATATTTCAATAGATTATTAAGATCTAAATCATCTTTGAATTAAAACAATGGAGGGGACAAAGCAAGTTGAAGACTCTCAATAGGAAAGGAATGAACCCTACTATGTTCTACTCAAGACTACTAAGGTAGACATCAGTATAGAAGGTGAGCTAAATATTACCATTATAGGTGCTTATTGGTCTAAGGTAGAGATGGCATAATTCATAGACCTCCTAAAGGAACTTTAGGAATTATTCCTATGTAGTTACTAGGACATGAATGGTACCCACCCTTCCCTTGGCAAAATGAGCATCAAGCTGGTGGATGATGCAAGGCCTATTAAGAAGTGCCTATATAAGATGAATCCTAATCACCATGCCAAGGTGAAGATGGAGATTAATGGAATGTTAGATGACATAATCATCTACCCTATATAAGATTCTAAATGGGTGAGCTCGATGGTCAAAAGCATCAAAAAAGATGGGTGTATATGAATTTGCATCGACTACAAACTTTTTAATGCTACCTATGTCAGTAACCCATTCCTAACCATATTCATCGATGAGGTCCTGTATGGTGTTGTAAGGTGAAATATATTTACTTTCATTGATGGTTTCTTAGTCTACCATCAAGTGTAGATCAAGGAGAAAGATAATCCCAACAGAGTCTTTGTAATTAAATAGGGTTATTTATCTTATAATGTGATTCTCTTTAGACTCAAGAATACACTAGTCATATTCTCTAGAGTGGTGATCACTATTTTTAAGGACTTCATCCATAGGTTATTCTAAGCCTATCTTGATGATTGGAATATGTATGGCCTTGTAAAGGACCACTATGACAATCTGTGCCTCATGTTTGAAATGTGTAGACAATTGTAGATATCTTTGAACCTAAAGAAGTGCATATTCACAACCCCTTTAGATTATTATTCAAGCACATCATATTAAAGGATGGTTTTCTTTTGGACCCTATTAAGATAGCCATCATAAGTCAATTTCATATCCATTAAATGTAAAAATATGTTCACACCTTTCTAGGCCATTGTAGCTACTACAAAAAGTTTATATGGAGCTATGCAAATATTCTCACACCTCTAAAGGAGATCTTGCACAAAGATGGCTTGTTTTATTGAGGTGGGGAACAATAGGAGGCTTTTAAAACATTGAAGTTGAAGATGGATAGGATACCAATTCTAAAATTACTAGACTGGACTACTCCTTTCCACATCCATGTCGATGCTTCAAGATCCACAATTGGCACCATATTGGTGTAACTAGGTGAGGCAAATATGGACCACCCCATCTCCTTCATAAGTATGAAACTAACACAAGTAGAATATAATTACACCACCACTAAGCATAAGGCATTGGAAATGGTCTATGCCTTAAAATAATTTAGGTAATATCTATTAGTGACCTCATTCATATTTTTCACTAATCACAAAGGCACTCAAGCACCTCATGAACAAGCCTATTTTACATGGGTGCATATGTAGATGGATAGTTCTATTCTATAAGTTATAATTATCTATTGTTATTAAACTTGGAAGGAAAAACATAGGGATAGACCATTTATCCCACATAAATCATGGTAATGTGGTGGCATCGATTAAGGATCACATGATAGATACACAAATGTACAAATTCCAACACATCATTAAAGACATGACATAGATTTCCATGTTCCTAACGTCTTGGTTTATGCCCCAGACCATATCAAATAAAGATAATAAGCAACTTGTTTTTCACATTACCCCATTTCAAATCATTAATAAGTATATGTACAAGCTAATTAGAGATTAATTCCTATGTTGGTGTGTTCTAGAACGTGAAAGGTTCTCCATCTTAAAATAAGTGTATCAAGGAATCATAAGAGGACATTATAATAGAGACATAAAAGTATACAATATATTGTAGTCAATCTTATGGGGGCCAAACCTATTACAAGACACAAAGGAGTATGCTAAGGAATGTGACATATGCTAATGCACTAGGAAGCCCAACCACTAGGATGAGATGCCTTTCATCCCCATCATTACCTAGGTTCCATTGGAGAAATGAGATATTAATTTTTTTGGGACAATAACTCCCAAAATATAGTACATAGGTGTGAGGTATATTATGGTGGCCACTAAATATTTCACAAAGTGGGTTGAGACCATGCCAATGAAAGACTTCATAACTATGATAGTTATGTCTTTATCTGGGAGAATATAATCATTTGATATGGGATCCAATTAAGTTTGACTAGTGATAGGGGAACTCATTTCATCAATGAGATGGTATGCATCCTCTTAACTGAATACATGGTGGTGCACCACAAGACCACCTTGTATCATCCTTATTCAAACAACTTAGTTAAATAATTCAACAAGATCCTAGGAATGTGCTTGATAAATATATTTGACATTGGTCAAAAAGGTTGGGATGATCACATCTTAATGGTACTATGTGCATACCACATGATGTACAAGTGCCTAAACAAAGCTATACCCTTTCAACTAGTGTATGGTGCTAAAATAGTTATCCCTATGAAATTAATGGTTCCTTTCTTACACATTACATGTATTAGTCACTTAGATGACCAAGAATATTTGAGTAAAAGGTTGGAAGACTTAGAGTGCTTGGAGGAAAAGTGTACCCAAGAAAGATAGAGTTAGCAAATCAAAAAGGCATGCCAGAATCTCTAGCATGAGAAGCACATCAAGACAAAGGATTTGACTGAAGGAGCATTGGTGATGGTCTATGACTCAAAGTACCTTAAGAACCCAAGTAAACTATAAATAAGGTGGATAGGCCCTACATAATTCACCACATATTAGAGATAGGTTCATGTAAGTTATGCACATTATCTAGTGAAATGCTCCTAGGGTATTTCAATGGTAACTGATTGAAGCCATATTAGTAATATCATGAAACTTGCACCATAAGAACATTGACTTCTTAGTCGCTAGTTGGTTTGAAATTGAGATGAGTAGAATATAATTTGGTGCAAGCCAAACCATTCTCTTTCTTTTGGTTTTGTTACTTGTATAGTGTAAAGAGGTAATAACTAGTACATGATGGTTGTAAGGACTTAACCATCTGGCCTCTCCCACATTATTCCAACTATTTGAGTTGAGCACTTGCACTTTCTAAGTGTTTGAGGCTATACCTATAAGTGGTGGGCATGTGAGACTCATTAGACTTAGAAAATAAGCATACAAAACTTCATGCATAAGGTTATGAATGAAGGGGACTTCCAATCCACTATATTAATTACTCTAGCCTTTCATGCATATTTCCAATTACGTGAGTCGAGCACTTGCACCCTTAAGCACATGAGGATAATAATATAAGTGGTGGGCACATGAAACTTTTTAGATGTAATTAAAAGATGCATACGATCTATTTGTGTAAGGTGAATGTTGCAAGGCTCTTGGAGGCCCAAAAACAAGCAACTCTAGTTCTTTCATGCATAATACAAGTTGGGTGAGTCAAGCCCATTTGCTTTCAAAGTACCTAGGGTCATACACCTAAGTCCCTAGGTGTGAGAATGTTACCAAACTTTATAGATTAGAGAAAAAATGGCAAAACACATAAGCATAAAGGTAAACTTTATGATATAGTTAGATAGAGGTGCGTCAATTAATCATACACCAGAGACCAAAGAAGAAGGTGATGACATTCAACATGGATGGGTTTAAAGAAGAAGGTGAAGATGCTCAATAAGGTTGAGTGCAAGGAAGAAAGTGAAGATGCATAATTTGACAGTGCATAAGAGAACTAGGAGGGAAGATAAAGAATTATAGGGCCAATATAATGGATTTCTATGGGGTAGGATGGGCTAAGGTAAGACAAAACACAAAAAAATGACCAAAATAGAGAGGCATGCTTGAAATAGAAGTGTAGATAGAGGATAAAGTGGAACTAAGGAGGCTAAATCATGCACATGTGAGGCACTATGCCTAGGTTACCATAAGGAAGGTGAAATTCATGCCACGTGAATAATTGTAGGAGAAGAATCATTGAAGACAGTTGGCATCTATCTAAGTTTGAGTAAGAAATGACCATTTGAAATAAATGTCACTTCATCAAATTAGCATCAAATATCATTCAATGAAGTGGTGGTGGAGGCACAAAGATATGTAATTAATGCATTAATGATAAAGGATTTTCATGGATTTTGTAAAATTTCAAATTTTCCAAAAAATCAAGGCACCACTATGTCATAAAATACTTGCATTAATGATAGTAGATAAGGAAAGGGTATAAATTATCAAACATCAGACTTGCTTAGTATACAAATTTTACATTAACTTAAGACTAAGAGCAAAACTAAGCAAAAACTAGAGAGCGAAGTGTTGGGTGTTGTCATCCCCTTCATTTGATCAACTTTTTGTTGATGTCATATTTAACCAAGGCTATGTCTAAATCTATATGCAACAAGAGGAATTGTAGTGATTTAGTAATTGAATGGAGGTATTTGTATTTTTTTTGTTTTGGGGGGTTTTTAATGTCTTAAGAATTTCTTGGTTAAAAACTTATTGGAATCAAACTATGCAAACCTGATGGAAATAAATACACTTTGTAGAAATGAAATAGATTACTGGAAATAAACACATGTTGCAAAAATGAAATAGATTGTTGGAAATAAACACATGTTGCAGAAATGAAATAGATTGATGGAAATAAACACACATTGCAAAAATGAAATAGACTGCTGGAAATAAACACATGTTGCATAAATGAAAATTTAATCTAAAATGCCTGCAGGAATAAATTTACAACAAATCTTAACTTTAAAGAATTGGAAGCATTTATAAATTTAATAGAGTTACCTATTTACTTTTATGAATAGGAATATAAATATCGACAAAAATGAAGATCCTAGATCTTTGGAGGAGTGGGCCCTTGCTCCGCCTAGAATAAGATTTGAACAATTTAATTTGATTTCAAAATAGAAATGGCTATTTCATTGATAAAATGTTATATATTACAAATGTACTAATCTATTATATTCTTCAATGATTTTCTCTATCTTCTATTTTATATCTATCTCTCTTCTTTTACTAAATTCCTAGGTTGGTATATATAGATGCTTTGATGGCTGCAACTATTTCATAGAGACGATGGAACTAAATCATACCCACAATAGATACTGAATCAAGATGTGGCTAGATGTAAAACTATGTGATAAATGTCTTGATTCTACAAGTTCAATAAATTGGGAATCTATTCCTGATTTAATGGGATCATTGATCTGACAGATCACTGACTGTTTGGAATAGATCCTCATCAGTTCCATATCTAGTCGCAAAAGTTCCAGAGTTTATCTATAAGAGTAATGGAACTAAATATAGAGTTTTGGAGCTAAGTCAAAAAATGTGATGACTTGAAATAGTATGGTGGAGTTTTGGAACTAACTGTGATGGTTTCAAAATAGATTTTGTAGGTTTTTGAACTAGCTGTGATGATCCCTAAATAGATTCTATAGGTTCTGAAACTAATTTGAATTGAGTCCAATGCTTCCAAAAACATGCAATCCACTTCATATTTGTTCTTTATCCTAATGATGACTTGTTTTATTGCAAAACTAGAATTTTCCAACACACTTGTTAGGAATTACAGGTCTTTTAAAACATTTGAATCACAATCAACAAAATATCGATAATCACATCCTAACTCATCTCAGACCAAAATAAAATTTAAAAAATTCAATCAAACTTAATAGAAAAAGAGAGTAAGATGAGGTCATTTATTATACATTTATTGGGCATATCTTGGCCTCATCACTAAGGTGTAAAACCCTATTCCAATAAAAATTTAATCAATTTTGGGAATTAGGAGTGAACGATTGCATACTAAGAAGGATTGCATTCATATTAAGAGTGATTTAGAGAGGTGTGGAGAAAATATTCTATAGAAACCAAATAGTTAGAAAAGTGGATTTATGCCTCACCTACCATTAAAATTTAATGAAGCTCAAGAGCTGAAAGATTATTCACAAATCCCATAACTATAAAAGCACCACCACCATTCAAGGCTTTAGTAAATTACACCTTCCACATTTTAACACAAGCATGTTTATAATGGTAAAGAAATGGAAGGGATCAAGCTTTGAGCTAGCATAATAAGACACAAAATGTGCACATATAGCACTCAAAGTGAATAATATAAAAATAGTTGTGTAATGAGTCAAAGCAGTGAGCATAACATAGGTAGACACTGAGGCACTCACCAAAATATCCTTCCAAGTAATGCAGTTCCCTTAAAAGGTCATGATATGGGAGGATTGGTAATATTTTGTGCATGTCTAATAGCTAAAGAGTATAATCTCCTTAAGTCTAATAATTTACATGACCTGACACAAGATTAGATGGTGTTATAGGGTAAAATAAGATTCAAGGTGATTACTTATTTGATATCTCGATTTGAGGCAAATTGGTAGCATCTAATGGAACTCAAATTTATGAATTACCATTTTTTGGGAATTTAAAGGATTTGGTTTAATTCTTACTCTCATTCATCCATGAGGACCATATTTACTCCATAGGAAGGTGCATGCAATTTTCTATGTAGTTGATAATGAGAATAATTAGGCTTCCAAATACTAGTAAGGACATCTATTATATGATTGATGATGATGAAGAGGTGGAGCATATAGCCTAGCTCCTAAAATATTTCAAGGGGATTTTATGTTCCCCATCAAGGACTAAAAAGACCCTAACATGAGGGTAGAAGTGCACCTTATAAGTTTCAAGCTATGCCCAAGTGATGGACTAATGTGACTAAGGCATACCTTTGCATTACCTATCACATGGCATATGGTGTGCAATTAAACATTGTTAAATTCATCATCTATGAATCTATGAATAATGCATAAGAGTACCATAGGGAAAAGGGAACATTCATATGGGGATCTATCCTCATTCTCATTTTCATGGAGAAGATTGTAATTCCAAATGGGGATGAGGATAAACTTTAGGTACATTTAAAACATAATGAATCCTCAACATAAAGTACAAAGACTTCATGAGCCCACCCTATTTCAGTGAGAAATATAGTACTTGTGTCATGGGGTGGTATGATAAATACATAGAGGCCTTAAATATAGAATAACATATCTCCAAAGAGCTCCCTTAAAATATGTTTAGAATGACAACATTTGCCATAATGCAACACTATTGTGTGGTGCACTTGTTACTGGTTGATGGAAACATGTCAGGGTGTATAAATCCCCCTACACCTTCTCAAAAAAATACTTTAGGGATGTGCTATGTTGGATCCCCAATGCAAAACAACTAGACATTTCATTCAAGGAACTAAATCTGGAGAGGTGTAGGATGAGGTGCTAGTTCACTCATGTAGATGGGAAGGCCACCTAGGATGAAGAGAACAAATCAGAGCACCCAAATATCCATCCCCTTTAGAAAAAAACCATACATGGCCACATTTATAAGCTTTAATATGAGATAAAGCCATGGAAGAAGGGCATCAATGTCAAGTAAAGTCAAGACCCTCCAATCTAGATCGATGATGAAGGAACTTCGATGCTAATAAAGAAGAAGAAGCCTCCCAAAACCAAGAGGGGGAGACTTTGGAAGAAATAAAGTAGTGAATAAGGCTCAAAATCACTTCAAAAGAAGAAGCATTTCCTTCAACCTCTATAAATAAGTGAATGAAATTCATGCCAAAGGCTTCCTCTATGATGTATAATAAGGGGAAGGTTCCTCTTATGGTGCCCAAGATAATCTTATTTGACATATAGGAAGAAGAAGAGGAAGATGAGATGGAGGAATAAATAGTTGGGAGGGGTGTATACATCATGCTCAAGGATTATGACTCATCTTTGAGTAAATAGACCCCCTCTGTATCACCTCAAATTAAATTAGGGAATAAGATGCAAAGATGGAGGAAACTCAACCTCAGTGATGCCAACATGCAGAAGGTACTAGAGATGGAGGAGCAAAGAGAAGAAATGACAAAGGCTAAAATGTCAAAAGAATCCATTGAGATGGTTGAGTCTAAAGAGTAAAAGAAAGAAGTGGAGGAGCACAAGGTGTAGGATATGAAAGGAAAGAAAGAAGTAATAATAGGTATAAATCTTGATGAGGTAGAAATACATGGATAAATAATACATGTAGGTGCACTAATTGAAGAAGATTTGAAGCATAAATGGGAGGACATGGGCCTAGACCAAGATCACATCAAATTAGCATTGGATTTTCACAACAAGTTAGAGGCCATGAGAGCTAAAGGCATGACCCAAGCCAAAATTTATTGACTAGATGCCAATGAGAAAAAATTATAAGAGAAGAAATGCAAGGTGTAGGCCGAAAAAAGGAAAGATGAGAAGAAAAAGGCTAAAGAGGAAAAGGCCAAAAGGAAATAAATAGAAGAGAAGGTAACCTAACCAGAAAGGGATATAATGAAGAAAGAGAGAGGGAAAAAAAATTATGCTCGCATGAAACCTATAAAGGAGAAATAAACTAAAAATGTGCCTAACACCCACTTCATCTTGGTAAAGGAAGTTGCACAATTGGTGTGCCCTAGTTTTGAGGGGGTACCTAAAGATAAAGTAGGAAATGATAGCACTTCAAAAGAACAAAAGGAGAAGATGGTAGAGACCCCACTAGGGTAGAAGGAGAGTAAGGTTGGAGATGAGGAGGTTCATTCCAAAGAAACATAATGAGAAGAACAAAGAGATAAGGGGGGAAAGTCCAAGGAAGAACCCCTCTAGAAACAAGACAATAAAACTAACATTGAGGAAAGAGAGGAGATGGACCATAGGGAGAACTATGATGAAGAACCCCTATTAGAGTGAGAAGAAGGAGAAGAAGGAGAAGATGAAAGAACTAGTGCTAGTAGTGAAGAGAAGGAGCTGGCCAAGGAAGAGGATTACAAGCCAAACTATAAGGAGAAAGCACAACAAGAGTTCACTAAATATGATGACTTATACATGTTAAAGTATGTTCACCCCAAAAATACCATGATCCTAACATTCTATCATGTTTCTTTGGATCTCAATTGCTACATGGATAAATCTTATTTTGAGGTACCAAATAAGGTAATCTAAATTACCAAGAAACTAGAATAGGAGCTTGACTACCAACTTTTAAATCCTAGGGATATGAACCTTATAAGGTCATTGAACACACTCCTCAAGATGGAATCATCAATAGAGTGAAAAAACATCATCAACAATATTCACTCTAATAAATAGAAACAAATCACATAGGAGGTAGAGGAAGAATTGAAGGCAATGAAGTTTAAACTCTAGTAGTTGGTCAAACACATCAAAGAGGTACAACCATATATTTTAGATGGTATGGATACCTATAAAACGATATAGGTTGATAAATTTTACATGCTAGTAGAACAAATTCTCCCCTAAAAAAATCCAATACTAGAGGAACAAGAAGACCCCAATGAAGCCATTAGAAGAAAGGTGAAAAATGCTCAATGTGGTAGAGGACCTCTTCACCAAGGTAGAAGAGGGTGTAAAAGAATTGGATGTCATATTTTTCAATGTTGCCACTCAAGCATCAGTCATCGATGTGCACCTTGAAAAGGTGAAGAAGGAGAAGGATACTTTGATGAAGTATGCATTTACTGTGAGTAAGACCAAGCATGCCTAGGTTATGGCACAAGTTAATACCTTAAGCACTTAGCTAAAGATCTAGGAGCAAGACCTAGAGGCACTATTTTATGCCTTTTAGACAATGGAAAATGAATAAGGGATATTTTAAATTGTGGGGTGAGAAGAATGAAGGAAAGGATGGAAGCCTTTAGGAAATAACTAGATAACATTGACATGCTTATACCTAAGGCTGCATCAACAAAAGTGAATGCGCCACAAAATAAATCAACCTTTTCATTTAGGTCTTTGAAATATTCAAGGTGAAAATATAGTAATGTGTGCTCAGATTTTGTGTAGCAAAGGCATTAAAATGTTGGCAATTTGATTGTCATTGATGTCAAAAGGGACATTATGAACATGTAATTGATGTCAAAAGGGAGATTATGGATGTAATTAATTCTCAAGGATATGTATGGTTATTTTATGATGTTTAAGGCATCATATTAGAGGTCAAGGATGATTTTAATGCCTGTGTGCATGAATGTAATTCATCTAGTTCTTCACATCGATCATCTAGACATTTTGGGTCTATGATAGAGAAGATGAGACATCATTTTAATAACATCACCATTGTCATGTGTGAATGATTATGGAAGATTTGACCACATGGTTATGATTATATTAGTCCCTAGTTATTATGTACAAAATTTGAAACCATGAGATGAAGTGAAATTGAAGATATGGGGATGCAAAGTTGGCTACTAGGAAAGAATTCACTAAATTTCTATACTTAGCCAAATTTTCAAAATAGAATAAATAAATCCAAGTAAGAATATTGATGAGGTCAATGCTTGTACACATAGAGGTGTTAGAATAAAATAATCACATAAGTCTATTCATTTTTGTGCCTAGTTTATATGCACTAAATCTTAGGTCACATGATGTAACACGATAAAAGATATGCTGGAGCAAAGTAGGGATCCAAAGCATTTGGACAGTGTTTTCCAACACAATCAAATTTATCGGTAGTAAGAAAAAATAGAGACAGAATTTTTATGATGTCATATATTTCACATATGAAGATTTTAGGATGAAATGGTTATATGGATATAATACCCTATGTAAGAGGATCATATTCGCTAATTTATAAGTCATGTGACTAAGCATGAGAAAAGTTATGTAAGGACAAAATTGTCCTTCCAAACAAGTTTGAGGCAAAGCCAGCTCTATGGTAGAATAATCTAAGTGAGTATATTAATGGTTCTATATCTCACATGCATGAAGGATTCAAAAATAAATGAGCATATGGGTCTTTTCACTTTCATGCCTATTTTATATGGTCCAAATTTCAGACCAAGCAATTTAATGAAACTGAAGATATGAAGGTTCAAAGTTAGCCTTCAAGGCTTAATTAAGATGGTCCCCATACTTAGCCAAATAAAAAAAAGTTAAATTTAAAGCTAATTGGAAGATCAATGTTTCATGCTTAATTGGGCATTATAGATCTAATGGAGCATGATAAATTCAAAGTGTCAAAGGTCCCTTTGACTTAATGCAAAAGTGACAAGTATCACAATCATAGACCCTTGATAGTTAATCTATGGTGTGGGTTAAAGTCAAAAATTTCAACAATTAATGCAAGGATTCTAAGTGTCTCAATAGGTAAGCACTAATATCAATGTATATAAGGCATGTGTTTACACCAAGTGTCATATTCTTGAGGGTTGGATATATATAAAGATCGAGCTTGTCATAAAATCTAATGGTGCATGGGTGATCATGAAAAGGAAACCCAATGGAGTGAATGAACTCAAACTATATAAAGTGCCCCATGTTTATTGACACAATGGTAACTTAAAGATCAAGAATTTAAGTAGATTTATGGAGCAAAAGTGATACAAAGATATAAGAAGCTACGAGATGAGGTCAAAGTGTAAAAGTTTAATGACCAAGTTAAGGTAAAGGTTGTCTATATTAGGAGATCAAATAGCATGTAGAAGTTTGGATGAGAAAGATCTAATAGAGCAAGTGGACTTAGATGGAATAAATAATTTGATGTTTAACATCTCAATAGAGCTAAATTTTAAAAGCATATAAAGATCTAATGGATAGTGTGAGCCTATCATAAGGTGATGAAATGGATGCATTTTAAAGTTGAGATAATTTAATAGTGACCATTGGATCATGGAACCAAAGGTAATATCAATGAATGGCATTTAAATTCATGTCCAAATAAATGCTAAGTTTTAAAAACATGTAGGAACTTGCGTATAAACTCTATATTTCAACATAGATAATGAGATTGATCAATCTAACCAATCAAATCTCCATTAAATAGCCTATGCATAAACACATGAGTCTAATAGATTCTAAAGATAGTAAAGTGACATACATTTATGGTGTAATGCATGGAATCAAGATGTGATAAAACTTATATTTCAAGTCATAATGAACTAGAGTCCAAAATTGGTGTGATGTGGCACAGTCTGAGTGTAAACACATAGAAGATGTGGAAACTTAGATCATTTGTTTATATATATGATAATTAAGACAAAAGAAAAGTGTGATATTTTTTTTATTTTTTATTAAGCCAAATTAAATGTAGAGCAGAGTGATTGGTAAAGGCAATGAAGTGTGTCTAATAAAGACATATCTAGATATAGGAGTATTGAAAGAGAGAGGAGCAGTGAGGAAGAAAGGCACAAAGAGAATGTGCAGAGAATGATCAATTACAAATTGTACTTGTAATAAAGAATAGAGATATGGATTCATGTATGAATCTAATTTTTAAATTGGAGTTGTAGTTCCATAAAGAAATTCTAATAGGTTGGTGCCATCAGATAACCTGAGTGGGTACTCAGATTAGGGAGTAGGTGCTTCCTTAGAGTTGGTACTCTTAAATCAAGGGATTAGTTTCTCCTTAAGATGGGTGTCCTTATAAATTTTAAATAGTGAGGTTTGCCAGTGATGCTTTAAACTATGTGGTTGGATTAGAACAATAGATTCTAGTAGCTATTCTCACCATGGTTTTTCCCTTAAGGTTTTCCATTTATAAATATTGTTTAACATGCATTGGTGTTTGCATGTGATCTCTGAATTTATCTTATAATTTTCATATGGTTTTAAATTTTCTTTAAAAGGATTAAAAGACCAGTTTTAGTTAATATACTGATTCCCCCTCTTATTATCTAGTTATGTTCCAAAAATTGGTATCAAAGTGTAGGGTTCCTTTGAAATAAGCTTAATCATCTCAATTAGATCTTGGAATAGTGAACACAATGTCTAGTGAAGAAGGATATTCATAAAACAAATCACCTCTCTTTGATGGATATAACTATGCATTTTGGAGCATAAGAATGGAAACATATTTATCCTCATTAGGGTTTGATGTATGGATGTTTATGATAAATGGATAGACATCCCTTGCTACAAATCCTACTAATCAGGATACCAAAAGATCATATGAGAGTAAGGCCAAGGCAAATAATGCCATTCTTTATGGATTTCCAAACTTAGAGTTTCTCAAAGTTATGCACTATCAAAATGCATAAGACATCTGGAACAAGTTAAAGGGCATCTATGAAGGAGATGACAACGTAAATTAGGACAAACTACAAACTTATAAAGGTAGGTTCTATATCCTTAAGATGAATGAAGAGGATAAGATTGAAAACTACCTCTTTAGGGTAAATGAAATAGTAAATGCAATTAGAGGACTTAGAGAAGACATGAAAGAGTCAATCATTGTCAAGAAGGTTTTAAGATATTTTCCATAATTATATGACTTTAACATCTTTGCAATAGAAAAATAAAGAGATCTAGATAAACCCATTATTGATGAGTTGCATGGGACCTTCGTAGCCTATGATATGAGAATGGGAGATACAAACACCTTCAAGAGAGAAGTTGTATTCAAAGTAGGCAAGAAAGTAAAGGAAGAAACATCTACATCTAAATTTGAAGAGACTAATGAAGAAGAAGCTAAATTTGTCAGAAGACTAAAGAGAGGATATGGAAAGTACAGATGTAATTTACTCTTCAAATTATTTAACTTTGGTAAAGTAGGACATTTTGCTTCTAAATTTCCTCATAATAAAAAGGATAACTTTGAACAAGTAGAGAGTATCAAAAAGGTAAAACCTTACTATCCCAAGAAAATTAACTTCAAAAACAAGAAAGGTTTGTACATAAAAGAAGATAATGATTCAATGGAAGATAGTGATATTTTAAATGATGTTCATGACTATGATTTTATGGCCAAGGGAAATAAATCCTTGTTCATGATAATAGGATCAATTTTTACAAATCTATATCAAGATGAAGCTAAAGGCTTAGATGATGAAGAAGGAGAAGTGGATCTATAATTTGAGTTCATGTGTGTTATAGATGAGATTGATAAGCTAATAAAAGAGAACTAAAAATAAAATAATCTTAGATAGAAGTAAATTGAGATAATGTCTACAAGTCTTAAAAAAAATTTATCATATGGTAATTAGCCTAAAGACACAAGTTAAAGAGGCTAAAATTATAGAATATGTAGTTAAAATAAAACTACAATATAAATCTAATGAATGTGTGAAGCTTAATGTAGAAATAGTGGCTTTAAGAAAAGAGATTGAAAAATCCAAAGATCAACTAGATAAAAGTCTAAAGTTGACAAGAGGATCATACATTCTTGATAAACTGATCAACTCTCAAAATCCCTCAAATGAGAGATCAAGGCTGGGTTATGAGAAGGGAAAAGGTTCCTTAATTAGTACATCTTCTAACCTATATGAAAACTTCAAAGCAGATGGAGAATCAAAAACAAAGAAAGAAAAATCTTACAAAGACATAAAGACACACTCAAATGTAACTATTGTGAAATAAAACAAAACTTTAAAAGAACCTTGAAGAGAAAAAGAAGACAAAGGTAGCTGATGTTGAAGGATACACCAAGGTGAAAAACTTGAAGAAGCCACAACTTAGAAGAATTCCTCATGCTACACCAAGAAATGCTATGACTAGGTATTCCTAATCTTTTTATGGTTATTTTTATATCTATAATCATTTTAGTCATAGGTCTATTGATTTTAGAATTGTATCTACAAGGAGAACAAATTTGTTAAGTAGAAACTCATTTTCCCGTTTATTAGACACAAATGTAATGTGTTATAATTGTAATAATTTTGGTCACTTAGATAAACAATATAGAACTATCTTTGTAACATCAAAATTACAATATGTGAAGAAAGGCATGTCTCCTAGTGTGAACAAAGGTTCACAAGTATCTGATAAAGAAAAGAAGAGAATATATAAGAAATCCAATGAAGTGTGGAAAGTAAAAAATCAATCCATGATTTCTCAAACTAAACTCCATGTTAAGGAGTAGAATTTATCAATGATATACAATGGTTGATCAAAGCATATGACTAGTGACAAGAGAAATTTCACCAAATTGAGAAAATGTGAGGAAGGATCTATCAACTTGGGAGACAACACAATAGTAAAGATCAAAGGTAATGGAACCCTGAACATAGATGGTAAACTACCCACACATGATGTTCTTTATGTTGAAATATTGATGCATAATCTACTAAGTGTTAGCCAAATGTCTGACAATGGATATAAGGTCACATTTTATATAAAAGGTTGTAAGGTAAAGAGATCTATAAAAAATAGCTTCACAAGGGAAAAGGATTGAAATCAATATCTACAATCATGTTGTAGTGAATGGTAATAGTTGCTTGATAGTTAAGATTGATGAGAGTTGGTTGTGACATAGGAGAATCGGTCATGTCAACTTTGATAATCTATTCAAAGTTAGCTCAAATAAGTGTGTAAGAAACATTCCCAAGATAACCAAACCTATATATACTACTTGAAAGGAATGTCAACTAGGTAAGTAAACAAGGGTCAGATTTCAAACAAAGGAGTATGCAACTACAAATCCTCTATAATTAGTTCATACTGATCTTGTGGTCCTATCAAGATAAGGGGATATAAATAAGAGAGATACTTCATGTTACTTGTATATTACTACTCAAGTATGACATGGGTAACCTTTTTGAAGGACAAATCTCAAACCTTTGAGAGATTCAAGATCTTTAGATCCATGGTTGAAAATGAGATTGGAAGAGAAATAAAATGATTAATATCTGATAAAGGTGGATAATTCACCTCAAATGAATTTATAGATAATTTTTAGAAGCATGGGATCAAAAGTCACTACTTTGCAGTAAGGACTCCATAGCAAAGTGGAGTTGTTGAGAGAAATAATAAAACAATCAAGGAAATGGCAAAAATAATGTTAAAGAAGGCCAAGTTACCTGATGGATATTGGAGAAAAGAAATCCAAATAACATTATACATCTTGGATAGACTTCAAATAAGGGTAAAAAGTGAAAAAACTCCCTATGATCTATGGTATGGAAAACCTACCTCTATTATGTAATTTAGAGTGTTTGGAAGCAAATGTTACATTAGAAGAAAGGAGCAAAAACTAGGAAACTTTGAATCAAGATGTGATGAAGGGATATTTTTTGGTTATTCCACTCAAATAAAAGCCTATGTATGTTACAATAAGATGCTACACAATATGGTGGAGATAATAAATGTCAAGGTTGAAAAAGTCATAAAACATGTTGAACCTAACAAGGAAACTGGTAATGAAGAGGTAGATCTTGAAGAAGTAGATAGTGAAGATGTTGAGGAAAAGAATGAAAAAGTACCTCCAAGATTTGTTCAAAGGGATCATCCTAAAGAGTAGATAATTGGTAATAATAATGGATTTTAGACAAGGGGAAGAGTTGTAATGAATAAGGAACAAGTAAGTTTCTCTCTAATGTCTAAAATTAAGCCTAAGAGATATGTTAAAGATAGCAAGGATGAGAATTGGCTAAAATACATTGAAGAAGAACTGAGCCAAATAGAAAATATTGAAACATGGCAATTAGTTTCAAGACCCTCAATTAATAATGTGATAGGAACAAAATGGGACTATAGAAACAAGGTTAATGAGGATGGAGTTGTTATAATAAATAAAGAAAGATTGGTGCACAAGGGATATACATAAGTAGAAGACATTGAATTTGAGGAAACATTTACTCCAGTCGCTAGATTGGAAGCTATAAGAATGCTTTTAGCATTTTCTATTTACAAGAAGTTCAAAGTCTATCAAATGGATGTAAAGTTTGTTTTCTTGAGTGGCAACCTAGAAGAGGAAATTGATATTAAGCAACCATAAGGTTTATAGTTGTCATATGAAGAAGATTATGTGTATAGACTGAAGAAAGCATTGTATGGTCAAAAATAGGCACCTAGAGCATGGCATTCAATATTGGACCAATACCTACAGCAATAATGTTTCAACAAAGGATGTGTAAATAGTAATCTATACTTTAAATTAGAAGGTGAGCATATGTTGATTATGGTTATTTATGTAGATGACATCATCTTTGGTGGTGTTAATAACAAAATGTGCAAAAAATGTTTTACATAAGTGCAAAGTGAATTTGAGATGTCTAAGCTAGGAGAAATTTCCTTCTTCCTTGGTCTACAAATAACATAATATAATGAAGGGATATTCATATCCTAGACCAAGTATGTAAAGGAGATCCTCAATAAATTTAGAATGGAAGATAGAAAACTAGTTAGTACTCCCATGATAACTAGATACAAGTTGAGCAAAGAGGATGAGTCACTTGATGCAAATCAAACTATGTATAGATCAATGATAAGTATCTTTTTATACCTAACTACATCAAGACCAGATATCATGAAACCAATGTGCATGGTTACCAAATTTTATGCTACTCTTAAAGAATCACATGTCAATACAATGAAAAGAATCTTTAGATATATCAAGAGCACAATTGAATATGGCCTATAGTACCCTTTAAGTGAATATTTCACTTTGACAACATATACAAATGCTAATTGGGTAGGAAGTGTGGATGATAAAATAAGCACTAGTGGTGGTGAATTTTTCCTTAGAAATAAACTTGTTTCATGGATAAATAAAATCAAGAGTTAGTTACTCTTTCCATATCAAAATCATAGTATGTATTAGTAGTGGCATGTTGCACTCAAGTCTTGTGGATCAAACAAACACTCAAGGTCATCAAGGTTGAGTACAATTCACCTATTTCTATTCTTTGTCATAATTTAAAAGAAATAAATATATCAAATAATCTAATGATCAATTCTACAACTAAATACATATCAATTACGTATCACTTTTTAATAGAGAGGGTTGCAGATCAAGAGGTCATAATGGAATATCTACCAACTAGGGAATAGATTGTAAACATATTCACCAAACCTCTTCCCAAGGAATAATTTGAATATATAAGATAGAAGTTGGGAATGGTGGATCCTACACCACATCACTAAATCACTAGTGATAGGTCATGAGTCTAAGGGGATTATCATGGAAGCTTTATTAATCCCTGAAAGAAGAGAAAAAGTCAACTTAGCTATGTATATTTCTAAAAATTACTAATGAGTTGAAAGTTGTAAATTATTGGAAAAAATCCTTTATCTGATGGAAAAAATCCTTTATTTGATAAATGGGGAGAAATATTTGGAGAAACAATCAGCTAGAGTCCCTTTACTATTTATGTTAGAGGGAGAGAAAAAGGTGAAAATTCTCTCTATAGGAGAAAGAACAATATATTCTCTACAAAAGTGCAAATATCAAAGAAGAAGAATAAGTGTCTAATTTGAGTATCACGTAAATATGCCATTACATAAGGGGAATTAAGTATGGTATTAACATTTTTGGTTTATACTCATTAGAATCTAATGTAATCAATGTCAAAAAAGGATCATAATATTATAAGATTAGAACATTTAGTTTTGCCATCAATGACAAAGGGGGAGATTGATGGCAATTTTATTGTCATTGAGTCAAAAGGGACATTATGAGCTTGTCATTGATGTCAAAAGGGAGATTATGGATGTCATTTATGATCGAGGATGAGTATGGTGATTTGAGGATGTGAAAGGCATCCTATCAAAGGTCAAAGATGATTGGAATTCTTGTTTGCATGAATGTAATGCATCTAGTTCTTCACATTGATCATCTAGACATTTTGGGTATATGATAGAAAATATGAGAAGGCATTTTTTTGACATCACCATTACGATGTGTGAATGAGTATGGGGGAGATGGACACATGGTTGTGATCAAATTATTCCATAGTTATTATGTGCTAGATTTCAATCCATGAGATAAAGCGCAGTTGAAGATATCGGGATGCAAAGTTGGCTATTGGGATATAATTCACTAAGTTTATATACTTAGCAAAATTACAAAAAGGGCTAAACATAGCCGAGGAAGAATATTGATGAGGTCAATGCTTACACATGTGGAAGTGTTAGGATAAAATTATCACATGGGTCTATTCATTTTTGTGCCTAGTTTATATGTGATAAATCTTAGGTCACACAACATATCATGACAAAAGATATGCTTGAGCAAAGTAGGGCTCCAAGGTATTTTGATAGTGTTTTCCAACATATTCAAATTTGTAGGTTGTAAGAAAAATCTAAAAAGTCATTTTTATGATGTCATAAATTACACATATGAAGGCTTTGGGAGCAAATAACTAGATGGATGGAATACCCTATGTAAAAGGATCATATACACTAATTTATAGGTCATGCGACTAAGTGTGAAAATATTTGTACAAGGAAAAAGTTAGCCTTTTGAGTAATTTTGAGGCATATCTAGCTCCGTGGAAAAATAATTTGAGTGAGAAGAATTATGGTACTATATATTGCATGCTTGAAAGATTTAAAAATAATTGAGCATATGGGTTTGTTCACTTTCATCTGTAGTTTATATTTTCCAAATTTCAGACCAAGTGGTTGAGCAAATAAAAATATATGAAGGTGTAAATTTAGCCTTGTAGGCTTAATTGAAATGGTCCCCATACTTAGCCAAATCTGCACAAGGTAAAGTTTGAGCTAGTTGGAATATCAGCTATTCATGATTAATCTAACATTAGACATCCAATAAAACACAATGATGTTAAAGTGTCAAAGTTCCCTTTGAGTTAACATGCAAGTGATAAGTGTTATAATCACAGAGCTTAGAAAATTAATCTATGGTGTAGGTTAAAGTCAAAAGGTCAAAAAGTAATGTAAAGATGCCAAGTGTCTCAATAATGAGAACTGGCAATAATGTATAGAAGGCACACACTTATGATAGGTGTCATATTCTCAAGGGTTGGATAAATATAAAATTGAACTTGTTAGAAGATCTGACAATGTGTAGGTGATCATGAAAAGGATATCCAATGGAGTGAATGGACTCAAATTCTATAAAGTGTTCCATATTTTATCAACATAGTGTCAAGTTAAAGACAGAGTAGGTTTGAGTAAATTGACAAAATGGAAGTGATCCAAATATATAGGAATCTTCGAGATGAGCTCAAAGTGTCAAAGTTTAACGACTAAGTTAAGGTAAAGGTCATGCATCTTCAAAGATAAAATGCCATGTATAATATTGGATGAGAAAGATCCAATGGAGGGAGTAGACTCAAATGGAATAAATAGCTTGACATTTAATTTCTTGATAGAGCTAATGTTTGGAAGTGTAAAAAGGTATAATTGATAACATGAGTCTATCAAAAGGTGATCGAATGGATGGTTTTAAAGTTGATCTAATTTAATAGAGACCATTGGATCATTGTGCCAAAGTCAAGATCAATGAATAATGTTTAAATTCATGTACAAATAAATGGTTAGTTGGAAAAACATACATGAACTTGCATATAAGCTTTATATCTTGACACAAATAATGAGATTGATCAATCTAACTGATAAAATATCCATTAAAGATCCTGTGCATCAAAAATTGAGTCTAACAGATGTTAAATATAGTAAAGAGACCTATAATTATGGTGTGATGCATGTAATCAAGATGTAAGAAATCTTATAGTTTAATTCATAATGAACTAAAGTCTAGAACTAGTATGATGTGTCACAATCTAAATGTGAACATATAGATGATGTAAAACCCTAGATCATTTGTTTATATATATGATATATAGGACTAAGGAAAGGTGTGTTGAATAATTGCATTTTTTTTAAGCCAAATTGAATGTAGATCATAGTGGTTGGTAAAGTCAATGAAGTGTGTCGAATAAATACATATCCAGACACATGCCCAATGAAAGAAAGAGGAGTAGAGAGGAAGAAAAGCATAAAGAAAATGTGTAGAGAATGATCAGTTGTACATTAGACCTATAAAAAAGAGTAAAGATCTAGATTCATGTATGAATCTAATTTGTAAATTGGAGTTGTAGCTCCATAATAAAAGTTTGATAGGTTAATGTTATCAGATAAGCTAAGTGGGTGCTCAGATTAGGGAGTAGGTGCTTCCTTAGAGTTGGTGCTCTTAAATCAAGGGATTGGTATTTACTTAAGATGGGTGTCCTTAAATATTGTAACTAGTTAGGTTTGATAGTGAGGTTTTGAACTATGAGACTGGATTAGAACAAGAGCTTCTAGCATTTATACTCACCATGGTTTTTCCCTTAGGGTTTTCCATGTATAAATCTTGTGTCATGTGTATTTGTGCTTATATGTGATCTCTACATTTATCTTGTAATCTGTATATGATTTTGAATTTGATTTAAAATTATTAAAAGATCAGTTTTAGTTAATATACTGATTCACCCCCTCTCAATATCTAGTTGTGTTCCAACATGAAAGATTAGTCTAAGGGTGGACTAATAATTCTATATTAGGTAAATGTTGGGCCCTTTTTGTGATACTTAGTAGACCATGCTAACTCAACACATCTCAACATGTTGTATTAATTTCAAATGATTTCCTTTTGAAATTGTTGACACTAGTTAGAAGGATCTTTAAAGTTATTATACCATCTAATAGGTAGTTGTTTAGCACCTAGATTTTTAGGGACATCCCTTTGACTGCTTGTACATGGTGATTGGAGAGTGAGATTGTTAGATTAGTAAAACTAATGGCATAATGACCCTAATGATAGGTCAATACTTGGCATATGCCTATACAACCTAGCAAGAAGATTCCCCTCTACCTATAAAAATGAGTATGAACATAAAGAAGGGGGAGAGACATTAATGTAGCGAAGCTTTATTGAAATTGAAGGAAACCATTAGTATATTGTAATTAGCATGAACTATGTTAAGAATTATAAATGTATAGCCTGATATTGCCTATGATCCATTGGGTATGAGTAGTTTCAAAAATGAGCACATGATCTATTTTTATGTTATGAACTTTGTATACTAAAACTGTGAATTAATGAAGAATGATTTTGAGAACAAGTATGTGTTGGTCTTATCTAGGTGGTTATGACATTATCTCATGTTTGTGACTTGAATATAATAACTATGATAGAATAAATCATATATATGAATGTGTTTACCTATGAATATTTTCCCCTGATGTCAATGGAATCTTTGTTTAATGTAGCAAACCTCAATAGGCTGGAAATTATCCTAAGTGTTGAGATAAGCATGTGTTTAAGCCCTGAACCCTACACCTAGGGTGATAATTAGATGAATGAGCCTCTAAGTATGAGTTATTATCATATTTAAATAATAACCTAAATGTAAACTTAATTACTATCGTAAATACTTTCACCCTTAGAAAACTATAAATAGTCTATTA
Organism: Torreya grandis; assembly: GCA_037957365.1. NCBI lineage: Eukaryota > Viridiplantae > Streptophyta > Pinopsida > Cupressales > Taxaceae > Torreya > Torreya grandis. Next base: position 1,731,123 of record JARHVA010003956.1, read on the forward strand.
CTAACTTGTGCCACCATGGCCAGAACTAGTCCCCTTGATTAGGCTCACACCTATTGATCTTAACCAAAATAGCCTTAAATTGATAGAATAACTAAACCCATTCCACCAATGACTAAGTACTATTAATACTAAGGTTTCACCATGTTTCAAATAGCCCAACATGGGCCCCAATACCTTCACTACTGCACTTTGGGTGAAATTGATGCTAGCACAGTAGTGCATTTAAATATTGTATGCCACATAATTTTAATATGGTTGCACCTAGATGTATAAATTATATAAATTAATTGTATTGATGGATAATTTCATGACTAATCACATGAGCTAAACATCAAGACTTTTTTACAATAATGTGGGTTTGACCATCTTCTTCAAGTGACCCAAGAAGGATGTTTGAGTTTGTTTTGATGGCATTTGGATGTTTGATGATGAATTATCAACTAAAGTGTGTTTTATACTTTATGAGGATAATTTGTGTGGATTTTTCAAGTTTGACCAATCCATATTTAGTATGAACAAATGATTAGAAGTTGACTTTGTGTGGCTAGTCTAAGTGGTCCTATTACGAAGGTGATCTTGAGTGCTTAAAGCCTATGTTGGAGTGTCTAATGCACATGGATGTTTTTAATAGGTCTTAGAGGTTCCATAAATATGATTTTTTCATGTGGTTATATGATAAAGTGATAGTATAATTTAGAAGTCTAACATTGTGTTTTCTGTGTATGAAGCCTAAAGAGTGAGGAGACCTAATTATTAGGTTCAAGGTGTGATTTTGTGTTCCAAGTAGCACATACCATTATGGGATTGAGAGAGGGTCTATTAGAGATAGATTTTATGTTTTTTAATAATTGTTAAAGGATTAAGGTGGACCAAGGAGACCATGTTGTAAAGTGTGGGTGTGTAGACCTAATTGTTTTAGGTCTCATTAAGGCCTAATAATGGTTTTGGATAACAAGGTAAATGCTGACCTATGAATTGGAGTATCTCACCCATGTAAAATGTGTAGAGACATATTATAATTGTAAGACAAGTGTGTGAACAATATTAGCTAACTAAGATGGGTTAGACCAAGAGTATGTGTAGACACCGAAATAGTGTCTAACCCTTGGTCACCTTCCCCCTTGGTCCTTTCTTAACCCATTCCTAAAACATGCACTTACTAATTTAAAAATAATAATTAATTATTAATATTCTCCCCTTTAACACCTCACCTGACACCTCGCTTTGGACTATTTCCCACCCTATGACTCACCCAAGACCTATTCTTACTTCTCTCTAACCGCCTAACCAACTCTCATGCGTATTTAGCCCAACCTTTGACATTCTCCAACGGATAGTGCACTTGGCAGATGAAAAATGGGCTTGGTGGCTCTTTTTCCCATTTTGCACCTGCCGACATTGGTCAAATGTCAGCCGACGCCGACAGAATCACCAACGTCAGTTATACTTAAACAAATTTTCTAACCCTTTGACAGGATCCCAATCAGAAATCAGTTAATCTCTGGAGCTAATCACGACTCTCAAATCTTCTTCCGGTGAAACAAAGTTCTCATGCTTTTACTTTTTAGTGTTCTAGGATTCTTGGTGTTCTTGCAGGGATCAACATTCTTGATAGCACTTTCTAGGCACTAAGGTCTTGCATCAGACATTTTGCACAGGGATTCCACGATATCTCCATCACCAGAAATAACCAAAACACAGCTTCTGCACCTTTGCCAATTCGTATCACAGCTAAGTATTTGTACTATCTTCATTTCAATGTCATTTACAATATATTAGCATTCTATCTATTGTCTATTCCAAGCATCCTTGACCCAACCTTCCCTATTCTTCTCGGAGAGGCTAAAAAGCCTTCTCTCACCCCTTATTCCCTTTTCTTTGCCTCTGACACTCCCTTAGTCTCTCTTTAGACAACACCCTCTGTCCAATCAATTCAGTACAAGTTATCAAAGACCTACAGACCATCTTAAGGCCAATCTAATCAACCTGACTAAATTGCTTTAGGGAAAGGCTGAAAGGCCTTTTTCCTGCCCCTTACCTCTTTTCCTGACAACATTCTCAGTCCTTTAGACCCCAAGCAGTCCCTCTGAATCCCTCATAGACCCTTAGAATCACAGACAAGACCACAATCCATCATGAAGACCAGAAACTAGACCTGTAACCCATCCCTGGCCATTACCCCGACTGACTTCGTTCACTTCCCCTACCGACATCAGTAGTCTAACCATTGTTAGCGACTTTCCTGACCGACGTCGACAATATCACTGACGTCGGTGACTGTGATAAGTAGATTGGAGCTTATCAGGTACGCATTTGCTTTTAGTTCTTTCTTTTCAAGTCTTTTATTATCTCTCTTTTTTGTCTCTGTCATATTCTATTTTAAACAGTGGATTGTCATCCTCCAAGAAGCCTTAGTGCTTTTAGGACCAAGCTTTTGCTTGGCAATCCACCCTCTTATCAACTAACATTTTTCATGTTTTAGTGTCTATCTCTTTCATGTGTCATCCTCTGCAACTAAAGAGGAGTTCTCACAATGTCTGGATTACGGTGCATAGACTACATCTAGGTACATACAAGCCTTGACCATTTCCTTAAGTTTCTCATTTTCTCTCTTTGAATGTGAAAGTGAAATTGCATAAAAACATTCTGGCATGCCCGGTGGGACCCTTAGGGCCTTCCTTGGGTTCCTTTCCTTCTTTTTTCATTTAGGTGCATTAGGTTTCTCCCTCTTCACCTCTTTCTTCTTTTCTAAAAGACATCATAAGTAGGAATAAAAAGAAATTTTCTTTCTTTTCTTGCATTTCTAGACTAGTCAAAAATCATTTTCTTCAACCCTTTCTCAACTTGTTTTCATTCCAACTTAACATTTTGATTTGGGGCTTAAAAACATATTGCATTCCATTTTTGCTTGCTTTCATTTCTTAGTCCACACTTAGTAATTAATAAAATGCATATTGAATAAATCGTAGATCACTTGATGTTACACAACCAAACCACGTGCACTAAATTAAACATCAAACTCACTTGAGACAAGGCCCGACTGGGATTTCATCACCCAGTGGATACCTTACCCATCCCGGTGATCCTACTTGGATTTCACCACCAAGGGGAAAGCCCACTCAATTCTCTAGCAGAGTCTAATCTATAGGGAAAGTATATTTTGGCTAAGCGAGACCAGCTAACCATTGGAATCATGAAGTGATGGGAGCTTACTCCTTAGCACCAGGCCATGTACGGAACCTAATACAAACTTTTGAGTGCCTAAACATACCTGAAACCATATTTAGACTACTTATTCTAAGACCCTTCTAACAACCAACCTCCTCAAACATCACTTTAAGGCATAAGCCACACGATCCTAATAAAATTATTTCTAGGGATTTAACGCTAGGATCTGCCTATCCTCATCTTATTTTCTATTTTTATCTATTTCTTTTGAGCTGGTAAGGAGGTTTTCTTTTTTTTTCCAAAAACCTTTTTTTTGAGTTTCTGGAAAACACAGTAACTGACATCAATTCTGTAACCGACGTCGGCAACTTTTCTGCACCGGCATCGGTTATCTGACCGATATCGGCAGTCTTCTTCACCGACATCAATTTTTTTACCGACGTCGGTCACTGTCCAATTTCTTTTTTCCAAAAATAGCAAGCTTAAAATCCAACTGTCTTGTTGTCTAAACATTCATTCTAGTTTTCTAAGACTAAAAAAACATAGTTTTCTGAAACCTAACCCTTTCTTGCCTTGAATGGTTTTGACACGCAGTCAAACCAAGGCCCTTCTTGACCACGCTAGGCAACAACCACTTCCACCTTCACCATCCATAACCAGTCCTATAATGGAGTTCCACTCGAAGACTGAAAGAACTCCTACTCACCCAACCCCACCTCATACTCCTATTGTCCCAGAAGGGGACCAAGATTTTGCATGATTCTTGGACCTTAACGTCAAAGCCTTGCAGCACTATCTCAATCATAGCCAAATGCAAGACTCTCTAGGCAACCCAATCTATGGGATGCCGACTTCCTTAGTCGAGACAAGGATCACATCAACAGCACCTATAATTCAGCCTCTAGACAATCAAGTCAACACCTCCACTAATAACCCAACCGTGTCCTACCTTCAAAACTTAGCGACTCCTTCTAAACCTACCTCTATGGGGGTTCTGGTACTCCCTCAACCTCAAATTACCCAACCAAATCCCACACCTTTCCAAAACCTAGTGGTCTCTATCCCCCTACTCTTGCACCTATCAACACAAGAGTAACTATTTATCCATCAACAAGCGTGGCCACTCCTCAACCATCTTTGACGGCCCCTATCCAACTTGTGCCTACCAACCCCATAACACAAGTGCCCTTGGCTCCAAATTTCGCTCCAATAACCAGCTACAAATATGTTGCATCTATGCAACCAACCACATCATATGCCCCACTCAATATCTTTCAAGCGCCTTATAATCTAGGGGGTGCTCCACCCGCCAATCCATTAGTAGATATCATCAAAATGCTGATGGATAAGATGTCTAGCCTAGAGACCTCCATTTCCGGCTCATGCAATGCTCTCTCATATGAGCAAATTTGCAATGAGCCCATTCATCCTTCTGTCCTGATTAGACCATACCCCAACCAGTGGGAGCTTCCCAAATTTTCTTGCTTTCAAAGCAAGGAAGACCCACAGCAACACTTACGAGCATTCAGACATGCCTGTTACCTTATTGCCCATGACAATGCACTGCTCTTACGCACATTTCCTATGTCTCTCTCTGGTGCCGCGCTTGATTGGTACAGCTCTATTGCCAGCCATTCCCTCTTCACATATACACAGTTGGCCCGGCTCTTTCTTGATCACTTCTCCATTAACATCACCAAAAAGGTCTCGATCACGGACCTCTATACTATTCGCCAATTCGAGGACGAATCTATAGCTGACTTCATTACTCACTGGAGAGGCCTCATCAATCAACTCTCCTTTTCCTTACCCCAACCCAAACTTATTGAACTTTTCTCCCGAGCCTGCACCAAACATATTTCTTCCACCTTATGGGTTCAGACCTTCCACACCTTCGACGAAGCCTTCACGATGGCCCGCAAACTTGAACTATGTGCCATCAAGGAGAATAAAGTCAAGTTGTAGAGAAAGAATCCCAACTCTAAGACTAATGATTCCTCTTCTTCTAAACCCTCATCATCTAATCCTAAGTCTAAAGCTTCAGCTAACACTGTAGTCGTTAGACCTTCACCCTCTTCAACCAATCAACCTGAGCCATCCGCATCTCAGAGCGCCACCCATCAATTCCAGTAGAGATACGTACAATGACAGTATACTCCTCTTGGAGAATCATACGCGTCTATACTGGAAAAACTTGTTAAACAGGGGATTCTCAACCTCCCCCAGATTCGACCACCTCCACAATTTGATCCCTCACACACCATCCTTGCGTGGTATAGGGAAAATAACTTCTGCAATTACCATCGTGTCAAAGGTCATGACACAGGAAACTACAAAACCTTTAAAAACATAATCCAAGACATGCTTGAAAAGGGTGACCTCATTCTAGATAATCCCAATGCACCTCCTAATTAGGGCATCGACATCTTCAAGCAACCATTCCCCAATCATCCACCGACCCAAAATAATGTCCAGATCTTGATTGACAACACTCATGAACATGACATCTGAATAGTCAATACGGTCTCACCCTTCATCTCCGACCAACCTCAAGAGGGTAGTCCATCTATCAGTCCATCAGGTGTGGACATACCTCTTTCTCCGGTTAGTTCTCTGTCAACCTCTCTCATCTTGGAGGATGCCTCAACCTTACCGGCACCACCGGTCTCACCATCCTCTTTCCTACTACCTATGGAGGACCCAACCTTACCTACTCCTTCACCGCAAGTGGAGGGCACCATAATCCCTGCCCTTTACCCGCTTGAGGAGTCACATTCTTCAGTTCCTTCTCCACCAAGAGAAGAACCTGACTCTCCATCTTCTTCGACCAATGACAATCCGGTTATAACTCCCACACACCTTTGGTCCGAGACTACTCCCACACCTAATACATCTTCTCAAGAACCCAAACATCATCCAACATCTTCTCAACTAGTGGAGAAAATTGAACTTCTCCCTTCAAGGAAAGTGGAGCATCAGGGATTGTGGGAGTGTCTTAAAGCTCTTTAACATCTCCGTGCCCTCTCGTCTCATGCTGCCAATCCTCCCAAGGCAGAATCTCCCAAGACTTTCAACAAAGACCAGACTTCATCTTCTAAACCTACATCTACCCCATCTAAACCGATCAAGTCACTTGGCATTCACCCTATCTCTACCCTCACTCACCCACAAGTGAAGGTGGACTTAGACCAAACCTCAACTAGTAATAGTCTTCCAACCAAGTCAAAGAAGATTGCTAGACCACAGAGACAAATGCCTCCTCCTTCATCACCATTACCTTCCATTTTGGGCCACCATCCTTTGACTTTGACCAAAATCCTTCCCACTCTGACCTCCAATCAAAACCAGTTGCCTCCTTTGCTTCCTTTACCTACCTCCAACCTACCCTCTCCTAAGAAGGTAGTACCTCTCATGAAGAAAGTACCATCTCTGCCTGTCACTGCACCATCAAACCAAAAGGTGGTACAAAAACCTCTGCCAACTCCACCTAAGCAAAATTCACCAGCATCGGACACATCAACTAGCACAGACCCTTTAGTGGGCTCATACTCATTGATATTGCACTAACTCTTGTGGACTTCCAGCATAACCCTTCCACCCATTAAGCCCTTTCAACCTCTCAGGTCAAAACCTTCCTGGTTTAACGATACAAAGATTTGTTTATACCATCATATGCCAGGACACGATACCGAGACTTGATGTACCCTCAAGGTAGTCATTCACCGCTATATGGAGAAGGACACTCTTCTCCTTGAGGACACTCTTGACCGACCCTTGACACCTTCCCATCCAACCTCTTCAACCACGTCAACATCTCACCAGCAGGCCATGACCCCTTCTTCATCTCCTATCTTTGAAATCAATGCTATCCACATAACCACTAGGTCACAAAAGGACAACGCGAAAGAGAAAGCTGCTATTCCTTGGACCTATCCTTTTGTCTAGTCACCTCAATCACCAAAACCCAAGATTTCCATCTTAGGTGCATCTCAACCCCCTTCTTTAGAGGCAATCAAAGACTCTATGATAAAACAACTTCACCAAATGCTTGTGAAGATGACCTTATATGACCTTATCCAAAGCTCCCCCAACATTGTTAGGCTCTAATCAAAGCCCTACAAGTAGCGGAAGTCCAACCTGAAGACCCTCAACCACTACCTGCCCTAGTCCATTCTTTATCCCCCATTGCCTCTATCACTTTCATTGATTCTGAAATTCCTACCTCTACCTTAGAAGATCAGGACGCTGCTCTTTTCATCACAGCCTACATTGATCGAACCCATATTAAATGAGTTATGATTGACGGGGGTGCTATCATTAATATCATTTCCACCCACGCCTTTGATCAATTGGCTCTTCCCAAGAATTGTGTATCAAAAACCGATGCAATCTTTAGATCCTTTAATGACACCACCGCTAACACTATTGGCACTATTGTCCTCCATATTCGCATTGGTCCACGCACAATCTCAGAGCTCTTCTACATCATTGAGGGAGAATTCCAATATAACATGTTATTAGGATGACCCTAGATCCATGCCATGGCTTGCGTTCCTTCAACACTTCACCGTTGTGTCAAATTTGAACACAACAAACAAGTCCATGTCATTCCTGCCGACCCATCCCCTTTTAAGACTTGTAACACAACTTATCGACCAAACAACATTCTTATCCCTCTCAAGGCACCAATCCAAACATCGTCTCCATCCATGGAAGCGTCAACTAGTACACAAATAGCAGTTGCCATCACATCACCTTCCCAAGCGACAACCAAGGACCCCATGGACAATATCTTTCAAAGACTTTCACTTGGGGAATATCACCTACTTACTCTAGACATGTTCCAGACTCCTCAAGAGTATGGACAGCTTCATCAAAATCCAAGTTATGACCATCAGATTGGAATGGTCATCCTTATGGTCCTCCTAGCCTTCAAACCAATCTCGTCTATGGGGGGTTGGATCAAGCTCCTACTGAATCAAATCCTTCCTCCTCACCTCAAATATTCACATCCGATTTCTCCTTTCTTAGCAACCCCACCTTTGCACATACCTACCTTTATAGGTGTGCATGGAAGGGTGTTGGCTTTGGGTGCTACAAACAAGGCTCCCATCGACCCATCAAACCACCTAATGACGATAATGCCAAGAAACAGTATGGACTGGGTTTCCAAGAACCCACTGAGGCTTTCACAAACCTTTGCCCCGAACCAACCATCGACCAATCTCTTCCAGACTCACCTATTCTTCCATCCTCATCTATGGAGTCGGTGGTTTCCATCCCTCCTAGTTTTTTTTGCATAAACACCATCCGCTTGGAACCCCTAACCTATCAGCTCAATGAGGTTCCCAAGTCTCTCCCTATTGTTTATCCTAGCATGATAGATGATGAATCGACAACCATCAACACTGTTCACTGCATAGACGACGATGCCATTCTTACCTATATGGGTGCCAATGATTCTTTCATTCAGCACTCCCTCCCTTCTGAAACACAGGTTATGTTAAATGAATCAACCATTGACATTAACCTTTCATCTTCTGGTGTTCCTCATGTCTTAAAGATTGGTCAATCTTTAGACACCTAGGAGCAGATCGACTATACCACATTTCTCTCAGACAATCACAAAGCCTTTGCCTAGACCTACGCTGACATGCCTAGCATCGACCCTAACATTGCCACTCATAACATTGTCACAAACCCAGAGGCTAAGCCTATTAGGCAAAAGCTTTGCAAAATGCATCCTCATGTTGCACTTCTTGTCAAAGAGGAGCTTCAGTGCTTTCTTTCTGTCTCCTCCATCCAACCCATCGATTATCTGCAGTGGGTCTCTAACATCGTTCCTATCACCAAGGCAACTGGGGGGATCCAGATTTGTATGGACTATTGTGACCTTAACCTAGCTTGTCCCAAGGATGACTTTCCTCTTCCAAACATTGACCAACTTGTTGATCTTACAGCTGGCCATGAGATGTTATCACTCATGGATGGATTTTCAGGATATAACCAAATCCTGATTGCACCAAAATATCAGCACAAAACCACCTTCATTACACCATGGGGAACTTTCTGCTATCGGGTCATGCCTTTTGGTCTGAAAAATGCAAGCGCCACATATCAGTGTGCCATGACTTACATCTTTCACGATCTCCTCCATAAAATCACAGAGGACTATGTAAATGACCTGTTTGGCAAGTCTAAGCTTCGTCACAACCATTTAACTATCCTCAAGATCATCTTCTCTTGCCTTCTTCAGTACCATGTGCATCTTAACCCCAAGAAATGCATCTTTGGGGTCCTCTCAGGAAAGCTCCTGGGATTCATTGTCTCTCTTTGTGGCATCGAGATAGATCCTGCCAAAATTCATGTTATCCTCGAAATGCCACCTCCAACTAATCTCAAGCAACTTTGCAGTCTACAAGGGAAGCTCCAATCCATCCGCCACTTCATTTCACAGCTTTCTGACTGCTGCCAACCCTTTCATCACCTCCTCAAGAAGGACGTCTCCTTTAAATGGGATAAAGATTGCCAAGAGGCTTTTAAAGCCCTCAAATGCTATTTGGTTTCTCCACCAATCCTTATTCCACTGAAGGATGACCAACCCTTCTACCTCTACATCTCAGCAACCAATCATTCATTAGGTCCCATGATCGCGCATCAAGACGAGCAACACCATGAGCAAGCAGTCTATTACATAAGCCGAACACTTGTCAATTACAAAACTCGATATACTCATACTAAGAAACTCTGTTTAGCATTAGTCTTTGCCACTACCAAGCTCCATCACTATCTTCTCAATCACAAAACATTTGTCGTCTCCCACACTGATCCTCTTAAATACATGCATTCTAAGCCATATCAAAACCAACGTATGGCTCGTTGGCTCATGCTTCTTGCTGAGTTTGACTTAGAATTTGTCCAGCAAAAATCTATAAAGGGGAAAACAATCATTGACCAACTAGCAGATGCCCCTCTTCCTGACAATCAATCTTTTCAGTGCAAATTTCTCGATGAATCTATCACCACTCTCTCGACTGATGACACATTCTACCAAATGATGATGTTTTTCAACGGCTCTAAATGTCAACTCGGTGGGGGTGCAGGGGTCATCCTCATCCCACATGAGGGTGAGCCCATGCCCTTGTCTTTCAAACTTGAATTTGAATGTACCAATAATATGGTCGAATACGAAGCCTTAATTTTGGGACTTCAAACTGCCCTTTCTTTAAACATCAAGTCCATCAACATTTTCGGTGACTCACAACTTATCGTCAATCAAATCAATGGTTCATATCTTTGTAAAAATGAAATTTTACAAATATACAAGCACCGTTTTGACACTCTTCTAGCATCTTTTGACCATCACTTATTGCAAACTGTTCTTCGATCTATGAATAAGTTTGCTGACACCATGGTTTCCCTCGCCTCGCATATTCCTTCTTCATCATCATCCTCATCAAGAATTTATGTCATGGTACATCGTGTGCCATTGCCTTCATACATTTCCACTGACATCAACCTCATCCACACCATAGACTATAGTTCATAAGATATATGGTATAAACAACTTGAGGACTACTTGGCTCATTCTATCATTCCTCCCAACCTCTCTAGCAATGCATGGCGGGCTTTCATCAAGCGCACCGCTCGCTATACCATGCTAGGGGGCCTTCTCTATAAAAGAGGTTTTGACGGCCTTCTTCTTCACTGTTTAAACTCCACTGAAGCTTCTCATACTATTAAACAAGCCCATGACGGGATTTGTGGTAGACACTTCAGTGGTAACTCGGTTGCCAAGTGCATCCTTTACCTGGGTTATTATTGGCCCGCTCTTCATCAAGACTGTAGTGATTATGTTTGGCATTGCATCAAGTGTCAACAGCATGCTAACTTGCTTCATCTCCCTAGTCACGCCTTACAAGTCACTCAAGATTTCTGGCCTTTTTCACAATGGGGCTTAGATCTCATCGGCGAGATTAACCCTCATTCATCTCTTCATCATCAGTCCATTATCACTGCCACCGAGTATTTCACTAAGTGGGTGGAAGCTATTCCTCTTGTCTCCACAAAAGCCAACAAGATTGTCGACTTCATCAACACCCACATCATCTGTCATTTTAGTGTACCTCACAAAATTATCACCGATAATGGAAAGTCATTTAAAAACAAAACTGTCTAGAAACTTTGTGACTCCTTTGGCATTAAACTCAGCTTTTTTTCACCTTACTACCCACAAGAAAATGGGCAGGCTAAGGCTTTTAATAAAATTTTAACTAAAATTCTCATGAAGGTGGTCAACGACACTGGAAGGGATTGGCACGTTCAAATACCCTTTGCTTTGTGGGCCTACCGTACTAGCATCTGAACCTCTACAGGTGCTACCCCTTTCTCTTTAGTGTATGGAATAGAGGTTGTTTTACCTCTTAAAGTATAGATCCCATCTCTTCACATTTCTCTCCATGACATTCTTTCTAATGATGACTTTCATCAAGATCGATTAGCTCAACTTGAGTTACTCGACGAGCGTCGTCTTGCTGCCCTCAACCATCTCCATGTCTATCAAAATTGCATCAAATGAGCCTATATCAAAACTCTGAGAGAAAGAGATTTCAATATCAGAGACCTCATCCTCAAAGAGAACCAACATGTGACCAATATGGAACGGAGTAAACGAGGCAAATTTTCTCCTAATAGGCTCGGACCTTATATCATCACGCACAAGTATGGATCAGGGACTTATTGTCTGTCTTCTCTTGAAGGCCGGCCAGAACCTGAACCCCTTAATGCTTTGCATCTGCGACCATTCTACTGTTAGTCGAGTACTCATCCACTTAACATTTAACTTGAGCTCATCCCTTGAGCAATCCTTGTCCTTTTAATCCTCAACCCTTTCCCCCCTTTTTTTCCTTAACAAAATCCTCTATAACCCTTTTATAAAGTATGGATGCTTTGTCCTAATAAAAGGGAGCCCTTGACCTTCTATAAGTCTTGTCCATGACTCCACATTCTGTCAAAAATAAATCAAAATGTCAAAATATCCAAGGTCACAAAACCAAATAAAAAATCAGACTGCTCCCTCGAAGGACAGGTGCACTATCATTGCTGTAACTAATAGACTACTCCCTCGAAGGACAGCTATTCAAAATCCCTTAAATCTATAAAGCAAAATATAAACCACTCCCTCGAAGGATGGCTATGACTAAACCTTGTTACAAAAAACACTTTCTTAGAAGCTTACCGCATCGATCAACTTCACAAATGACCACAAAATAAGTGACATCTCTATGTGGACTTCCCACATTGATCAGTCTGCTAGATAAAATAAAATAAAATAAAAAATGGGTCATGGACTTGACTTGTAGTTGTCTCAGGGTCTCCTATAAAAAGGGGCAAAGTTATCCCTACTCTAAAATGGGTTACCCTTTCCTCTTATCACATCACCTACTCAAGGGACTTCAAGCTCACTTTAATGTCAAAGTGATTCGATTACCGCTCTAACATAACTCATGGTCAACGATGCAATGCATAAATGGGGCTCTTGGTTCTAACAACCCCTATCTATGCTGTCATTTTGGTCCTTGTCAATAAAAGGGCACTTATGCCTTTTACTTTCTACCTACACTTTGGTCACATTCAACCACATCATTTGTCAAAACAATTCAATCTAACTTTTTTCAAACCACTCACATAGCCTAATCATTCTGGTTTCCATAGACATCAATACACATGAAAACTATCAACCACACAATTTATGTCAAGCATAAACCATTACTTGTTGAAGCATAAATCAACCTGCAATTCATTTTTCACATTCATCCATCACAAATATGGATAATTGCTAGGGATGAAGAACCCCGACTAATGTTACAGAATACACCATTTGGAAAAGGCTGTAGCATCATCTTCTCCTCATCATTTCAAAGCATGTACCCTCAGACAAGTGGGAAGTGTTATATCATTATCATGACCAAAATCAACCACTTCAATCTTTTTCCTCCCTCTTGGGAGAACTACATTAGCCTGAGGCCCTAACAACAAGGGCTATGTAGGTAGCACTCAGTTGACATGGGGTCTTTTGGGGTTAGCTCGGCCATTCCTTCATCGCATTTCTTCCATCACCTTCTTTCGTCACCTGCCAATCACATCACAAACAATCACATATTTTCATAATCATTAACATTAATCATTTTCATCCATATCATTAATCCTAATAATACATTCATCCTCATATCAACACAACAATATCAACATCATAATCCTAAACATCATATCAAAACATATATCAAATCAAAATAACATATAAACACATCCACAACATTTTTCATAAACACATCCATGATCAAAATCACATCATATATATATATATATATATATACATCAATGTTTTATACAATCACGTGTCTCTACAGCCTCTAATCTCTCTCCACGCATCTCTCTCTCTCCACTAATATTTCTCTAACACGTCACACTGCTCCTCGGTCAACCTTGTGTCACTTTCACTCACTGGGCTCCAGAGCTCTTTTCCCTTAGTCAACTAAATCACAAATGACTTCTAGTCAGTTGCCAATCTGGTTTTGTCAGATTTGACAGGCCACTGATGTCGGCATAATTGTGCCCTAGTCCACCGATGTCAGCCGATATCCTACCAACGTCGGTCCCTTTATGTCTCTGACATTAGTTTTATCACCGATGTCGACAACTTTCACACCTCTTTTTTTCATCACGTTGCCCCAAAATCATGTCCCCAATCAGTCAACCCTCTAGTACATGTCATTTTGGCCCCCTGGGGCACACTTGAGATCACTTTTGCCTCCATCCATCAATCACCAGACCTTGGAGATGATTACCATCTCTTCTAACTGCGACTACTTCCAAAGCAATTTTGCCTTGGTTATTTTTGCATGTATGCTATCTCCTGATTGGTTAACAAAATTGTGCACATATTTTTTGACCTTCAAAAGTATAGGATCACAAGCTAGTTGATCCCCACTACTTGTGACATTTTTGTGTTTTCGGGAGCACTTCCTGAACCCAGGATACCTGGAACACGATGACCATTGGACCTTCAACTTAGATTGAATAACCCACTCAACAGATGACTAAATGCTGGGGCCCAGTTATTTCAATTTTGGCACTCCTTGACCCTCGACCTATGACAATTTGACCTGACCATCTCATGAAGTGGTGTACGCATAATCATGACTTTTACAGCATTCTCACTCTATCTTCACCCCTTTTTCATTCAATCTTTGTCAAATCAGCACCCGATTCCAGGTTCCCTTCTCTCGACTCCTGATTTGAGGGGGAATACCTCATCCCATAACTGGGGCAACCAACCCTCCTATTTTTGTCTTGTAGTTCAATTGAACAACCAACAAGACAAAATCAACCTTATCCCATACCTGGGGCAACCGACTCTTGTTTTTGTCTTGCAGTTCGTTTAGAGCAACCAACAAGACAAAAAGGGGCAAATGTAGACACTGAAATAGTGTCTAACCCTTGGTCACCTTCCCCCTTGGTCCTTTCTTAACCCATTCCTAAAACATGCACTTACTAATTTAAAAATAATAATTTATTATTAATATTCTCCCCTTTGACACCTCACCTTACACCTCACCTTGGACTATTTCCCACCCAAGACCTATTCTTACTTTTCTTTAACTGCCTAACCAACTCTCATGCATATTTAGCCCAACCTTTGACATTCTCCAATGGATAGTGCACTTGGCAGATGAAAAATGGGTGTGGTGGCTCTTTTTCCCATTCTGCACCCACTGACATCGGTCAAATGTCGGCTGACGCTGGCGGAATCACCGATGTCGATTATACTTAAACAAATTTTCTAACCCTTTGACAGGATCCCAATCAAAAATTGGTTAATCTCTAGAGCTAATCACGACTCTCGAATCTTCTTCCAGTGAAACAAAGTTCTCATACTTTTGCTTTTCAGTGTTCTAGGCTTCTTGGTGTTCTTGCAGGGATTAGCATTATTGACAGCACTTTCTAGGCACTAAGGTCTTGCATCAAACATTCTACACAGGGATTGCACAATATCTCCATCACCATCAAAAACCAAAACATAGCTTCTGCACCTTTGCCAATTCATTTCATAGCTAAGTATTTGTACTATGTTCATTTTAGTGTCATTTACAATATATTAGCATTCTGTCTATTGTCTATTCCAAGCATCCTTGACCCAACCTTCCCTGTTCTTCTTGGAGAGGCTGAAAAGCCTTCTCTCACCCCTTATTCCCTTTTCTTTGCCTCTGACACTCCCTTAGTCTCTCTTTAGACAACACCCTCTGTCCAATCAATTCAGCACAAGTTATCAAAGACCTACAGACCATCTTAAGACCAATCTAATCAACCTGACTAAATTTCTTTAGGGAAAGGCTGAAAGGCCTTTTTCCTACCCCTTACTACTTTTCTTGAAAACATTCTCAGTCCTTTAGACCCCAAGCAGTCCCTCTGAATCCCTCATAGACCCACAGACTCACAGATAAGACCACAGTCCATCATGTAGACCAGAAACTAGACCTGTAACCCATCCCTAGCCATTACCCTAACCAACTTTGTTCACTTCCCCTATCGACGTCGGCAGTCTAACCGTCATCGGCGACTTTCCTGACCGACACTGGCAATATCACTGTCATCGGCGACTGTGATAAGTAGATTTCAGCTTATTAGGTACACATTTGCTTTTAGTTCTTTCTTTTCAAGTCTTTTATTATCTCTCTTTTCTGTCTCTATCATATTCTATTTTAAATAGTGGATTGTCATCCTCCAAGAAGCCTTAGCACTTCTAGGACCAAGCTTTTTCTTGGCAATCCACCCTCTTATCAACTAACATTTTTCATGTTTTAGTGTTTGTCTCTTTCAGGTGTCATCCTCCACAACTAAAGAGGAGTTCTCACAACGTCTGGATTACAGTGCGCAGACTACATCTAGGCACATACAAGCCTTGACCATTTCCTTAAGTTTCTCATTTTCTCTCTTTGAATGTGAAAGCTAAATTGCATAGAAACAGTATGGTATAAATACTAGGCATTATTAGCCTATTTATGTTAGTAGAGCAAGTGCAAAGGAATGCAAAAGAGTGAACCTTTGAAATATAAGGTATAGGTAATGATGAAAAATAGATATTGAAGAGGGTAAATCATTAATTTTTGATCAATTTGATGTAGGTGGACACATAGGTCATTGGACCTAATGAGTCTAGAAGAGATAGATTGAGTGAGTGAGCCCTAGAGGCTGATTGAGTGAGTGTGCCTAGTGGATGGATTAAATAATAGAGTAGGTTTAGGATTGTACAAATGGCCTATAGGTCAAATTTATGATGTTTTTATAAATTTTTTTTAGGTTTTCAAGTTTTGTATATGCAAAGAAGTGTAGAAGTGATCCAAAAGGGTATTTTGGATGTATTTCTTATGTGTGAAAGATTGTGAGATTGTAAAGGGGAAAGAGTGAAAATAATAAAAGTCATCATTAGTTGAATAGTAGAAAGAGGTTTCCAATGTGATCTTAGTTTCAAGTTATTTGAGTGGGTACTTGGTTTCCTAGGGGGTTGGTTCCTCATTGTACGATGAAGCTTGTAAAAAGTCTAGTTGTGTGGGTACTCAGCTAGATAGGGGCTGTAGATCCTTATGGGATGGGTGTCTAACTAAATTCATATTTTTTTATTATAATATTGTAGTCCATATTATAGTTTTTAATGGGTTTTATCCCCTAATATTTTTTCCCACATATGTCATGTGTTATGTGTTTGATCTTTCTTTATCTCCTATGTTCATTGATATGAATGATGTGTATGCTTCATGAATGTATGTGTTAAATGATTAAGGGTTTAAAGAGTTTGGAATTGCTTTGAATATATTGAATCAGTAATTTAAACCAATTTTATTGATTATACCTATAATAGTTGGTGATTAATGGAGATGGAATCAAACGAATTGTAAATTGAATGGAAGGAATTGTGGAAGGAGGAAGTGAAATTGTGGGAAGGGAAAGTGCAATGGAAACTTGAGTATCCATTGAAAGGGGAACCTAAGTGTCCATTTTACTTGATTGTAATGTTGGTAATGGAATTATTGTTTTAGGTAAACTGATGAGAATAGAGGATGGAGTCATTTGGGATAAGTTAGGTGTGGAGATAAGATGAGGATGTGTTGGAGCTAAAGGAATGATAGAAATAGGTGGGGGATGGATCATAGAGATGGGATTTGTGATTATCATTGAGATTGGGGTTGAAGTTATGGGTGCTTAAACTAAAAATAAATCTTTAAATGAAATAATTATTGTTTGGTCTATTTTTGCTCCATATTTGGTTGATTTCCCCTTCTTGGCCTTATATTTATTATTATTATTATGGGAGATCACTTGCCTCTCTTATTGATCTTTTATTACACCACTAGGACCCTTTGTTGATGGTAGAATTCCTCCTACCTTGAGATTTAATATCTTCTCAATCATACTTAATATATCCTTGGTCACTTGGACCCCTTTACTATTGATCCAATTAATTATTTTATTGATCATATGAGTATTTATATCTACAAGAGAAAAACATTTAGGAATATACCACCTTATTGCTAGAAGGGGTTGAGTAATGATCTTTTTATAGTAGATATTGTCTACTAGGGACTCATCATCCTCCAAGTCCTTAGGTAATAGTGATAAATCAAAATATTTTACCTAATCCAAGGTCATTTTGGAATGGTCCCTCAATTTTACTTCCTCTTCATCATCCAAATCTTCTTAGAAATCTTCAAATTACGGGACATGGGAATATGTAGATATTCCCAATGTACTAGTGATGTTGCCATGACAATCATAGTATGTTATTAATTCCAAATCTCTCATGGTCATCTATGTCATTTACACATCATCACACTTAACTTTGAGTAAGGAGTGGAATGTGTATCTACCTATACTGATTAGGAAATGAATTCTTGACTTGTGTTTGCTAGAAAATAACTTGTGAATTTCTACAAGTTATCTCACTAGCTCCATCAATGCCCATTTATCACTAACATATCTTAGAAGAGTCTAAGGGAAACCATTTAATTAATATACCTTAATATATTAGTATGTGGGGAATTGAATCAAATAAGAACCCCACTTAGTGATTTTTGTAGTATTGCATTAGAGAATCCTTTTCTCTCTAGTTCATTATCAAACATTATTATGATGCAATAAATGAATGTGTTCTTAACTCTTGTAAAGTGTTGTTTGTTGACTTCCAAAGTGAGTTTATGGTAATATTTATACACTTTATTTTCCTCTCTATATATAGTGTTGATGCCTAGGAAATCTCTCCCCTTAGACAATATATAAATTAGGTAACTAGTCATATAGAATTTCCCTATTGTTTGTACCTCCATCAAATACTTGAGGAGGGAGTCACTAATGAGTTGTGTATAGTGTATATATTGTTTATTATCATAGATAACCCATATGTAATTATGTATCCACTCCAAGAAACTCTTTACATCAGGACTACAAGTGATCTTATGCAACAATATAATTATGTCTCCAACCTCATCCTTGAAATAAATTATCACTATTGTCTTTAGCAATCTAGTGGAGGAATCCGTAGGTATTCTTATCCATTTCTTGTTCATCACTCTCTATCATCCTAACTTGTTGTCCTGAAAGAAATTTTGGATGTCTCTAGAGTTATATCTAGATAACTCTCAAATTTTGGGATAACATATACTAAATAAATGAAATATGGGTCCATATTTAGAATCCTTTTCCATTTATCATTCAAGACCTCTCTCTCTTTTTAGAATCATAATGTTATGCTAGTGTAAGTAATAGCTCAAGGATTTTCACCATCAGGGGGAAAGATGTTTCTTAGGGTAGTCAAGAGTCATAGATACTTTAGATCTAATCATTATTGAATTCTACATTTATCCTAGTCTAGAAGTCACCTAGGTCAATGTGACCTAGGTTTGTGTATATAATATTAATGGTATTGGATTCTACACTAAGATTTACACTGTGACCTTTTGATTTGAACTTCAGCTCTTTCCTATACATGGATTCTAGAGAGACTACTAAGGGAAAACTAACTACAAAATTTGGTATCTTTTACATGTGATAGAAGTAGATAAAATCTCTAGTGGAGATTAGAGGTGCTCTATGTAGGTGAAAAGTACATGAGAAAGTATAAATTTAAAATCAGGTTGAAATCTCTGACAAATATTAGAGGTGAAAATAGTAAGTCAAAAGTTTAATGGAATTTAGAGCTATTTTGAGAAATGGAAAACTCCATGAGACTTAGAGTTGTTTGAAGAAATAAGAATGTTTGTAGGTGTAGGAGGTGTTAAAAGCAGGTTAAAATCCTATGGAAATGAATGGTGCATTTATAAAGTCAAGAGTCTATAGGGACTATAGATAATCTTTGTAGGGAATATACTTTTGTTTTATCTTGGGAATATTCCCCTAGTTTAGAATTTTAAACGTTAGGTTTGACTATTAATTTTGTGACAAAATCCTTAGGTTTTTAACTATGAAATTAGGAAAATGCAATCCTTTAGGAAACTAAAAAATACTCAATGGACTTAGATGACACCATGATTGAAAAAAATGTTAAAAATCTAATTTATCTAAGAAAACAATTAAAAACCTATTCTACAACTAAATTCATAAAAAAATGGAAGACAAGTGAAATTTTACAAATAAAAAATGGATTGAAATGTAGAAGGGTCTAAGGATACCATGCATGGGATTAATGGCATCATGGTCATGGATTGAGGTTGTGGTTTATATGTAGGTTCATATTCTAAGGTGAAAGTTCCAAGATGAAATTTTTAAGATTAAATAATGAATTAAACAAACCTTAATATTGATTATATATACGCCTTGTAATTAATTCATTCATGGTGGCGGGTGGTGGAATAATAGAGTCTTCAAATAATTTTATAATTTTACAATTTACCTATTAACCTTAGGATTCCATGAGTAAGGATTGGTTGACCTCTTTGAAAATGGGAAGGTTAAACTACAAAAACAATTTAAAATTTTGCAAAATTACAATTTTCACTTAGAGTTATAGATTCTATGGGCTAGGTTATTGGTGGGAAGTGGAACCTGAAATGGAATTTACAAATTTGAAAATTTCAAATTTCTCTCTGAGTTCTGGATTCTAGATAGAGTGTTTCATAAGGAGCAGAACTCCACCTACAATTTGCAATTTTGAAAATTGCAAATTGTAGTCCAAGTTCTAGATTTCATGGGGTATTGGTTTTTTAGAAGAGGAACTCTACTTAAAATTTTCAATTTTGTAAATTGTAAATCATAAGTAGGTTTATGATTTCCATTTGCTAGTGTATTGTGGGATCTAGAGGTTTAGATACAATTTACAATTTTGTGAATTGTAAATTGTAGTCATATCTTTGGATTTTATTGACTAATGCATTTTAGGATTCAAAGGTCTAGCTATTATTTGCAATTTTCAAAATTGCAAATTATAATATGATAATTAGATTTAGTTAGCTAATGCATTGTAGGATCTAAATATTAGGAATAAATTCATAATTTTTCAAATTGTAAATTGTAGGTAGAGTTTTGGAATTGATAGGATTCAGGAAATGGGTGATTTGGGCCAATTCAAGGAATTTTTCCAAAAAATTAGGGGGTTTCCCTTATATTTTCTGACCAATTTTGATATTTTTGGGGTTAAAAATATCAACACCTATTTCTATGTTCTATTTAAAGCCTTACATGCCCAACTTGTCTAATGTCAATTACACTCTCATAGATGATGATGAACACCCTAATGACCATGATTCCATTAGACCACTTGAAGGTATTTCATATTTTTTTCTTAATGAATGGGGGGTAGATAACCATACCTATGATCCATATAAGATCATTGAAGAGGTATATTTGGGAGTATATTATATGCATGAGGAGGTGGATATCATACCATCTCTCACTATCCTAAGTCAAGATCATGAAGGAGTATGGAGTTTTTTCTTTGATGGATTTAGGTTTAAGAATGAAGTGGGGAAGGTGTCATGATTTTATCTCCTTCCAAACAAATATACTTTTATGCCCTAAAGTTTTAATTTAGTTGCACATGTAAAATAATAGAGTATGAGGCACTCATCTATGGGTTGAAATGGGCAAGAAAGAGAGGCATCAAGCTCCTACAAGCCATGGGAGATAATGAGTTAATAGTGAATTAGGTGAAACGGTAAAATA